>CM067377.1:187671736-188271736 GCA_034510155.1 Eucriotettix oculatus
AATCATTTCTTTTTGGGTCCAAATATTGAGATAAAGATTTAAAATTATGTATAAAGTTGAAGGAAAATATTAGATAGGTCTTATGACAGCACAAGAAACAATGAATCAGAACATTTATGAATGCATGTTAAATGTAGCATAGCTTAAATAGCACATTTACAAATATGTCATGTTATTCACTATTAAATGGGGTTTATTGCTAATGTACAACTTGGAATTGTCTTTAAAAAAAAGTCTGTGGTTGGAAGCAATCCTGCATATAAAGCATGAATACTTCCTAAATAGGTGAGTGGTGTACTCATTTTCACAAAAAATTGCTAATGCAGTAGTTACAATTAAATTCCATATTGTGATAGAACATGTGCTCAAATGTTTCTCAAATCAAAGTGATGTAGTAGTAATCTGTTTATCCTAATAATTTCAAGTACATTTGACGAATTTTTTGAACGATGTACAATAATTTAATCATCAATACCTTGTCCTCAGGTAGCCCTTTTTCTTTACATAGCTGGGCTGTCTTTTCAAGATTTTCACGGTTGCGACCATTTAAAGCAAGCTTACATCCCAACTTTGCCATTTCTACAGCTGTTCCAGCTCCAATACCAGAACTTGCACCTACAAGAAGTATAAATTAGTCGAGGAACAAGTTAAATACCAAATAAATCCAAGTATTCACATAAAATTATAAATTGATTAATGATAACTATACTATATCTTAGAACGTTAATTACCTGTAATTAATATAACTTTATTTTCCAGAGACGACATGTCTGGTACAATATTAAATTACGGTTTCTACAAACTGGTTTACGAACTGTCTACGTAAGACAAGATGCTGCGGCCGTTTAAATTCCACTCGACCACCAGGGATGACAACATATAGCTTGTTGTTACTGAATGGATTACGTACTGCCAACCTATTTCGCACAGCGAAAATCTCGTTTCAAAAACGTGAACCACATTATTTAATAATGATTAGCTATTATATAATTAATTAAATAAAACTGAAAGCTAACGTAGTTTTATTTAATTTTTTCTTTGATTTGAAAAATTCCTATTACAGACATTGTTGTAACTGACAAAATTGGACAGTTAAAAACGTTAACAGTCATAATATGATTACACCAAGTTTCGTCCACCATCTGTGTTTTATTATTATTACTAAACAAGAACAAAAGAAATAAATTCGAAAAGACCAAAGACTTTATTAAAAATTCAGTGATAAATGTTGCTAAGATTATATAGTTTTAACATTAATGGTTAACAATTTCATTACTGAATTAGAAATACTAAAGAATTGTATGTAAAAGATGCAGATACGCTATGAGATCTCCATTTGTTTCTCATAGAAACAGTAATGATATTAGTAATAGCAAAACAATTGTAGTATTAATATTAACTCATATTACATTGTTCCCACAGGGAAGCAGTACATAAGTTACTATTAACTCTATGTTACTTTTTACATTCATATGATTATGAGCAGATGGGAAGCCAATTTTAAAGTAGGTGAAAAAGGCGGAAAGGTGGAAGGAATACATAGAAAAGCTTTATCACGGTAGAAATATAGGCCAATCAGTAACAGAAGAAGGAGGGGCGCTGAATGGTAAAGAGTTGGGAGATAAAATTTTTAAGATCGGATTTTCACAGTGCGCCGACAGATCTGAGCAATTGAAAAGCGCCAGGAATTAATAACATTCCAGCGGAGTTGATAAGATCATCGGGCGAAGGAGCGATATCATGGATGTTAAGGTTGGTTTGCGAAATCTACGAAAGAAGAACAATATCAGAAAATTTAAAATAACAACATAATTATATCCATGTGGAAGAAAACTGGCGCTGATGATGCGAACAGCACAGGACAATTAGTATAATATCCCATGCGTGCAAAATAATAAGGAAAAGAATATATAGGAGAATGAAACGCAAATGCGAGTTAGGAAAAGATCAGTTTTGTTTTGGGGACAAGAGAAGTAATATTGACTCTGAGTCTAAGTTTAAAAGTCAGTATAAGAAAAAACAGACCTACGTTCATGGCATTTGTAGATTTAGAAAAAGCCTTTGATAATGTAAACTAGAACACACTACTATGGGTTTGAAGACGACATTCGCCATACAAAGTTAAAATTGAAGGGAAAATCAAGTAGGAGTAAGGCAAGGATGCAGTCTGTCGTCCATGCCGTTTAACTTTATATAGAACAGACGATGAAGAAAGTTAAAAAGGAATATGAAAAAGGTGTCATACTGCAAGGGGAAGAAATATAAACCTAATGTTTGCTAATAATATTGTAGTATTAGGGGAGTCAGGAAAAGATTTGGAAACTATAATAAATGGCATGAACGTGGAGGAAGAGAACAACTTGAGGATTAATAGAAAGAAAACCAAGATAATGGAGTATAGTATGGCAAATGGTGTTAGATTGGAAAGTGACATTCTGAAGAAGTTACGTAACTCTGCATCTTGGTATGCATAATAACTAGGGATGATAGACATTAAGAGTAGGATTGTACATTCAAGAAAGGCTTTCGTAATAGAGACGAATTTACTTACGGGTAATGTATGTATGAATATTAGGAAATCATGACTACAATGTTCGTATGGAGTGTGGGGTTATGGGCGTGCGAAACGTAGATGGTAGGGGTTGCAGAAGGGAAAAGAATAGAAGGTTTTGAAGTGTGGTTATATAGAAGAATGTTAACAATCAAATGGGTAGGTAGAGTAACTAATGAGGAAGTTCTAAGCAGAATAAGAGAAAAGAGAAGAATATGGAGGAATTTGACGAAGAGAAGGGATAGATTAATAGGCTCCGTTTTCAGACATTAGAGTCTCTGTAAAATTAGCTTTAGAGGGAAGTGTGTGAGGTTATAACAGAAGAAGGAGGACAAGGATGGACTACGCCAAGTTGTGGTAGTTTTGTGCAAATGAAAATGCTTGCAGAGAATACGGTAGCATCGATATTTGCAGCTGACCAGCCTATGGACTGAAAGCTGTAAACAAAAACAACAATTTTATGTGTTTCTTGTTTTAATGTAATATACACAATTTATATATTAAAAAACATTATTTTATTTATAATAAATAAAATACTTGAAGATATAGACGGAGCCCATTGCACTTATGATATTTTATAATACGCCTTATGGTACGAACTTCCGATCCACTTGCAGAGAAATCTATAACTTTATTACTTAGTTTAATTATTGCTGTGTTTCTGATTATACCAGGAAAATCGCTAACGAATTCGACTTTAATTGATTTGTCATAAGTTCTATATGCGTACGCATCTAACGAGATAACAAGAAACGTTCCTAGTTTTCCTCAAAGGGTTCATTCGATGTCAAGTCAATTTAGTCTGCAATCTCTAATTTCCATGAAATATCACAATAATCTGTGAACCTCAATTTAATAAAACGCCCAATTTATTAAATCCAAATGTTGTGGGTTTCACTAGCCTCGGGCCTGGGTCTGAAAGGCTGAGGTACGACAGATGAGCTCGTGTTGTAAAAAGTGCTTCGTTTGACTTCACGTTTAAAAGGTGATGCATAGCAAAACCAAGATAACGTTTTGCGTCAAATACATTGGCGTATTTAATAAATCGCACTGATGAAATTTAATCTACATGAACTGTGTTCATGACGTGCTCCGAGTGCTCTTTTAGCACCCCATCCTTTCTCCCCCAGGCTCCACCTCTGCCCAAGTCAGCAATAAGGGAGACACTAAGTTAGCCTCACTTCCTTTTCCTTCCATTTCTTCCCCCGGCGTGGAGGTTTCATGCCAAGCCTCACATTACTATGCTAATGTGATTGTTGTTATTTCATTCGGCTATTGAAAATATATTCATAAATAATCCGTATTAGTTACAAAGTTTTTAATTTAAATGTCCAAAAAAATTAAATTTTTAAAGTTAGAACAAACTCAAAGTTGTGTGACAATTTTATCACGTGAAATAATTCACAATTAGCCTACCCTAAATATGAAATAATTATTTGTATGCATGTTTTGTGGGTTGTGCTCAAGTTAGACTAGTTTGTAATTACGATCGGCATTAGTGTCTTACACCAAGTTGGAAGCATAAATTATCGAACTGTGAGCAATTTCAATGGCTAATACCCTATAACAGCCGTTGTGGTATTCAGTCCTAAGACTGGCCTGATGCAACCCTCCATGCTTAACTATTTTGGGAAAGCCTTTTCTTTTCCTTATAAGTAGCACAACCCTATCCTTGGCCTCCCTCTTCTGTTCTTAACCCATACACTTCACTCTAATGCCAATTTTACAAGACCCTCGTGCCTTAAAACGTGGCCTATTAATATATTCTTTCTCTTGCTCAACGTCCTCCATATTGTTCGCTCTTTCCCTATTCTGTTTAGAACTTCCTCGTTACTTACTCTATCCATCCATCTGATTTTCAGCATTCGCCTATAGCACGTCATTTCAAAGGCTTCTATTCTTTTCTTTTACGCAACTCCTATGATCCACGTTTTGCACCCATATAACGCCACGATCCATACGTATGATTTTTTCTAATATTCACACTTATATTATTCCTCGGTAAATTCTTCTTCTTATGCTATCCTACTCGTTATGTCTACTATACTTCTACCTTTCCTAGTTATTACGCTTCCCAAGTAGCAAAATTCCTGAACTTCCGTCAAAATATCCCTTCCCAATCTAATACCCTTTTTTATTCCACTGTTTCCGATACTACACTCTATTACCTTGGTTTTCCCTCTATTAGTCCTCAAATTAAACTTTTTCTCCAGGGCCCCGTTCATTCAATTTATTATGGTTTCCAAATCGTGGGTTGGCTAGTTATGAGGAAATGAAAAGGCTTGCGCAAGATATGTTAGCATTGAGGGATGCATCAGACCAGTCTTAGGACTGAATACCACCACAACAACAACATATATATTTAATGTCCTTATGATAAGAACGAGTGGGAAGAAGATCCTCACAATACATGGACCAGATAATTCTGTTTGGATGAGGTCTGGCCCGAAATAGGTATTGAGAGTCCTGTCAGACCAGTCAGTAGGCTGATGATCCAAAATGAATAGCTTGGTGAAAACAGTTGTTAATAATTATTATCATAGACGTAAAATTTTCTGTAATTTAGTAAGCTTTCTCGGAGAAAATATTAGTATTGACATTGCGAGATAATATTAATCTAAGTTCAAATCGAAGGAAAACATTTTAGTTTTAATGGCTGGCATATTTTAGATTAAGATACTCATATAATTTCATAGTTTAATCTGATAATCTAAATGTATTTCGTTTTGATGGTTAAATATCGTGTAGCAATACGACGTTGTTTTGTGCAATGCGTCTCTCCTGCACAAACCTTAACAATCAATACAGATTTCAGCTTTGCGGTGGAAACATTACATTCAAATAATGCTCCTTTTTGAAACAGACAAATAAATAGGATTTATCAGAATCCAGTCATATGGACAACAACAACAACAAAACACTGGATAAAAGAAACCGTAAAGAAAATACTTTGTTATAAGGAGGAAGAAGCTACTTGAATCACACGAGGGACGATTTTAAAATCAGAAAGAAGAAAACTAGATCATTTATGTAATTAGCTTAAAACTTTTGATAGATAAGTTGTTTGAATTTTTTTTGATAAAGTATGCAAAGAAGGAAGTAAAGTGTTTGTGGAGAACCATAAATTTTTAACTAACCCGCTTATTGTTAAGTGGAAATAGAAATAGGAGAACACAGCGGCATAGAAAGCATAACAATAATTATGCATTTGTGCTGTATACGATATATATATATATATATATATATATATATATGGTTTTAGGGAACAATATGTAGCCAAGAAATATTCTTTATCAGATGCAATTAAGCGAATTTAAAATATTGATACAGATCAACAAATGCGATAACCATTCTTTTTACCATTCGTTTTCAGTCCATCTGGCAAATATAAAACAGCAAAATGAGGTTTAGTCTTGTTGTTATAACTGATTGAAACATTGAAAAATGTATTAACATCACAAAACACTGAAGAAAAAAACATAAAAACTGAAAAAAACATTATAGGTAGCAGTCACATAGACAGGGTGATTATAAAACTTGAACATCTCAGGTCATTCATTTAATCGGTAGACATGTTGTGGTTCAAAAATTTATAAGTCTATCGTTGCTTACGTATAAAAAATTCTAAGATTATTTCCATAATGTGCATGCTTAGGTATGCAACGGCTATATATTGTGATCATCGGCAAAGATTTTAGGGAATTGGAAGTTTCTAGATCAGTGACAGGAACATCAAATGATTCAAAGAAATTTTATATAAAAATTATTAATTAATTGAATTCAAAATATAACTTACAATATTCAGATTTTTCTTTCACATATGTGAGCCACCGTAAAATTTGTTTCATAAAATATTTAAGGTCATCCATCAGTGCAGATAGTAAACTTTATAATGAATATAGGGGATATTAATTAATAATTAAATAAATGAAAAGATTTTGTAATAAAAGCAGTAAAACAATTTACTTTAACAAAAAAATATTCACATTAATAATTACAATTTTTGTTTTCATATTTATGCCGGCACTTCTTTCGTCAATAAAAACTACATATATATTTACAAAAATTATTTACATTAAATTGTTAAAACTAAAAATTTAAACTGTAACCTCAGGGTCGCATTTATGGGCCTTCTCATAGAGCACAACATTAAACACAAAAATGTGCTCGGATCATGAGAGAAAGCAGAAAATTAGCAAAGAGACACATGAGGTAATTACCGTGTCGGCTTAATGCAGGTTCCAGCTTCCTCGAGATCAAAGTTGCCGACCACCTACTCTTCCCGTTTCAGGAAGAATTTCAAAATCTTACCTTGCTATAATTCCAACCACAGTCATGAGTGAGAAGTTTTCTCCACGCGTAATTTCACACCAAATATGTCGTGCCAGCTCTTATCACAACTCTCCAACTATCTCAGTAAATCTCCTCCAAAACTCTCTCCTCTTACCGCTCTCGAACAATCTCCAATCTGTAAAATCTCCACCACCAATCTCCAAAAAATGTCCCCACCTGCCTTTTTCAAACTTCCATGTCTTTTGTTTATTTCACTAAGGTGGCACAAAGATTGGCAAATTCCCAAACCGCTACGTGGAGTCTAGGTTTTATGGTCCCTGGCTACTGCCGTCTCCCGTTCCTGTAATTCCGTTCCGCCAAAACCCGAGCAGATGTGTTTGACTGTTAAAAATTAAATAGTAAATCAATTACAGTCAGATATACAAACAATTAAATGAAATAAATAAACAACCAGTTTTTACAAACACCGTACTCGTTTGGTTTAAACGACGTTTCGTAACCACATTCGGGACTTCTTCAGAAGTTAAAATTTGAAAATTATTGAAAGAAAACAGATTCAAAATCAGAAAATGCCATCATTGACCACCTACAAGGGCCATGTACACTTACGAAGTCCAAGAAAGAATCATAAAAGGTCTGTTTAAACAGTTTAAAAATGAAATATTTCTTTCCAATCACAATAAAGTTATTAAATACGATACATGCCATAATAATAATAATAATAATTAAGGAGACAAGAATGGATAAAATATCGACCAGACCCAGGCCCTCCCGCTGAGTTAGTCCGAGTCAACATCTGGGTCAGGACGACAAAATTCCAATCTTGCCTTTTAAATTTAGTATTACGATCATTATGTGGCCATCAGTTGAAGATTCCCTCCTTTACTCGAATAATTGTTAAATTTTGGAGTTATATTGGCATAATAATTACTTTAGCTTGAAACTTAATTTAAATGCCCGCGAAGATATTTCACTGCAATATAGAATTCGTTTACACTTAAAGCGTGAAACTTTCTCTTGTTTTTAAATATTTTCACAACGCGAGGCACTTCGGTCAGGTTTGAGGGGTGTACGTTTCGGGTCTCCCACTTTGGCCAACTGTCCGCTGATCTTATTCGAACATTCAGCCAATTGCCTCCTGTTCGAGGAACGGAGAGGAAAATTCCCGTCATTAAAAAAGGGCATGACACAAGTATTCTCATGCCTAACCTACCTGATACAGGCTCTTTAGGGTTTCCCTTGCGTCTTTTTCAGGTAAATACCGGGTAGGATCCTTTAACCATAGTCCAATAGGTCCTAGTTCCTTCCACATTCCTCCTTTCAAATGGCCTTCCTATGCTAGTAAAGGAGAGTTTCTATTTATTGGTTCACCATCATGTAGCCTGTCACCCTGAATGCTGAATTAAATATGATATGAGATCATAATAACAAAAATAAATAATTTATTTTTTTTACTTTACCTAATGTCTTACAATGTTAACACTCGACATTCCGCATCCATATTAACAAGAAAGAAATAATTAATATTTTATTCCGTAATAACTTAATTTTCACTGTAATGTATTTCATTTAAATCATTAGCACTATAATCCAATTTTACATATTCGTAGCTCAGTTTTAAATTTTATTTACATTCTCGTCTGTATACCTCAACATTAAGTTCTTATAACGCAGTGGTTATGTTTTACTTATGCCTTAATTTAATTCCACGAGACTATCAGTACAGTGACGAAACCTGCGATGAGTGATTCAGTTGCTTGGTCTCCTCGGTGTTGAAGGCAGCAACGGCTGGACTCCCGTGATGATTCTTTCCTGATGTCGCCGCTGCCAAAGACCAAGGTGGAACTGAACTGTTACTCCGACACAACGACATTTCAATTATTCCCCTCATTTTCTAGAATTTTATGAAGAATTTACTGTCCCTTATAGACATAAAGTCTCGGTAAATTGGGTGGAAGAATTTACTACGTTTAGCACGAATTTCATATATTTCTCAGCGTATTACTCGTTTAATTATTATTTTCAGTTAATATGTTTGTGTGAGACACTTTTTTATAATTATGAATTCGAAGTTTTGCGTATTTTTTTTTGGAACAAAGATATGGTGCTATAGAAGAATGCTGACAATGTTACAGGTGTATAGAATCACTAACGAAAAAGGTCTAAGCAGAATAAGGGAAAATCGAAAAATATGGAGGATATTGAACAAGAGAAGGGATAGATTATTAGGCCACGTTTTAAGGCACGAGGATCTTGTAAAATTAGCATTAGAGGGAAGTGTGGGGGATAAAAACAGAAGAGGGAGTCCAAGGAAGGAATACGCTAAGCAGGTTATTGAGGGTGTGCGATGTGCTAGTTATGTGAAAATGAAAAAACCTACACATAATAGTCATCAAACAGTCGTAGGACTGTAAAATACAACAATACCCGTTAGAGCAAATGGTAAGTTTGCTTTGAAGCGTCGGGCCTCTTTAAATTGTTTCCACAATGTCATATTTTCTTTATTTTTGTTTATGGTCGTATTTAACTTCATTATTCTTGCAGACGTATAGAAATTATAAATTAAATAATTTCCAACCGATTTTTACAGACAGTTTTTAGTTTTTATTTAAACGACGTTTCGGTGTATATTCGCGCCATCTTCAGGTTTATAATCTGTGAAATACATATTTCAATTTGAAAATACTTATATAATACATATATATATAAAGGAATAAACTAACAACTCACTAAAATTTGTAGTTTTTGATAATAGGATTTTAACAATAACTTGGTGAGTTGCTAGTTTATTCCTTTATATACGTGTATGTGATATATATATATATATATATATATAAGTATTTTCAAATTGAAATGTGTATTTCACAGATTATAAACGTGAAGAAGGCGCGAATATGCGCCGAAACGTCGTTTAAATAATAAATAAAAACTGTCTGTAAAAATCGGTCGGAAATTATTTAAATTGTTATTTAATAGCAGACGTTAATCGATTTAATAGAAATGATAAGTTATTGAATTACTCCTGCAGATCTCCCGCGATACACGCTTGTTTTGCGGGTTGCACCTCGCTGTATATCTACTGAATAAAATTCGACGGTCAACATGAAGCTCTCTTGCTGTAATGGTTGCTCATTGTAGGTTTGAGCACGTAGACTGCCCAGTTTAAAATTTTGTTAACCGTAGTGACGTTAAAAATTACCGAGTACTCCATTGTATAATTCATGATGAAATACCTAATATTTCATGTACATAAAGTTAAGTTGGACGGAAGAATATAAATAAAATTTAAATTATAAATAAAATAATTCCTGATCGGTGTATAATCTGAATAAACAATTCTTGGGTTTCCACCCGGGTTAAATGGAGTTTAAACCACGACGTTTCGATGGCGTACTCTGCCATCGTTCTCAAGTGAAACGTCGTGGCTTAAACTCCATTTAACCCGGGTGGAAACCCAAGAATTGTTTATTCAAAAGAATTCCTGTCTGCTGTTTTGCTGTGAATTTGTTTACATCCTGTAGTCCTCAAGCAGTACCTCCATCGAACTGCAGGCAAATTAATTTTTAGTTCTGTAAACTTACCTTCGTCTTCAACAATTATACAGCACCTGACTTGATATAATATAGATATATTTCTGCTGGTTTAGCTTTATTCGTCATTGTTTAGCTCAACTCGCTGCTTCAAGTCTTCTGTACTGCAAGTATCGCAGAAACTGTTGCATATATATCTACTGTCGTCATCAAAATAGTAGAGCCCTGGGTTTGAAGCGCCACTGAGCCCATTTGGATTGACCTACGTTATTGTGAAAAGTCTCATTTTACGAAAAGTCTAATACCATTTTATGATATGTGAATAAAAGGAAAAGCTGCTGAGAATGGTCGTGACCCGGCCAGCGGGCAGGGGTGCCACCCTACTTCAGCCTCCTGCTCCAATAAACCTTTCCTTCCTCCCAGTACTTTAAAAAATCGTACAATTCTTTTTAGTGTTATAAAATACTTTGTCCCACTTTTCTGCGAAGCGCTGTCCAAGAGTTAGTAGAGGTCTACTAAAGAATTAATTTTTAAATAACGTAAAACACACAGATGATTCAAACTTTGCGGATAGATTTGGAAGGGTTTGCGCTGAATTTTTTGAAGTCCATTTAAAGCAAAGGTTTGAAATCTACGAGTTGTAAAAGTCTAGCTATATGAAAGAAAGACAAGAAAACCCTTACTCTTTTCAGTTTTTCCGCCAAAATGCAAGTATAAAATGCATCAAATTTTTTTGTTTACATATCAAAAAATTACATTACATTCTTTGAAAAATGAGACCTCTTACAATAATGCAGGTCCATCCAAGGCTTCAAACTCAGGGCTGTACTATTTTGACGACGACCTCAGTTTCTTCCATTTTTGGAATACCGTGTTTATATAGTATATTTTAAGTAGGCGGTAGAACACAATTTGCAAACTTGTTGTAGTCCCGCTCTCATCTCTTTCAGATCCAAGCATTCATCTTGTTATTTAAATATGAATATTTAGTCTGTAATATATGCTTTGGGAGCATTTTATTTAGTTTATTTACCAAAGCTCGTGACTCATCTCAGAAGACTGCTAAGCAGACTTGTCTTTCTTTCAGTTTTTTAAAATTAAAAGATCTAAAATTCATATGGGACTGAACTATAACGTTCAGATACTTATTTTAAAAATTATATTGAGTTAGTCAAAGATTATTTCAACTAAAAAGTCTGACTCACACGCTCCATTACACATGTGAAAGAATTGAGATTGTTTTACTGATCAGAGCGTCGATCCATCATGTCTCTTCTAGTTTAATTTAAATTTCAATTATCAATTCGATATTCTCATTTTTGCTACTGCAATTTTTTTTTGTCCAAGTCCATCCTGTCGGATGTCAGGTAACGTTTGTGGGATGATATGAAATCTAATTGAATACTAAAACATTATAATAATATTGTGCCGTGTACATTTAGTAGGTGTGACTTTGTCATTTCTAGCGAAGTCTGTTCGCTGTCAGTTCAAGTGTGTACAGTTTGCTGATTCGAACACATAAATGTCGATGTTTGGGGCGGGCAGCTATCGATTTGTGCGGCCGCCGCGCTGGCGCTGGCGTCGCGTGGCCAGGCCATTCCTCGGGAGGCTGCCGCGGCGGACACACGGGGCGTTGCAGGTGAGTGTGGGCTGCGTCTCCCCTGGCCCGGCCCTTCCCCTGCCCTCGACCAGCCGGCGCGAACCCGGGCCGGGTCTGGACCTGGACCTGGACCCGCGAGCTTGACGGAGCAAAGACCTCGTGACGCGCCCTCACTCTCTCTCTCTCTCTCTCTCTCTGCTCGTATTGATCGGCCGCCTTTCGAAGACAATATTTTGTGAGAAATTACTCCGTCGAGTTTGAGGAAATGATTAGGGCCGACCAGGGAACGCGGATATCGTTCCGCGCCGCGAACAAAGGAAACGAACAAACGCCAGACAGACGAGCTGCTCTTGTTCTACGTGACGACACAAAGCGCTTTGTGTACAAAGGAATTTGAAAAGTCGAGGGAACTGTTACGCGATCGTGACACTTATTTATCGAAACGATGATCAACAGGTTCTCGCACCGCGGTCATCTTTCACGAATTTTATCTCCAATTTACTGTGACCTACGAAATGTTATAAAACATCCAATTAACAAATAAATATGAATTTACAAATTAAAATAAACGTTAACATTTAAAAATGCTTTTAATTGACACTGAATGTCTCCTCATCTAAAAACTACTTATTCTGTCTCATCGTGTTTCTAAATTTGTCTTATCAACCGCCCTTACGCATCTCTCCTTCATAGTCTAGGAATTGAAATTTACAGGACCAACTTTTTGACTCCAATAAACAGTAGTTTAAATGTACATAGTAATTAGTCGTTGTTGTTGTTGTTGTGGTATTCAGTCCTAAGACTTGTCTTATGCAACCCTCCATGCTAACCTATCTTACGCAAGCCTTTTCATTTGTTTATAACTAGCACATCCTTTCTTATCTGCTTAGCGTGTTTCATCCTTGGCCTTCCTCTTCTGTTCTTACCCCTCACATTTCCCTGTAATGCTAATTATTCAAGAACCCCGTGTCTTAAAACGTGGCCTATTAACCTATCGTGTAAATAGTCAGTACTGTTTATTTCCTGAATGTTGTTGTTAGCTAGTCACTTTTCAGAATTGTGGGTTATTTGAAACCATTTATTGTTACTTGTTAATGTTCATTATTAAAATACATTCTATAACCGCTGATTGGATTTTTTTTCTATTATGGCTGATTTGTTGCGTCTTAAATTAAGTTGTTGCTCTCATATGCAAAGGGAAAGTTAATATGCTACGAAAACATTTATGTAATTTTCTTCATGTCAAAAATATGTAATCAAGTTAGTGACGTGTTTACTCAGTAATCCGAATTTTTGGGTTAACAATTAATGTATAATCAGTTATCCTAAAATTATTAAAATTTGTATTGCGAACCAAGTCTATATTACTTGGCTGTGTTTGGTAACATTATATTATTTCTCTTTATTTTTAACAAGAAAATTGTGGGTAAATGGACTTATAGAAAGCTTTACTTCTAATTACCCGACCCTTGTGACGCCTAGAGAGCGACTTCCTGCGACACACCACTGTCGAGGACCTCCTGTTCTTCTTCATTATGGATTCATTACAGTTTTAGCCCCACAAAGACATTCAAGAGATTGTCGCTCGAATTTCTTAAAAACATCGTTCATCATTACACAACGTGCTGTATTTTATCAGGCCCTTCACTTGCAATATTTAGCGCTGCCATTGGTTAGTGTGTGAAGAATTCATAATTTTTTTACATCTTTCATAAATTGGAGTTAAATATTTAATAAATAAATAAAATATTTACTTTGTAATGAAACTCTAGTAATTTAGTAATACGAGTATATTGAAACGTTTATTTGCTTCCCGACCCGGGTGCTGCTGCTTATGTAGACTGAGTTAACTTAATAATAAATACGACAGCCGTTTCATAAAATTTAAAATTGTATGATGCGCCGCTGATAAACGATGTGCCAAGGCTCTGTAATAATTGAGACTCTCGGGGGTCTTGACTTTGATTAATTGTCACAATCAACATTTAAAATATAATTTAATTTATAAATGGGATCTACAATTTACACCCTCAGTCACGTGGCTTCTCTATCGTTCATACTAGCTTGTTGTTGTTGTGGTATTCAGTCCTAAGACTGGTCTGATGTAAACCTCCATGATAACCTATCTTGCGCAGGCCTTTTCATTTCCTCTTAACTAGCACAACCCTCATAGTCCTTATCTGCTTAGCGTATTCCATCCTTGTCTTCCCTCTTCTATTCTTACCCAACACATTTCCCTCTAATGCGTATTTTACAAGGCCCTCGTACGTGCCTTAAAACGTGACCTATTAATCTATCCCTTCTCTTTGGCCCACGTCCTCCATATTGTTCGCTTTTCCCCATCTCATTTTCAGCATTCACCTATAGCACCACATTTCAAAGGCTTGTATTCTTTTGCACGTTTCGCAATCATATAACGCCACGCTCCATACGAACATTTTTAGCAACGATTTCCTAATGTTCATATTTATATTACCCGTAACTAAATCCTCTTCTTCGCGAAAGCCTTCCTTGCCTGTGTTATCCTACTCTAGTTATTACGCTTCCCAAGTAGCAGAATTCCTTAACTTCCGTCATAATATCCATTCCAAATCTAACACCCTTTGTAATTCCACTGTTTCCCAAACTACACTCCATTACCTTGGTTTTCCCTCTATTAATCCTCATATCGAACTCTTTCTCCAGGACCATTTATTATGGTTTCCAAGTCTTCTTTTGATTCCCCTAATACTACAATATCGTCGGCAAAGCGTAAGGTTTTTATTTTTTCTCCTAGTAGTTTGATTCCTTCTCGTATTCAGTTTTAACATTTTTCTTCGCCTGTTCTATATATAAGTTAAACAGCATGGGTGACAGACTGCATCCTTGTCTTACTCCTTTCTTGATTACGGCTTTCTTTTCTTGATCTTCTACTGTAATTACTGGTTCCTGACTTCTGTAGAGGTTAAGTGTAATATATAGCTTAAATGCTACCTATTCTAAAATTAACTGGAGAAGTTGCGGAGTTATTCAATGTTTCAAGAACTGTTATATTGATATATTAATATAAAATTATTTCGCTCATTTCCATGCATCGTTTAGGTACAATACACAGCATTAACTATGGAGCGTGATAATTATACATAAAATCTCAATAATAAAATTAATGTATGTTTGTATGTGGGTCTGTACGTAAATTCCACATGAAAATCTAAAAAACTTGACCAGTTTCGACAAAATTTTGTACACGTGTCTTTGCGACCAGTAAATTAGCAGTATTGGGGGTAAGACCCGTCTACCTCCCCTACGAGCGGGGGTGGAGGGGCTATGGGAATCATTGACATTTAAATGCGAATTTTATTGCAGTTCGTCCCCAAATAGAAGGATGGAACAGGGTAAAAAACATCTGCGAAATACGGTTAAATTCACAGACCAATTTTGATGAAATTATGTTTCCTTATTCTTTGCCACCCAAAACCGAACACTTCGGAGATAAGACACGGCTACCACCCTTAGAGGGAAGGGTTGGAATTAGCGGAATTTTAATATGTAATAAAGGCTCATATTTAAATCGACAAAAATTCTTGAAGTCAATTACTTTATGTTGGTTCCCCGACAATATTTGTGTATAATTTCAACCCCTTGCAGCATGTGAGAGGTGAAGGTGGAAATGAGTCATATGAAAATAACAAAGAAACTATCGAATTTGGAATTGCGAGTCGCTGTTACATTATGATATTTAATATACGATTTAATAAAAGAACACCCCTCAAGTAGGGTGGTTGTTCTGTTAGAGTACTGGAAATATTTTTAGCCCTGCTGTTGTACCGGGAGTATTTTTGACTCTTTCGAGGTCTGGGGGGGGGGGGTATTTGAGGTTCATATTGTGGCATTTTGGGTGTCGGTTTGATCATGTGTTGAACAAGAATTAAATGATGTATCGGAATAATATAAATAAATTACCGGGCAACGCCGGGACCGCAGCTAGTTAATAATAAACCTAAAAGAAAGTTCTTGAAGCCGTATGAATACTAGACATTAAATACGATACTTACGAGACGCTATGCCTTTATTATTAATAGAATTTAAGTATAATGTAAAATTATTTTGTAATATATAAAATTTTAAATATCTAAAAATCTTTGGTCAAGCGATCCAACATGTAGATATCGAAGCTGATTAGACGAACATGATTTCCTAATATTCACACTTATATTACCCGTAAGTAAATCCATCTTTTTCGCAAAAGTCTTCCTTGCCTGTGCTATCCTACTCTTTATATCAACTATACTTCTACCATCCCTAGTTATTACGCTTCCCAAGTAGCAGAATTCCTTAACTTCCGTCAAAATATCCCTTCCCAATCTAACACCCTTTGTTATTCCACTGTTTCCCATTGAACACTCCATCACACCTTGGTTTGCCGTCTATTTAACATCTCCAGGCCTCCGTTCATGCCATTAATTATGGTTTCCATGTTTTCGTCTGATTCCCCTAATACTACAATATCGTCGGTAAAGCGTAAGGTTTTTATTTCTTCTCCTTCCATATTCCGTTTTAACATTCTTCATCGCTTGTTCTATATATTAGTTAAACTTATAACAATATATTAACTAAAAATGCATCCAGGTTCTCATTTCTCTTATAATTTCCGTAATATAAAAATTTATCCAATTTACGAATTTAGTTTTCATGGAACAGACGTCTTTTCATATACTATTTATAATCCAAAGTGTTTTATCCTTTTATGAAAAACTGAAATAGCGGTAGAGAATATGTTTCAAACGTGTCAAATTCAATTACTTTTTTAAAAAACTAATATGTTCAGGCAGTGTTTATTTTTAATCAAACGACGTTTCGGTGCACATTCGCACCTTCTGATTTTTTCACGATCACATTATTGTTATATCCAATTAATTTTTAAAATTTAACATATTATAAAATATTACACATTGTCTTGTGTGAACTGTGGCTGCCTCGGACCTCTCTTTATAATGTGTAAAAATTTCTGTTTTATAATATGTTAAGTTTTAACAATTGATTGGATGTAACAATAATCTGACCCGAAGACGGTGCGAATATTCAACGAACCGTCGTTTAATTAAAAATAAACACAGAGTGAAAATAAAGGCATTTAAATTATTTCATTTAAATATTTTAATCTTGGACGTTAAAGGATTCAATTAATTTCTATTTTTAAATTTTCTCCTATAAAATAAATTTTTTACCTAGCCAGAAATACATTTTCTTTTCTAAATCTAAGACTAATCCAATAATAAAGTTACAGACAAAAGTCTTCATGCATTGGATTTATCCTCCCATCCTCTTCCAAGTATATTTGAAACAGTTTGCATTGTAAGGTAAAGATTGATAGTAAAATATGTGGAAAATAGTGTTCTGTTATTCCGTCCGTGAGATATTTTGCATAATAGCTATTCATTTAACGTGAATAGACAGAGGTGACGTGGAACACTTAAGAAAAATCCATAATAACCTCCCTCGCCGCCTATCAGCACGATCTTGAGATACTGTCGCTAATTGAACGCGAAGTACATTCCCCTCCTTCTTCTTCCAGAGATTTCCCGGCTTTGGAATTATATAACAGATATATATATATATATATATGTATTCTTTGGTTTCCATTTAATGCGTGAATGTCTAAAAAATTCATCAGTTTATTTATTCGAACATGATCTCATTCAATATTTCGATAATAATTGTTATAAATAATAACTAAATATAAATTAATAAGTGTCTGTTAATGTTCTCGATTAATTAGTCATAGATTCTACCTTCAAGAAATTGCCAATTGGTAGATATAAGAGTCCTTAATTACATGTCTACAGATTCTCTTTTCCACAAAACGATATAGTTTAGAATCTGTTACGTTGTATTGTGGTATTCAGTCCTAAGACTGGTCTGATGCAACCCTGCATGATTACCAAAATTGTGCAAGCCTTTTCATTCATATATAACTAGCGCAACACTGATCCTTCCTAATCTGCTTAGATATTCCATCCTTGTCCTCCATTTAATGCTAATTTTACAAGTCCCTCGTCTTCAAACATGGCCTATTATTATTCTATCCCTTCTCTTAGTCAAATCATCTGTTACATAAGGCAGTCAAATTATCCCTTAAGTCATATAATAAAATTAATTTGGACGAAATTACAAATATTCTTCAAAATTATTGTGAATTACATTTTATTAGCAGAATTATGTTAATTTTAATCACGTTCTTAATTAATAATTTAAACTCTTAAAAACCGAATAAAATATTGACTTTTATAGTATTACCCTGTTTTGAAAACATATAAAAAAAACTTATTCATTTATTAATTGAGGTGTTTATGCTATTTGTAATTATTCAAATAATTTAATTTAAAATTTATAAAAATATTAAAGACAAAATTAGCATTTTAGCAAACATATTGTTATACCAATATTAGTTTTCTAACGAAACAATCTTTTATAATTTCTATTAATCCAAAATCAATTTAAGAATAATTTAACATTTCATAACATATTTCTTAAAAACAGCCATAAGTTCGATTGACAAAACATAAAATTTTAGAGGATGAGTGGTTAGAGGATTTGTTGTTCAAGATTGAAAAGCGAAATATTGATCATTATATTGAATAATTCGGCTATTAATGATAAGATACTCATAATTTAAAAATAATTCATTACTCATTGTTATTGTAAATAATATTTATCAATAAGTTAAAGTAACCATTGTTACTTTTAAATAGCAACAATACGTAAACAACTTTGTATATATAATATTTATTTAGGCAGCAATGTGTGTACAATCAGTACTATAGGAAAATATTTTCGTATTGAAGTTCATTACGTAGGCTGCAATGCTACAAAGATTTCATAGAAGTCTGTTATTAATATTATGTATGTAAAAGCTTTTATTAGATTTATATAGTTTTTCTCTTACACCTGAAGAGGTCTCAAAAGTGAACAGCAGCTTTTCTTTATTTTAAATATGTTCCAAATTTTAACTAAATTTAAAGTATGGCCAAATTGACTTACTCAGTTATCAACAATTATACAGTTTAAAAAACTTCATATTTTCGTTGTTATATGGAAGTTTGAGGTCATTTTCTAATATCAGGGTGCACACTTGATACTTTACTTTTAACTTATGGAGATAATTACGAAACTTCCCTAGCAGTCTTCAATTCAATTTTTTAAACAATTAAATTCAAAACACTGATAAAATATTATTAGAATATACAGAAAATATAATAATTCGTTTAGACAATGGTCGCAACTACAATTGGCCTTCTTTTGTTTTTTGGAATCACATGAAACAGGAAAACTCTCCTTTAATAGCATAGGAAGGGAGTTGAAAACGGGGGTTTTATGTTTTTCTCTTTTTTTGGGTAACAGGTTACATGATGTTGATCTTGAAAGAGGAAACTCCCCTTTAATAGTATAGGAATGACATTGATAATGGGGGATGTGGTCGGTAGAGCAAGGTAGCCAAGGGTTGACAAGAGATGCAGGGAAACCCCTGGAAAACTTGCATTAGGTAGGACGAGCTATTGAGTACTATTCTCATGCCCTCTGAATAACGGGAGATGAGTTTGCTATTGGGTCGCAGCATTCCCTTCGCCGTGTCTTCACCAGTTTTAGGAAGCCGACTGATCCAACATGATCAGCGTACAACTCTTACCGTATCTCAAGGTATAGGACCCCAGTACATATATCTCCTAAAATAGATGAAGGTGCCTCGGCATGTGACAACGTTAAACAAAAAGAGAAAAAACACAACGCGGTCAGGTGAGTTTCGCTGTCAATCTGGGAAGAAATACCTGCGACTGAAAACTCCCACAGGCATCCCTCGGGGTTGTTTTTCATTTTTTAGTCTACGTGCTATATAAGGGTAATCCTGAAACAGGCAACTCCCCTTTAATAGCATAGGAAGGGAATTGAAAAGGAATGTGGAAGGTAGGGCAAGGTAGCCAAGGGTTGAGTAAAGCGCCCGGGCAATAGTTTAAGGATCCTACCTAAAGAGATGCATGAAAAACCATAGAAAATCTTCATCAGGTAGGTCGGGAACTGGAAATATAACGTTATAAATACTACATCTTCAAAGATATACTTTAAAGTCTGGTAAATCCTATAATGAGTTCAAGCATTAATTGAACCGAAAACTGAAGTTGTTATTCTTTCATGCAGATAAATAGTTCACTCCATCGATTCTTGATGAAAAGTACAATGGTAAAATATAGGAATATGTATTTAGCCTTGCGTGTCAGTAAAAAACGTACGTGAAATCTGATTGTACTTCTGCAGGTCCGACACGGAAGGAACGTGAATTTCTTCAAGACGGTTTTTAAGGTTGTTCAGAAAACGTTTTTCTACTGCACATATACTTACGAGTATAACAAGCAGGGTGCTCGGTGATGCCTGACGTAAAGAAATGGAAACGACAGTAATCTCAATGTAAACACATGATTTAACTGCAATTTAAACCGCCCATCTTTTGGAGAATTAAACCGATGCTGGGCACACACCGACCGATACAGATAGGGGTTAGCAGCATATTAACCGGTACCTAAACATACTAAAAAATTAAGCAGTTTTCAATAAGATAGGATCTATGTTTAAAGTAAAGTAAACAGCTGTGTGTGAGGTATTAACGAAATCATTATTTTATTTGAAAGAACATACGTGGGACTTACAAATAAAAAAGAATTTCATTAATACCTCACACACACAACTTGTTTATTCCATTTCAAGATCTTCCTGTCCTTATTGAAGAACCATTTAGATTGAAAAATACTTCACAAAGGGCGCAGCCCGGTGGAAATATACATTTAATATTGTAAAATATAGGTTAAATACTAAAACTAATGTTGATATTAATTCTCCTGGAAAATGAAAGACGTACATTACTGCAATAGAGTAAAAAGATACCAGAGCTTTAACATAGTGACAAGTATTCCCGGTACCTCAATGGAAATAAAAATTCTCTCTATTCCCTCATTAAGTCCAAGATACAACTGGTACATTAATAAATTAAAAAGTAATGCTCGTACCTTAAGTGAACTAAGTTAAATATAACATCGTCCAAAATTCCCCGAGTAGCAGTGATGTAAATAATAGACGTCATATTTCATAGGATTTAATATGGCGGATTTCCTGACCACACACGAGGAAATATTGAGGCAGATATCTGACAGATTTAAGAAATCTGCCGCGAAATCTGAAGGTCGTTTATAGATTAATGTAGGTCTGCCGACAATTATCGTACGTTCGAGATCTGTGCAGATTCTCGTATGCGCAATACATTTGTCCTCTGCCAGATGTCAAGTTGTCTTCACTAATATATTGTATCTTATTTAATTGTAATTAATACTTGAAATTCAATTAAAGTTCACTAAGTACTTTATATCTCTCTGCCCCAAAATAAATTCATAATAATACATTTTTGGCTTCATGATCATGGCATAATTCGTATTCCGGAAAATGATTAGCAGAGATGCGTGTAAAAATAATACATAATTTATTCATTTTGTTAATAGAAAGATAATTTTTATCTGACACCGTTATTATTTTAAAGTTTCTTATATGCGGACCGCATTTGTAATTGAAAAAAGTTTGCTTATCACTGGTTTAAATTATAAAAATTTGGTTGCTGACATCAAAGTATGCTATATTTTCGAATTATAATAATAAATTCTGGCTCATTTAATACCATGTATCAAAAAACTGACACTACAAAACTTCTATTATGCTAAAATAAGGTAGCTATTAGAAACCTGACACGAAATATTTAGAACATCCACGTAAATCTGATTCTGACCGATTTTCAGCGCTTGACGACCGTCAATTGTTCAGATCTGATCTGTACGTGAAGACGCAACGCAGATTTGATCGTTCAGACAATTATCTGCGCTCCAATCGGGCGATTTGTCGGCCGATCAGATCTGCCGCAGATATGTGCACGTGTGTGGTCACCCAATGCCTCGCGACATATTCACATGCTAAGGGTTTCTCAGATATAATCCCTTTCCCCTATTTGTTTTTCCTCAGTTTCTCAGTTAATATGTCTACCTACAATCAAACATACATCCTGTTTTATTATCCAGAATTACTGGGTGGTCGGCGTTTCCCAGTTATTTACTTATATCAGCCCGGTACAAAAAACGCTGAGCTGAAATAGGACTAAAATTGCTGGATGAATGTAAAAATTGAACTCGACTACTTCGATAAACCCGTATTGGAAAATATTCTCTATTAAATAAAAAGATGACAATAAGTCAGCGTATACATCACTATTTATTCAAAATCGACGTTTCGTCTCCTTTTTGAGACTTCCTCAGGCGTAAAATTTAGCAATTCATTATTTACTCCCTCAGCCGAAAAGGTTATTGAATGCACACGTGAAGTATTACATGAACTACTTGTGAAGAGTTTAGTCTCGCGGACCATCTCCAGCGACGGTTACGGCCGAAATGATGAATCATGACTTGTCAGTTTCTGGATCACCCTCATGTATTCTGTTCCCCCCACCTCCCCGCAAAAAAACAACAACATAAAGACATGTGACAGCTTAACATAATTCTGGCAGCTGTTTCTCCCCAGAGTTTGAATGGGCCTTACCTTCGGGGATGCCTCTTCTCTCTGGTTTATGAGGTTCTCAAGTGACTAGCCACCTCGATGTCATTTAGGAGGTTCCGCAATCACAAATCTTGAGTGTACGGTAAGAGTTGTCGGTCGTTCCTAATGAATCAGTTGGCCAGGAGCCTCCGCATCTGTCGAGACACGGACAAGGGAATGCTGTGACCCCACAGCAAACTCCTCTTCCTTCATTCGGAAGTCCTTAGACAAGTCCCCAATAGCCCGACCTACCTTATGCAATTTTCTAGGGTTTTCCCTAAATTTCATTCAGGTGAATACAGGCTAGAATCCTTAAATTATACCCTTAGTTGTCTTTCTCTCTCTTCCACATCAGACCTTTTCTATTCCCTTACAATTCTATTACAGGGGAGTTGCCAGTTTATGCCGTGTAGCCTGTTAAGCCCCAAAAATACTTAAAAGCCTTATGATAGCGAAATTCATACCGTTTCAATTACGTTTAGTCAACGAGATTATTGTCAGCAACGGTATAATGACACGTCTGCCATGTCGATTTCAATACCGATCGGGCAAACATAAAGAAATACTCTGGTGACGCCAGGCTCCCAGATACTTTACCCATGGGATGGAGATAGTCGATCCATTTCCTTGCTCTGTTTCGAATTATTTTTTTATTTTTTTTATTTAATGATCGTTTTATTTAAAGTATTGTTAATTATTAATAAATATTTATTTAAAAATGCCTATATAGCTTATTCACAGCTTGTTTTATTCCATTTCTCTATTGAATAACCCTATATATGGAAATACCGGGGCAGTTATTGTCAATAATTCTACTTTTCCGGTAGGTTTACGCTTGGTGGATTCTTTGAGCGATTTCTCGCAAGCCTTATTCACCCGCCGAACCTTACTTATTAATTTACTGTATATCAACTGCATATACATTTTAATAAGGCTAAAATGTATTAACCATTTTCGGCTCCGGGTACAGAGGAGGTCCTGAAAGTAATTTAATTACTTTGTTCATAGCATTCTCCATTATTAATTATAAATGTACGAAAGATGTCCAAATTGTCTGAATTCTACGGCGTACATCGACTTTAATTTAAAAATGCTACAATAATGAAGTCTGATTCAACCCTCCATGCTAACCTGTCTTGCGCAAACCTTTTCATTTCCTTATAATTTGCACAACCCACAGCCTCCCTAATATGCTTAGCGCATCCTTGGCCTCCCTCTTCGATTCTTACCCCACACACTTCCCTCTAATGCGAATTTTATAAGACTCTCGTCTTAAACATGGCCTATTAATCTATCTCTTCTCTTAATCAACGTCTTCCATATTATTCGCTTTTCCCGTATTCTGTTTAGAACTTCCTTGTTTGTGATTCTATCCACCTATCTGATTTTCAGCATTCGCCTATAGCACCACATTTCAAAGGCTTCTATTCTTTCCCTTTCCGGAGCTCCTATCGTCCACGTTTCGAACCCATATATCGCCAAAGTCCATGCGAACATTTTTAGCAACGATTTTGTAATATTCACACTTAATTTTATTTTTAAATACAGCGTTCTAAAGAAAAATCATATTTAACTAAGAAAAAGAACCATTTGTTATATCAGTTTCTCCAAATTTGGGAGACTTCACATATTTTCTATTGTCTTAGGCCAACTTTACACGTAATTAATCGATGACTTATAATTACCGTCGGTTGTAAAGTCTGAGCACTGCAAACAACCACAATTAATAGGCTAAAGCATATTTGAAATCTTAGAAAGTCATTCTATGAGTAATGAGTAAATGTAGCCGACGAAATTATTTTTTAGACAGAATAAACAAACAGTTAATGTGGAGTAATTCTTGAATGTCTGCAATGACATCTCTAAAAAATGTATGATTTACAAAGCAGATGCCACTTCAACGTTGAGAGCAATAACGTTCCTCCGGATCTAAACCATGTAATTTTGAACGGTAAAATTTTAATTAGGGCTTTTCTGCTTCCAGTGCTAGACTTACCTGTAACACGCATTAATTATTGATGTTCTACGCGTTTCCGAGAAAATACACAGCGTACAGCTACACTCGGCTGGCAACAGGAAGGGAACATTGATCGCCTCAACAAGTTCTTCCGGGAACGTTTTCCTTCACTTAGGAAAAAAATCTAATAATAACCGGAAATTTTTACTTGGGAGATCCAAAGAACCAAAGACGGTATATCTCCTTGTTATCGAAACTGAGTTATTTGATTAATCCATTTGCTAATACTATGACATTTACAGGCAATGTGAAATTATTTCTGTCCCTTTACACCCTTACTATAGTTTTTAATGCGTCCATCGTTTGTCAATACAACTAGAATTGCAATCACTGTATTCTGGGTTCGATTCCCTGGTCCGGTTGACAATTTTCCATTCTTGTCTTTCTTCTAAAAAATAAAAAACTGCATTCTATTTTGTAAACCACAAAATGGGTGCTATCAGGTTTCAAAGAATCTTTTTACTGTTCACAACACAGAACGCCAAGACATTGGAAGTTTTATGAACTATGCCATTATAACGCAAGGAATTAACGACCTGTATAACGACAGTTACAAAAATAATTTTGAACGATGATTCGATCAGCAGTTGTGATGTTTGACAATGATGAAATAATATGACCAAATGCAATAGTATTAAAACATATAAATGCAAATTTACGAATATTATTTAATAAAACACCATAAACAGTTTTTAAATTTGAAGTATGAAGCCTTTTAATTCACTCGAAAATCAGAACTGCCCAAATTAAAGAAATGTTTTGAGTTACGTTAATTTTCAGCAAAACAGTGCTTATAAAATTGAGAATATATTTAGGTTATTTAATTATAGTTAACAAAACTCGTTTAATCTGACCTATAAAAAATTATTGAAAGTAATTTTATAAATTTCATTATGGCAATCAAAACTATTAGGAACGTTTTTATACTTTTTAATAAAATAATTAATAGATTTAAAATGACAGATTTATCAAGTTTTAAAGTAACATTATAATTAAGAAATTATAGAATGGTATGACAACGATGAAGGAATTTGACAGTAAAGCCAGTAGGAAAATAATTTTCACTCAAGTTTTTGAAATAATTTATGTTATGCGTGTGATGTAAAATATTAGACAACAATAAATCTTTGTCATCAAAATTAAAAACCATGGAATTTTTAAAATGAATAATACAGCCAATTTGCAAGGACAAAAATTAATTAATATGTAGTTAATTACGATGTTTTATCCAATTTTGTGGACCCATCACGTAAATATTTAAATGGATAAAACTATTACAAATTGAGGAAATATTTCTGCGTCGTGGTCTGCGTTTATCCACGGTTAAGGCCAAAATGAGTAATTGTTCTATCCATTTAAAAATTTTACTGATGAAGTCCACAAATATGGACTAAACGCCCTAATTATACTAACTAAATATTAATTAAATTTTCAAATCTCTATTTTTCATTTATTATTCTTAAATGCCAGATAATTGGCCTTTTCCGTTGCCTTTTTTGATTAATTAGACGATTATGTAAGAAAGTCTACAAGAATAAATAGAGTTATTATCCCAGCCTTCGTGAACATACAAATCCATACCAGGATTCGAACCCGGTATCTCTGGGTTGTGAAGCAGCAACACTAACCACACCATGGGAGTGTGGGGGGGAACCAATTGATCACTATCATCTTTCAAAATACAAGTGTAACAGAATGTAATTAAATATCCGCTTAACTTCGCGTAATTAGATATGGCGAATTTCTGACATACTTGCGCTTGTTAACAGAGTCACGTAGGGTTTATAAGATTATGTGTAACCAAGTTTTTATGCAATTGCTTTACGTATTTAAATTTGCATTACGAATATAGATACAGACAGACTTACAAGCATTTACTTTTTTATTATATCGATTATAATTGACATTATATCTATTGAATACAGAATTTGGAGGTTTCAAGATAAAGTGGCAAAACTATATATGATAAAAAGTAACGTTTCAGTAATAAATGCGAATAAATATGTAAAAAATAAATAAAAATGATTAACAAACGAATAACAAAGTCAAGAATATAAAAGTATAGGCTGGTAGTTGGAAATATAATTTTTACATTTTTGATTATAGTTGGATATTTAACTAGAGTGGAGAAGAAATTTTTAAATTTTCGGTTAAACTCCTAAATATGTTTCAATTGTTCCTGAATATTTTAGTTTACAAGCTGTCGCAGTCCATAAGTGATTACTTTCCCGAATCAATTACATCGCTCTTCGGTTTTACCTATAAAGAGCTACGTGTCGGATTTCTTCTTGACTCTGAACTTCATTCGATGATAGTTTTCATCCATGAACTTTGTATAACGCGCATAGCCTATTATTTTTCCCTGACATAAAAGGGCATTTCTCATACGAGTGTACCTTCTGATGCATAACAGAACCTCCTTTGGAGTAACTACATAGCCTTTCAGCCTCCTTCACAAACCTTGTATATATTCAAATCCCGTACGAATCAATATCAATTCCAGATTCAGTCTTCTAAGAGCTTACCTTCTCTTTACAATTTACGGAAAGCAGTGATTTCTAGCCTTTACCAACAAACGAAATTGTATGACTAGTACAAATCACTCTTGAATACGTAGAATTCGGATTATTCTTTATATTTACCGATTACCATTCAAGGCTGTATTTTTTCTTTTTAGTTCCACCCAAAAATCTCTTATGTTATTTAAAAATAAAAGCCGCAGTATTCTTCTCCGGGCCGCGTCGGTCTTTGACTCGTTGATTGATTTTAGCATAGTTGATGGAAATCCTTGTGTAACATATAATATAAAATCACACGATAATATGTTTATTATGTAGTGTGTACTTCCCTAGATGAAATTCCTCGAAGGGATAAAAGAAGATATAAGTTCCTAGTCAATTTTGTTTATGCCTGAATTTAAGTACATTCACCTGCACATATTAATAAAGGTCATTCTTTATCTTGTCACTAAATCTTTTTACTATATTCTCTTCTTCTAACAGTCGCATTCAGAAGTAAGATCAAGTATACAGGTTCATGAGGTTTTTAAATACATCCGTGATTTTTGTTTCTTCATTATTGTAAACACGTTAAAAAAATTCTTATTTCACAGATGATTATGTAACCACAGTTCCAATAGCTCCTGAATGTAACGGTTTTGCCGCCGCAAGAAAAAGAGACCGTAATAACGACTATCAGCTAGTAGATAGTATATCACACACCAGTGGAAAGGTAATTTTTCTGTTTCATTGTCAACGTCTCATGATTATAATTTTTTTATTTACGTAGAAAGGGGTGGATCATTTTGTTCCAAAATATTTACTAGTGTTATAGATTTATTATCCTCATTTTGGGGGGGGGGTTAACAGGCTACATGAGGGTGAACTCCCTTTCAATAGCATAAGAAGGGACTTGAAAAGGGAAGGTAGAGCAAGGTAGCCAAGGCTTGACTGGGGCCCCGGGCTATAGTTTAAGGATCCTACCCGGTGTTTCACCTAAAGATATGCAAGGAAAATACTAGAAAACCTGCATCAGGTAGGTTGGGCATTGGGTACTATTCTCACGCTCTTCCGAATGACGGGAGACTAGTTTGCTGTGGGGTCGCAGCATTCCCTTCGCCGTGTCTTCACCAGTTTTAGGAAGCCGACTGATCCAACGTGATCAGCGTACAACTCTTACCGTATCTCAAGGTATAGGACCCCAGTACATATACCTCCTAAAATAGATGAAGGTGCCTCGGCATGTGACAACGTTAAACAAAAAGAGAAAAAACCCTCTTAAGGAACCGGAAGAAAATTAGACTACAAAAGGTTGCCGAGATAAATATTGAGTCCCATAAGGTGCCTTGAGTAAATTTGAGTCTATTATGGTACTAGAAAAATTTTCGTCTTTCATAATTTACCGGGGGTATTAAATATATTAGTAGAGTGTCTGTACTTAAGGTCACAGTAGAATTCTTTACTCGATCATGCTCGGTTCGTTAAAATTAAAATTTCATCGGCATTTCCAGGGTATGGGGTATGAAAATGTAATTTTTCAAACAGTGACGCTCACTTTCCCGGTTAAATCACGAGTTTCCAGGATATTAGTGTCAAATTAAATAACTTTACGGCCCAATATAAATAATTTAATCCTAAATAAAAACTATTCTTGATATCATTATGCTTATTTGGGGCATATGTAAAATATATTGGTAACTATTTGTTCTGGAATGATATTCACGACAAGTTCAATCTTAATACTCCCATATAATCGGATAGGAATCTTAAATGAATTTATTTTATAATTTTCAGTTTCGTAATTTCTTTTCAGAAACAAACTAAATTAAATCATATTTTCAAATTGACTTCGTAGGGAAACACTTGACAAAAATATTAACTTCACAGTGGGCAAACAACGGGGTTTGTTCGGTTTCGAATAGACTTTAATGCAGTTGAAAATGCTAGTAAATTTGTTGAATACCAATAACAAGAACTGATGATAATATTGTTTGTGACTCTTCTGCCTTGAACAAAGTCAGTTTTCAATACAATGCACGTCTCTGAGAATCTGCAGCGAGTGTTTCCTTCTTTTATAATGTCAAGCAGTGAGATTATTCCTCGGGCATATTAATTTCTCCCTCTTCGCTGGGTCTACATCGGCGCGTTAGAAGAAGAAGAAGGAGATATATTCCCCTTCATATATAACCTTGTAGTACACAACTTTGATTAATTTCTTTTAAGTTATCGTTCACTCTCAATAAATGCATCTCAAAATACTCCTGATGTATATTCAATTACAGTTATTCTAGATTTCAAAAAAGAATAATTCAACTACGTCACTTAACTATTCCAAATTGCATGCATATTCTTGAATACAAGCGGTAATGACTAATGCCAATTTGGAAAATTTCCCCTTCTTATGTTAATCTACTTATGTTAGTCTACTGCAAGGAGAAAAAATAAAAACCTTACGCTTCGCAGACGATATTGTAGCGTTAGGGAATCATGGCATGAACGGGGTTCTGAAGAATGAGTTCAATGTGAGGATTAATAGAGGGAAAACCAAGGTAATGGAATGTAGTTTGGGAAACAGTGGAATAACAAAGTCTATTAGATTCGGAAGGGATGTTTTGACGGAAGTTAAGGAATTCTGCTACTTGGGAAGCGTAATAACTAGGGATGGTAGAAGTAAAGTAGACATAAAGAGTAGGATAGCACAGGCATGGAAGGCTTTCACTTAAAAGAGGAATATACTTACAGGTAATATAAGTGTGAATATTAGGAAATCGTTGCTAAAAATGTTAGTATGGAGCGTGGCGTTATATGGACGCGAAACGTGGACGACAGGAGCTGCGGAAAGAAAAAGAATAGAAGCTTTTGAAATGTGGTGCTATAGGCGAATGCTGAAATTCTGATGGGTGGATAGAGTAGCAAACAAGGAAGTGGGAAAGCGAACAATATGGAGGATTTTGACCAAGAGAAGGGATAGATTAACAGGCCACATTTTAAAACATGAGGGCCTTGTAAAATTAGCATTAGAGGGAAGTGTGTGGGGTAAGAACAGAAGAGGGAGGTCAAGGATGGAATAGGCAAAGCAGACTAGGCAGGGTATGGGTTGCATGAGACAAGTCTTTGGTCAGTATAGCAAAACAACGTTAATCTATAAATTTCCGTACATATTAAAATGCAGTTCTGGAGCACCGTTATTAACTTTCACATTTACCCTTTATATTCTGGTTTTATAAAGGGTCACAAACATACTACCAATCTGTCCATATAGAATTGTAAAATTCATTGTTTTAATTGTCATTCATGTACCAAAATGTTAATTGAGGGTAAAAGACCTACTAAACACTGCTGTAAAATTAATCACAATTTTTGATTCCGAAAACGCCACAATGTTATCCTGGTAACCTCTGCGTAGTAAAAGAATAATTTCGGATATATTTTAGTAAAATCTATTCCAACGCTGTTAATATTAAACTTGACACCATGAATCTCAATCAATTGGTGTTCTGTATTTAATCTTGGTGTTTGGATATTTAATTACTGTGTTTGAGAAAGACACAATGTAGGTTCGATACGTCCAGTAACTTGTACAGTCTTTCCGTCTGACTGTCTCTCAAATGAAACTTGGTCCTAATACTATGATTATGCAATTAATTTTTAATGTAAATGAGACGTTACATCTACAGGTATGATTTATTTAATTGCAGTATTAGAAATTATTTCTGTGTAATAATTGATATCCTGAATTGCAATACAACATTTACACGAAAAGCTATTTTTTCAATTTTGGTTCATCTCATATTACGCCCGTTGTAGATAATCAAGGACAAGACACTCAATATGAAACTAGCGGTGATTATGCGACTCCGAATACGCGAAAATTAAGCGATCATTTGAAATAAGTAGGGGGATATTATTTATTTTATTGCAATATTAATATATTAAGAATTAACTTTTATAATAAAAAAGAAAACAATTTACTTTGTTCTAAACAACTTTACATCAATATTATAATTTTCTCATTTTTAAACTTTAATCCAGCAATTTTTTCTTACTTAAACACTATAGATATATTTACAAAAAAATGAAACAAATAATTAATTTTCTGCCACCTAACAATTTTCGATATGTACAGACAGGGTCGTATGATATGGGCCTTCTCATAGATCAAAATGTTTCACACAAAATCAACTCGGACCTGGCAGTGTAGGAAATCAGCAAAAGTTACCGGAGTAATTAACGTGTCATCATAATGGACCTTCCTGCATCTTCCTCGTTTCAATTTCCTCCCAATTTGGCTCATACTCGATCCAAATCAGAGCTGCAGCTGCTATATTTCCTGGTTACGTGTTATCTGTGCAGCAGAGACGCGAGGAATATCTGGCGCGTGAACTCTTGGTTTATTGTTTGTCCTTTCAAGCGTCGTAGCGAAATGTATTAAATTTAATATTGTCATACTACAGGTATATTTATTGTTTTATTTGTCAGATACGTAACTAAAAAAGGCCTTGGAGCTAAACAGTGGCTACGAGTTGTCGTGAACTGAAATAAGAGTCAGCCATAATTTGTAAACCGTCGCACTATTACACACGCCGGCAATTGGAAGACGAGTGTGTGTTATTATTGTACCTATTAACATATATGATTGTTATCTGTAGGAGGGGTGGGGAATTAAATTAAAATGGTAATTAAGAAACATAGGAAACATGAAAATTTAACGGGGAAAACATTGATGAAGGAAATTTTTACGAAGTTTAATTTCGGCGAAGCAATCATATCTAGATTATCTCAGGTTCAATACCGTGGGCGATACCCTCCTAAACATCATGGATTGCAAAATTGTCAGCGTACCACGTTACTGGGTGGCGTCGATTGTCCGCACGATTCTATATATGGCGTCGTCTTCTTCGTCACAAGTCGCCCTGCATCTGCATATCTGTCCAGGACCAAGCATCGGTTCCGTCCGTTTTGCTTGTCTACACAGCCTCACTGCTGTGTCGAAAACCTCGAAATCTATCTTTTACAATCGATTTATCTTTAACCACGAAACCCCATTGGCCGAGGTAATCATGTGGTATTTCAAATGTTGTTGTTTCTGCGGGTCTTTCTTTCCCACGCCGGCTATTTGTGAAAATAACTCAGGTCATATTTGTACGTGATGTGACGGCATTCCAGAGCCTTACAACTTCCCTCTGCGCAACTTACCAATCCATTGCTAATAATACACCAACTATCGCGCTACAAATCCAATCAAATAAGTATATAATGGTATTGTGATGGTGTAATTATAAGACGTTTTCTTTTGATATAATTTTAATATTTGTTAGTTTTGAATCTGTTCATGTAATTTCGGCGTTGGAGTATACGAATTTTTCTTATTTTGGGGTAGAGGAGCTAAGGTCTGCACTGTCGTCGCCCTCAGCCATAAAGAGCCTTTACAGCTTGCCTACCTTGCCTGGGTGACCATTGGTTCATGTTAGCGTCCTCGCATAGTGGAGTCTTCTTCTTCTTGATTGGCTCTGCAGCCCATTCAGGCAGGGCTTTTGCCTAGACTGAGAACTGTCATCTTACATGACACATTCCGAATTTATAGTGAGACGTGGTCAGCGTATCGAATCTCCAGTAGTCTAATCCAAGTCTCCGTGACGATGACGGCACTGAAATCCAAGCCGATGCCAGGATTCGAATCTGGGATCTCTGTGTGTGAGGCAGCGACGCTGGCCACTAAACCACAGGAGGTCGACTGGTAAACTCAATTCCAGTCCGGCGCACGGTTCTCCTTGGCATTAACAATACTAACCCACCTTACCTGAGAATAGAAGCTCATGTTACCATCAACTGACTGTTTCCAACATCAAAAACAGTAATCAGTCAAAGTACGATAAAGGTGTATGCAAAGTTTTTTTTTCAAGTTTGTCAACCTAAAATAAATTTTTATGTACCCTGTTGCTGAATGAAATATATTGTAACATTTCCTATTACTTTAATTGACGTCCTACTCATTTATTTAAATTAATCATAATTTATTTTGTTGTTAATAAAATTGAAAATAATCGAATGTTATTTTTTATAATTGTGTTTTATAAATTAATAACAATATTTAATAATACAATATCTAACTTTATTACAATCAAAATATTTACAGTTACAATGAAAACTCTTATAACAGGGGTAGTGTATTGGACCTCTTAATATGTGTGAATTAAGTTTTATCATCAAAATACAAGTTAATAATACAATGAGTAAATTATTAAAAATTCTAGAATAAATTATATAACCAATTATTGATTTTCATTTAATGAATTAATTATATAAAATACTAAAAGGTAAAGAAATTTGATGACGCAAGAATATTGCTACGTTTACATTAACTATTTCAAAAATCTCCCTTTTAGATTTATGCAAATAATCCAACTGTGTAATAATTTTTCACTCCTATTGGACGTCACCAAATTCCTCTTCAAATCACTTGTATCGCCGTTTCTAACTTCTCACTTCACGCCCTGACGTGACCAAAAGTTGTCTCAAAATCACGGTGCCACCCCTCGCTAACTTCTATTTTACTTCACTCTTCTGTTTGACCCAAATGCTGCTGGGGTCAATCTCGCATTAAATCCAAATTTAATATGTCAATATCTTAGCCTTTAACAAATGTCCAATATTACGACTCAGTACACACTTTACGATCTTTAATACTGAAGTCGCCCTTTTCTATTTTAGCATAAGTAAATACAAGTTGCTCTGCCCCACGATTCAGAGCACCGTCCTTCTCCTCCAACATCTTTCTGCGAACTCCTGGTTAAATTACTTCGACGAAACTAAAATTCCTGCTGGTGTGAGAAAACCTTTCGATCGTTGACCGCTGTCAATTATTTAATTTTGGTTTGGTTCCCTCCGCTGTCGAGCATTACTTTAATTGCGTCGCACATTACTTTAATTACGTCAGTTTAATTAAACAATTTCTGTTCCTGAGTGAGAAACACAAAAACGACCTTTCTCACGTGTTTCTCTTGATTTATAATAAAATGTATTGTGTATATTATATATTAATTGTTGACTCAATTCTCATAAAGTCAAGTGCAGGTAACTGTGAGTTATCTGAGCGCGAGATACTAAAGGTCTTCGTATCATCGTCCGAACATCATTATAATACCATTATTTTAAATGAAGACTTTTGTCAAAAAATGATTTTTATTATTTTTCCGTTTTTTCATACATATATTAAGACATTAGTATTATTTTACTCTTTTCAATAAATTGTTTACGGCATAATCTGTTCATCGCATTGATAAAATCGTTTTTAATTTAATTGTAATGCAATTAAGAACAGTTCCACCTTGAGTTGTTCGTGTTGAGAGGGGAGCTTGTAAGTGGATTGTTTAGTGTATTTGGTTGAGGGAGGGTGCCCTGTGAGCTGTCTGCACCTGAGGCAGAGAATCGATTAGGCAGCTGCGCAACCAGGCCTGAGTCAATCGGATTGGATTGTCTGTTCCGCGGTGCCGCAGTTCACGGCCCTAAACATCAACCGGAGATAATCTGTGTCGCCGGGATCCATAAAGCTTTCATGAGACTCATAACAAAGAATATAGCTCGCTTCTCAAAGGAAGTCTCATTGTTATGACAATTAAAGTGCCAACAAAGATTTGGGTTCTGCACTGAGCGCGCTCATATTGATGAGCAAAAGAATAGGGGAATAAGCGGGATAAGTGAATGTTCAATCCTACAGCAGTTGAGTGCTTGGAGTTTCAATTATCAATATGCGTACAATTGAATTGGGCATCAGTGTGATTACATACACGCCATTAACATAATTTAAACAATGCGAGTATTAAACAATAGCTGTCCACGTTATTAAATATTTTAGATTCACTTTAAATTTGTTCGTTCTCCCATTACCTAACACAAATCCTATTTTCTTCGATTGGATTCACAACTACCATAAATCATTTGTATGACTGTTACCGAAATACATTAACCAGAATATATTAAAAGGAAGAAAGAAGTATATATTGTTGTGGTATGCAGACTGGTTTGCTGAAACCCTCCATGGCACCCTATCCTGCGCAAACCTTTTCATTTCCTCATAACTAGCACAACCAAGTTCCTCCCTAATCTGCTTAGCGTATTCTATCCTTGGTCTCCCTCTTCTGTTCTTACCCCACACAGTGCTAATTTTACAAGACCTTCGTGTCTTAAATCGTGGCCCTTCTCTTGGTCAACGTCCTCCATATTGTTCGCTTTCCCACTATTCTATTTAGAACTTCCTCGTTAGTCACTCTATCCACCCATCTGGTTTTCAGCATTCGCCTATAGCCCCACATTTCAAAGGCCTCTATTCTTTTCCTTTCCGGAGCTCCTATCGTCCACGTTTCGCACCCATATAACGCCACGCTCCATACGAACATTTTCAGCAACGATTTCCTAATATAAACAATTTTATTACCCGTAAGTAAATTCGTGTTTTTCGTGAAAGTCTTCCTTGTCTGTGCTATCCTACTCTTTATATCTACTATACTCCTACCATCCCTAGTTATTACGTTTCCCCAAGTAGCAGAATTCCTTAACTTCAGTCAAAATATCCCTTCCCAATGTAACACCCATTGTTATTCCACTGTTTCCCAAACTACACTCCATTACCTCAGTTTTCCGTCTATAAATCCTCATATTGAACTCTTTCTCCAGGACTCCGTTCATGCTATTTATTATGCTTTGTTAGTCTTCTTTTGATTCCCCTAATACAACAATATCGTCGGCAAAACGTAAGGTTTTTATTTCTTCTCCTTGCAGTATATGTTACATGAAATAAAACCGCCCTCTGATTTAAACCAACTTCAAAAACAGACATTACATTTGAAAGTAAGGAACGAATTGTCACTAAATTTTATTCTATAAATTAACTTTTAGTGTTATAATTAGTTAATTAATAAATTTTCGTGAGATAAGTTTTGTCTGCATATGTTGTTCAGGATTTCGCTCCGATTTTTGAAAACTTTAAGTGTTTTTAAAATAAAGAGTAATGTAAGTGTACAAAAATATTTAAAATTTCAAAGTAAATGCAAATATTAAATAACCTCTTTGTTACAGCAGATACAAAATTCTACTATAAGTGGAAAATGAATAAGAATTTATTTTGATACTTACTTAAGAGAAATTTTTCACTTAGTATTCGTAACGTAGCTCGAGAAAGTCATTAGGCTAAGACAACGAGACTCTTTTTGATTCATTCAAAATAATCCGTCAGTGTAACGGGAATATTAAGATATCAGAATGAATCTTACTCCCTACTGTGATTACTCAAGTTCACCGGGAGTACTATTTATATCATAAAAGCATCGGGAGCATTTTACTATGTTAAGGTACCGGAATTATTTTTAACATCTTACGTTAAAGAGACTATTTTTTACTTCTTCAAGGTACCGCGCGTATTTTTGTCTCCCTTTTGGTGACCGGAGAATTTAAACTCAATTAAAGTATCAGGAATATTTTACCCAATAGCCTGCCATCATATTATCATAAATTTGCACGTCCACGGAAAATGAAAGACACGGCTGTGGCTTCCTTTTTCTTTCAGCCGTAGAACAGTAACAATCACTAAGCCGTCCCAGTCATGCTTTTGTTTGTCCAACATTGAGCCATTCTTGGATCACTATCCTCCTGCCTCAAGTCTGAAATAGTGAGACGTTTTGTTCCTCACCAAGCTAGGTTTTTGTCCGCCCCGAACAATCGGTACCATCCATATTTGGGTAGCCGTCCCCACTTCGCAACCTGGGCAGACGTCAGATGGGTGTGACCCACTTCTTCACACTGTTCTTCTTTCATAATTACACACAAGAACACTAACATGACCACACATTTATATATTTATATACGCATACATACTCATTTACACCGAAATCCACAATGATATATGCTTACACACATATACTTACTCTCTATGACTCGCGTTCTATATGCCATACCATCCTTCTATACAACTTTCGTTAATATGTATTTGATACAAAAGTAATTGTCCTGTGCTGTTCACAGTCTACTTCCGTATGGGTATAATTTTGATTTGGACTCGAGGTGGCATGGTTTCTGTGGCAAAATCTTTCGTTTTGTCTTCACTAAGGCGAAGGAACATTCTCGCAGGGGGTTTTGTTTATAGGCGCCTCATTTTCCCCTCAGTTTTGATGGGTTTCGAGCATAAATGCCGGTGGGAACCAATCAAATAATCCTCCACTCTGCTACACCGGAGCGCGTGCATGGCCGGCACGGGAAGGCATGGGAACTGACTCGTGGGCGGCAGCGGTCTTCCACTCTCGCTAAGGTCTCCTTGGAAGTCTTCCCGCTGCCTCGATCCCTTCCCTCGACGTCTCCTTCCGTTCAGGGCTTCTCTCGTCTAGTCACGTCCGTACTTCTACAGTTCAAAATATGAGCATACCTCGGCCTTCGTGGCCGGATAGTCCGACGCGCGAACCTCACAACAATTAACACAAAATATGACATAAAATTAGCAAAATGAAATGTCTTACCACTTATAATCTTACTATATATTGTGATATACTTTTCAGGGCATAAAACATTAATTAATCAATAGGACAAATTATAATCAATTTTAAAATTTTTCATTTATTAATTTAAAGCGATTACATGGGCTTAATCTCAGGGGATTTTCTGATCCCGTCTGGACACGTCTGCTCTCCGCTCACCTCTCACAGCATCTGCTCTCGTTCGTCCTCTCCTCAACTCGTCTGACTTCTGCTCATCTGCTCGAACCACGTCTTTCCTCTCCTCAACTCATCTGACTTCTGATCCCGAGCCACCCATCGGCTCCCCTTTTTAAATCCTCCGACGGGAATTCCCTACCATAGGTCTATTTCATAAAACTCCGGGGCTCCCCGCCTCAGGCCCCTTACAAAATTCCGGGGTTCCCCGCCCTCATTTTTTTGCACACGCTCGGCGGGAGTCTCCCGCGGGGAATCACCATCTTTCAGCCGACTAGACATTGTTGTTGGCCGAACTGCGCCTCATAACGCCACAATACCACAAAATCCGCGTTTTTATCACAATATATAAGGGGTCTGTAGTTAGAGATTTCTCATCGGTTAGCTCCGAGAAGAAGTGACTTGTCCGTCGCCTGTGTAAGTGCGTCTGTGCTTCTTGGTGTTGTTGTACTTTGTGGTCGTCTGTATTTTTATGAGTCTGTTCGATTGTTATTTAGGCTATTAATTAAACTGTGATTTGTATACTGTAATCTTAATTATGCTGCAGAAAAAGGTTTATGTTCTAGGTTAGCATAGCTTAGTTTCTAAAAACTATTTGTCGTGGCGGCCCACACACACATTTGTGTGCGAAGCGATACATGCTAAGTAATGGTGTGTGTGTTTGTTGACAGGAGATGCGCTAGCGCCATGGCAGCATGCAGCTGTACCGAGGCCGGCTGTGCGCCCTGGGATGCCTCCTCTTCCTCTACCTCGCGGGCGTCTTGCTGCTCTCTTCCATCACTCTCGACCCGCATGCCAACTACTCCCGGGTAAGTTACTATACAACTATCCATCTTCAAATATACCACCTCGCCATACTGCTGTGTATTCCGATTTTATTTGACCTACTGACGACTAGCCCGACTTATCTGTTTTGGTACAATCGCGTGCTCTTCCTGATCACCGGATATTATCTCCGTGTGACTTTCTCCTACTAAAGTTTGACTTCCAAGGCGGACAAAGTTGTTAGTTGAAGAATTTTTTAAGTCCAAAATGTATGAAATTTTATAAGCCTGAAAATGTGGAAATAGTTTCTAAGTCTAGAATATCAAAATTTTAAGTGACGTGTAGATGCTCAGTTCAGATCGCGCACAAGGCTGCTTTTTTCATGCACTGACAGATCTTTTATCGCCTAGCATCCAGGCTTCTGAAACTTGTGACAATTGGAATCCTCAATGTTAAGAATGACACGAATAATTTGAACACGATTTACGATACTCTTTTGGTGTATAATAGTTGAGCTTTTTAATATTCTTCTGCCCTGTTAAAATTTAACTGCCTAAAGGTCTCATTGTTACTGCATCATTTCGTCTGCAACCATCGCCGAAGATGACCCACAACACCAAATTCTCCACATGTAAATACTTCTATATATGTGACAATCTTTTCGGCTGAGGGAGTAAAGAAGTAAATGATATGAATTGCTAAGTTCGTAAGTTTTGACCCCCCACACATTATATATATATATATATTGAAACGAAAGTTACAACAGTCTCCAAATAGAGTCATTCATCACACACTTAAATAGCACAAATTCGTCGACCCAAATTTCAATAAGTCACTCCTACTATCCGCGCTTATACTGCGGTCTATCCACTTGGTTTTGTGGCTGGTTTGTTAGCTGTGTATAAACCACGTGGCTGCGTGGATTAGCGAGTCACAACACGTCCTTCATCTAGCGCATTGCGCCGACGAGTACTACTTCATGTTCACTCATAGCTTACGCCATCTTGCTGAAGCGTGGTCACCTGAACTCAACGAACAATCGCATGTGTGCGAATTACTGCTATGGGTCACGCATTTGCAGCGCCTGGTCACGTGAACGCGACATGTACGGACGTACTCCCGCTATGAACCGCGGTTTCTCTCGCAGTCGGTTTGGGCAAACTAAAAATGTCCATCCCGCGAACATTTTACGTCAGAAATCGACATCACATACAACAATTGAGTCTGATCGCATATACCGACAATCGGTTGGGGTTCTAACTTTACATGTTACATGTCTTTTTATTTAATTGGAATCCTCGCTCGAGCCCATCAGTCTCAGCTTGGAGAACTATGTCTTATTTTATACACATTGTCGAGCCCAGACTGTCTCCAATGCAAAGCATAACTTAGAATTGAAGCATTATTTACAACAGAATTGAATGGGTACCTAATTTAGAAAAAACTAAAATTCACATTAAATATTTTAAAATTGTTAGAATTAATTACTTTAGTCAATAAAATTGTAAAAGCTACTATCATAAGACTAAACAAAGTTTTCATATTATCATCAATAAAAGTTTTAACTCAATTCATTAGAATATATTACCAAATATTATTATTAAATTCTTTCTTACTTTTATCAAATTTAATTATATGGCCTAAAATATCCATTATACTTATGTTTTCCATAATTGTTTTTATAGTAACTAATAGACTCCAAAAATACTTAAATACATATTGTTCTAAAGTCATTCTAGCGGAAATTAGAAGCATAAAATATAATCAGATGATACGAATATTAATTATCTGTTACCACTGCCCTTCGATACATAATATACATAAATTGAGTTGGCAGAACCTATTTCTGAGTATATATAGGTACTTTATTCAGGATAAAAAATATGAATTTCGTTTCAAAAGGTCAAGTATGGAAGACTGTGCTGTCTCAATTGGTTTATATGAATGAAACAAAAGAAGGAAGTCTCTTATAATAATATCAGTTAGCTTCCGTGCTTTGGTTTGCTATTTGTGTGTAGCGGATGATATATAATGTTTTTTTAGAAGCAATTTTTTAAGCTTCATAGTTTTAATTGTTATGTTTCATTTATCTCTAGTTGCATTCATTTCTCGTGATAGTTATCTGTTATTGTTTTGACAAGAATTTAATCTTCCGTTCTGATGGTGACTATGGGCATGCATTTTTTTTATCGTCCTAGATATGTATACAAAAGTTGCGAATATGCCTTAAATACCGCCTCCCCTGATTAGCCCAGCACACACGCCATTGTCCCCACACGGCTAATGGCACCACTGCTCTCATTGTGTATGTGAAAGAGAGAGCGAGAGCGAGAGCAAGAGTGTGCGTGAGAGATAAATAAGGGAGATAGAGACACGTGAGTCACAGACTGGCGGATGGAGAGAGAGAGAGAGAGAGAGATTTGCCATTGTGTGGACGTACTTGCCCTGAATTACAGACGCGTCATTATGCAGCGCCTTTCAGCGCAAAAGTGTGCTACAGATTAACGCAAAGCGTTTACTCCGAATAGACCTCCTCATCCCGGAAATTAGCAACGTATTTGCTTCCACATTACGGAAATTAATACCGTATTCACGGGTGTTACTTCCAATACAGAAATTAAGGGCAGCCTGAAAAGAGAGGCAACAGTTTGCGAGTAATATTCAAAGTTCGGTAAATTGAAACATCAAAGGTAACTTAAATTTAACCAGAATGATAGATTGGTAATCATCAAGTGGCAATATAAATTATACTTATTGCTTTGAAATGGGTTACACCTGAGATTCTAAGATAATTTAATATTAGCCATGGAGTTAAAGCAAAAGCTCGCGGACTACAAACACTCCATAGATCAATATCCTCTTCGAATTATGGGACCCTTCCTATTCGAAAGCTTTTGGATGAACAAGGGGAATATGGTACTGTAACGAATGGGTTGATTTTATTTTAGAAAATATTAACAAAATATAAATCAGAAATGAAACTATAAGACTTATAGAAATTAGAATCAAAATACAAAATGAAAAAAGAACCTCTATAAAAAAAGTAATCGTTTGTTGGACCACGCAGCAGAGAATGTATGTTTATATCTTGAAAACATATATGTATATATATACACATATAACAATATATATATATATATATATATATATATTGTAACATGTAAAGTTACAACCCAGACAAAATCTATAAGAGCAGGAATGTAGCTTGCAAGTTGCTGCTTGTTGGAGGAGTGGCGCGTCAAACTCGTTCCGAGAAGCATTGTTGTCGTAGACGCATTATCGTTTTGGCTGACGTAAGCGTTTCGTACAGGGCAGTCAGGTGATCATTGTAGAGGAAAGTCGTGTTTCATAAAGTAAGGATGAATGAGTGACCACGCCCTGGTTGATTTATAACTTTCGTGATCTGAATATTAGTTATAACTCTAAATTGAATCGTTTGTGTTTTTATGACAAAAAATACTGGCGTCCTAAAAGTTAGCTGTCCGGAAACGACTGATGTGCTACAATATTAGGATATATATATATAAACATAATCTAGTAGCTGGAGCCTTCGACCGATATTTGTATTTATTCTACAAATAGTGATTTTCCCCTGTAACAGACACAAGAAGTTACAGTAAAATATTAAAAAAAATTATAATACAATAACTAAATATTATTCTCTTAAATAAATAAACTGGATATGCCAAAAGTATTCAGTTATAAACCGTATTTAAATTAAAGTATGAATTGTGTATCAATTTGGACAAATGACATTATACTTAAATCTAATAAGTAAAATTGAATTTTTATGTGACTATATATGTTTATATATATGTACACATAAGAAGTACACGCGAAGTAAAATTTCGACTAAATTTTGTTCTCATGTTACTAGCGATGTTCAGATTGATTGTTTTGGTGAGTCGTTCGAGTGGACTCACTCATTGCTGCTAGTTGATTCTTTTAAACGACTCTTCGGTTCTCCAGAACCCATCCGATTCTCAACGTTGAACATTAATAACTTGGGTACGTAAGGTAGTGGGGACGAATACACACAAAAATATGTCATAATTAAAAGAATTTATTTATGGAAAATAATTTTGTATTTATTTAAGTGGTTGAGAAATATTGACGAATACTTGAGACAAAAAAGTTTTACATAACGAATAATATGCTTAAAATTGTGCGTGTAGGAAATAATATGCAAATTAAATTAAGCTGTACAGTCTGCTTTAGTAAATTTAAAGGGAAACGATAAAATATTTATTACCAAACATATCGGCACGTAGAGACCTTTGACAAATTACGTTCTTCAATTCAAAAATACGTACCTGACAAGCTGAACGGTTGATTCAAAATCGAAAATTCACTTTCTGTACCACTATGACTTGGTGAAGGCGATGTACAGATGATGAAGGTGAAGTTTGGAGAGAGTAATCTATCCACTTCCGAGATGTCAAGTTGTCTTGTCGAGTCGAGAACTCAATGTTTCTCTCTAACGGTTCATGTCTCTCTAAGTAAATTCTCCAATTGTACATTCGGGAAAAAACAGAATTCCTTATAAATATAGATTGGTATCTATTCGGTTTCACGGTCTTTGGGATAGGCAATGGACCATGTCCTAGCCAGTCTTCCGAGATTCATTGGATCGAAACGCAAGTAGTGCGTGGAATAATTTGTAATGTCATCTACACTGCAGCATATGTATTCTTCTTTGGCTCTACAGCCCATTGAGGACCAGGACCTACCGGGTCGCCTGCGGACTGTCATCTTCCATGACACATTCCGAATTTAGAGAGACACGTGTTCAGCGTATCGATTCTCCAACAGCCTTAATACCGGTCTTCGCGACCATGGCGACACATGCATCAAAGCCCACGCCAGGATTCGAACCCGGGACCTCTGCGTTGTGAGGCAACAATGGTAGCCACTACACCACAGGAGGTAAATTTTATTCTTCACATTCATTGCCCATAATTTTGCCAATTAAAGGTGTTAATATTTGTATAGGAGCGGGTTGGTGACTTGAGAATATAAAAAAATTATTCAAAATATGGAACAAAACAATGTACATCGAAAGATCAAAAACACTGGGAATAATATGTTTGTTATGGATGTAGAGAAGTTGTAAGAATAACAAATCAAAATTATGTTTCTGGCATGATTATTTAGTAATAAATAAGCTTATCACTTCAACATTTATTACGAGTGTTATTGTTTATTAATATGTGGAGAGTGCTTTTTCGATTTAGAACCAGAGTAGAATGTTCAGGCAAGTGGCTCGCTACGGAGCCGACTCAGGCAGGAAGCTCGCTCAAGACGCAACGACGTAAGGAACTAGCTCACGATTTTATAAATCGAGCTGTGAGCCGTGACTCTTTGTGACTGATTTCTTGACTTTTTAAAACTATTACCGGTTCTTTTCCCAACCTCTTCACGTTTCGTTCGTCCCAGAAACAGCACTGGAGAGATACGACACGATAACCACTCATTGAGGAGGAATGGACGGAGTTGGAAATTTTCAAATAGGTATGAACTGCTGATATTTTTCTCTCAAAAATACTTTAATGGAAAGTGTTTTTCCCGGTGTATTTGTATAAAATTTCAACATTATTCGACACAGGTAGGTGGTTGAAGGCAGGAATTATGAGTGTCTCTGATTTTAATTCAGAGATTCCTCATAGAATGTGAGTACTTGGGATGCAACAAAGTTTCACCATAAACTTAAAGACATGAATCAATATATACCATTCTAAAAATTCTACTTACGAACCATTAGGGTATAACGTTTCCAGCAGTTATACGTGTGGAAGCAATGGGCCGCATTTTAAAAACATTATAAAACTGCAATTATTACTGTCAAATGATTTTACGGGATCGTTAAATTGGATAGTATCATTCTGGAAGGATAGAATGTCTGCTTTCAACCCCTAATGCAATGAAGGAGAGTACCAAAAGGGGTGAAATTGGAAGGACTTTACAAAAAAAAAATTCAAAGCCTACCGAGAATCGTGTCTAATCCGGGGTTATGGTAGTTACTGAATGTATTTCTGACATTCACGATTCTAGATGTAGGTGGAAGGGAGAATGAGTGTGAAAGTCTGTTAAATAAGTATAATACGGAAACAAGAGATGTTGGTGTATAATTCGTAGTAGTGGAAGTCACTGAGATTAATTCTGACACTCAACATGCCAACTCATAGCATAAGCTGTAAAAGGTAGTGAAGCAAAGTTTCGAGTAAAATTGGCGCAAATTATAGCAAACGTTTTACGCTTACGATCCAGGATGATTAAGCAAGCCATTCGCACATTCATGGGTTATGTTTGCAAACATTTTTCATCGTCTTAGGGCACCTTAACTACTCTTAACTTTCTTAAGATTCGGGAGTATTTATTACTCTGTAAGGGGATGGTAATATTTTTGCCTCTCTTAAAGTACTGGAAGTATCCACTACTCTATTTGGGAACCGAAAATCTTTTTGACCCTTTTAAGGTTATAGAATTATTTTTGATACTTTTAAGTTAGTCTTCTTACTTATGGCACCAGTAAATTTCTGGGATCGATTGTAATCCCGCCGGTTACGATTAAATACATATTGGGCAAGTTGAGATAGTGTAGGGGTAACAGATCAAAAATGTGATGGTCTGGATGCCGGCTTAATCACCTGTTGACCCTACACATGTCACGGTCTCTCCCGGGAGACTACCCTCCTGTTTTCGCCTAAAGGTGGCGCCACACGATGCGTTTTCAGTCAAATATATCGACAATTGGTAGTGGCAAGTGCCTTGATACACACACGGTGGAGGAAAATTGGTTCTATTTAGAGGTGCAAAGAGCTCTACCGAGGCATGCGAACTGTGCGCTAATAATAACCGAAAAAACATTTTCCGGTCCAGATTTGAGAGTGTGTATGCACACACACACACGTCCGGAGAACTGTAATAATAATTATCATTAGCAACAGGACACTGTGGTATGTTATAGTTACCGGTGGATGTAAAGAAAGAGAATGGATGAATTCACAGTACAATCTGATGATTGTATTTATTATTACTGCAGGTAAGCTTTTGATCGGTGGCAGTATTGATAAAATTAGGGTGCAAATGTAAATATATAAATTAAAAGAACAAAGATAAATTACAGAAAAAATATAATTTAAAAATATTTCACGTCCCTTTTTTTTACACAATAAGATCCTAACTTTTCAGTGTTTCTAACTTCTTTTTGAAAACGGGAAGAGCGATCAATAAAATTTTATAGGCATGTTCCCTGTGATACTAAAGCAAACGCTGTGAGTGTAAGACCTAACAACCAGGAGGTCTAGGGGTGGAGGTGGAGAGGTCTGAAATTAAAAAAAATGCAAAAACGGGATATACCTTTTTTTATTCACTTAATTTGATAGCGTTTCTTCCGATGTTGTTTGGGTATAATTTCAACCCCATTTGGCATGGGAAATGTGCGCCATATGTGTGTAGGAATGCGTGAGCCTTACATAAACATAAAGTGAAAACAACCGAGATTGGGGTCTTTTTCGAGGTTATGAAAGTTACCAAGTTCAATTCTGATATTAAGTGTGGAACTGAAGATATAATCCAGCCGAATTTTATTCTTGAATGGTGATCTTAAGATTTTTAATGGTTTGAAATTTGTATTTTGTTAAATGAGTATAATTATGTTTGATTTATTACAAGGCAAACGATTTCAGGTGTCATATTCGTGACATTGTCACTTATTGAAAAACATTCTTTTATATTCATTGCGTTTTTTATTTAAAATTTATAAAATGTAACTCTTTTAAAAATTTATGAGATAGTAGGGGATACTATTCTAATTAAAAGCTTTTTGCATCTTCTAAATTTTTGGAGGATGAAGAAAGTGGACACGGTATAGAAGTCCATAAAATTTAGATGTTGTTGTTGTGGTATTCAGTCCTAAGAATGTTCTGATGCAACCCTCCATGCAAATCATACTTGCGCAAGCCTTTTCATTTCCTCATAACTAGCACAGCCACGATCCTCCTGTTTAGCTTATTATAGCCTTGGCCTCCCTCTTCTATTCTTACCCCACTCACTTCCCTCCAATGCTAATTTTACAAGTCCTTCGTGCCTTAAAACGTGGCCTATTAATCTATCCCTTCTCTTGGTCAACGTCCTCCATATTGTTCGCTATTCTCCTATTCTGTTTAGATTTCTATCCACCCATCTGATTTTCTCCTATAGCACCGCATTTCAAACGCTTCTATTCTTTTCCTTTCCGGAGCTCCTATCGTCCACGTTTCGCACACATACAACGCCACGCTGCAAACGAACCTTTTTAGCAACGATTTCCTAATATTTCCTCAAATTTACATATATATTTAAATATGAGTATGTATACCTTAGCAATCTACTTTGTTACGTATGAATGTATTTTATAGCATGAAGACCTGAATTCACGTGGAAGACGTTTAATTATGAGATTCCCATACAACGGTTTTATAAATTTTTATTTACCGATTTTCTTGGGAAGAAATAGAGCACCTAACCATAAAACGTTTACTCTTCAGAATTATGCCTTACATTTTCCGAGGGATTCAAACATATGGCGAGGGAAGAGCGAGGGATAGGAAGGACTTCAGGTAGATGAGGGGAAAACTAATTACGGAATAGTAAGCCAAGATCATCCTCATAAAACGGATTATAATTTGGAGTGTGTCTCAGAATTTAAGTACCTCTGGTATATTATCACTGATAATAAATATTTAAAGACAGAGGTAATAAAAATATGTTGTTTATGAATAAATGTTGCAACTATTGTACTTCTAGTTGATTGTTAATCAGAATATTTTGAGCTTACTAACGAATCAATTCTGATTCTTGGTCAAATAGAAAGAAATTATCTATATTTAATGATTTTGGATATTTGTTGATAAAAATCACAATTTTTTAACATATTGATTAGTGACGCATATTCCAATACCCATCTCATGTTTTGCTATTGTTATATTTTCTATTTGTTTATAGCACACTACAGTAGTAGTGACATTTCTATTTCTCTTCTACGAAGACTAAATGTATTTCCTTGATACATTTGTTGGATTAATTTTTAGCGCCGTTGATGAGTAAGCTTTGAAGAGTACAGTATTAATCAAAAACGAAAGACTTTATAAACTCGTTTTATTTATCAAGTTAGGAATACAACTTCGTAATGCTCCTGCCTGACGTAGTATGGTTATTTTTCCATTTAATAGTCGACTCTTGCGTGTTTTCGCTCTGCGACTGCAATCAGATCGCACCACACGATAGAGTAGAGACATTACTGCGCATAAAATTACCTTGCACTACTTAGTCTAAATGTGTTTTGCTGTTTATTTTTTGAAGCTAATGGAATAGTTAAATTTACATGGTCACTCTTGTAGTTTATGGGAGTGGGGAGGGCTAACAAGTTACATGAGGGTGACCCACCAAGGTTTAAGTAGTTTATTTGGATTTAACAGGCTACATGAGATCCTAAAAGGTGATCCTAAAACGACAACTCCCCTATAATAGCATAGGAAGGGTATTGAAAAGGGGGATATGGAAGATAGAGCGAGGTAGCCAATGGTTGACTAGGACCCCCGGGCAATAGTTTAAGGATCCTACCCTGTGTTTCAGTTAAAGAGATGCAGGGAAAACCCCAGGAAACCTGCATCAGGTAGATCGGGCATTGGATACTATTCTCACGTCTTTCCGAATGACAGGAGACTAGTTTTCTGTGGGGTCGCAGCATTCCTTTCTCCGTCTCCACCAGTTTTAGGAGCCAGTTGGCCGACTAGTCCAATGAGATCAGAGAACAACTCTTACCTTATGCCCAAGGTCTTCGACCCCAGTACATAAACCTCCAAAAAATAGGTGAAGTTGCCTCGGCACGTGAGGATTTCCGCCTACAGTTTAAGGATCCTACTCGGCGATTCACCTAAAAGAGATGCAAGGAAAACTATGGAAGACCTGCTTCGGGTAGGTTGGGATGATCGATACTATTCTCACGCCATTCTAAATGACGGGAGATGAGCTTTCTGTGAGTTTGCAGCATTCCTTTCTCCGTGTCTCCATCATTTTTAGAAGGGTAGCTGGCCGACTAATCCATTGCGATCAGCAGACAACTCTTATCGTATGCCTGAGGTCTTTGACTCCTGTACATACACCTCCTAAAATAGATGAAGGTGCCTCAACACGTGAGAACCTTGAAAAGCCCACAAAGTTGAATCTGCAATCAGTCTGGGGCGAAATCCTATAGGCACTTCTATCATGCCTTCTTGATGTTTATATAATAATTTTTATGCTTCTTTAATTTATTATTTCACTTGTGGGGTGTGGGGAAGGTTCAATGCTCCCACAACGTGATTTACAAAATTTCTATTATTAAAATTTTATTTTATTTCTGACTAAATACACTGCAATCTCGTTTAATACCCTTTTCGGACTATTTACCTCTCAACAAACTATCTCAACCTAGGGTTGTTAGGGGTTAACTTAATCTAAACCAAAATACGTATGGTGTCTCAAGGAAGTAAACAGAACTTCGGGAACCTTATGGAACGAAAATACTCTCAATGCCTTAAGGATTAAAAACACTTTCCGTACGTTAAAGTACTCATAGTAGGATAAAAGATATAAAATTAATACTCCGAGTTTCTTACGAGTGTAAAAAATGCGCTGGAAATAATGGAGGAACTCAAAAATACCCCAGGTACCTTAAATGAGTTAAAATACTGCTGTTACCTTAAGCGAACAATTAAAATACACCCAGTACCTTGCGCTGTAATTAAGTCAATAATACTTCCTGTAGATTTATAGGGAAAATAGTCCCAGGAACTAAGAAATTACAGTGAAGAATACTCCTAGTAAATGAGTGAACTGAGGCTTTCCCGCTGTAGTTAATGCAGAAATAGTTCTCGTGTTTCCACTCGGGTGCAGATGAAGATGACGACAGAGCACTTGGTCGTCGAAACGTGGCGTTTTCATCGCACCTGCACCCGAGTGGAAACCCGAGAAATATTTCTGCAATACTCCTAGTGTATTGAAGGATTGAAAAAAATCCCCTTATTACCCATGTTAAATTTTGCGAATGAATGTACCCTTTCCAATAAGTCTAATACACTAACTTAAAAATTTAATAGAAATCTTTTTATTTATAGTTACATTATTCTTGAGTTATTAAACCAGTTTAGATCATAACTTTTAGATGATAATAATAAAACTTAAATTACCTGTGTAAAATTGACTACACTACAAACATTGAACACAGTTATGATTAGTAGTAAGTAACTGCTACACATTACATACAAACTTTTAGTTATAGCTTTAATGTTTCTCGTGCATTGCTTCCAACACATTATAAGGAAACACTTGCTTATGATTCACCCTTTTCCAAGGAATAATTAATATTCTTGCATAACGGAACAATTGTAATCCATTGAATGTGTTGAACCACAGCCATCTTAATTAGTACTCGATTCTGTTGTTGTAACCTCAAGTTTTGGTTTAAAATAATGTGACTCAAACACGTATACATATTATTTTATTATCAAATATGACCTTTAAATAACATTATTTATTATCATTTGATGTTGTAGAATGGTCTAAATTGTGTTTTGCAGGTTATAATTGTGGTTTTATTCAATAACAATATTTTGTATTTGTAAGTATTTACATATTCTCCCCTTGAATCATTTACATCTTAATCAATTCAAATCAACAATCGCGAAATATGTAAACTTTTTGCTTAAGCAACTTAATTAACTACACAATGTTCAGATACACAACCAAATATAAATTCTTTCGTCTAAGCATTGACAATAAAATGTATTAAATTGTTCATATTTACAATAATATCACTGTTTTGAAAATAAATAAGAAATTCAATCAGTTCATTGCTCAGAATTTTTTTAAATACAGAGTAGTAACACTACGTTGCATTCCTTCAATTTGGAACCACGTCTAAAAATTTGACTTCAGAGAGAATTTGATTACGTTTGTTTGTGCCTAAGATGTTATATAAAGTGGACAAACCGTCGTACATCAACTTTGTAATGTGTTAATTATGTAGTGTTTTTTCTAACACATTGGCTGATTTGTTCTTTATGTATAAAATAAAATGTATTATTACTAAGGAGATATTTGAATTGTATAATTGAACGTTTAATTCAATCAAATGCCTTTTATTTCGTTCACGATTTATTTTAATTTTTATTGAAAACTTTAATACCTGTGACGTCACAGACATGCGCACGAATAACAATTTAACACAAATTGCCACATTTTCAACTTGAATTCCTTCCACCATTATGTTAAGGTTATTTTTCACTGACCATAAGTTTTTTGTGTGTATCAAGGTTAACTGAAATGTCACCCCCTCCCCTCCTCCACCCCCACCAATAGGGGTGCTCAAAAGTATATGATTAAGTTCTCTATGCTTTATTTCGTACCTTTCCAAAAAATGGTTCTTCAGGATCGGGAAAGCGTCAAATCGAGATTTTGACCGTCGGACAAACGTTAATTTGAATAATTTATTTTCGGGAAAATGTCTTGTCGGGCAAACGTCAATCGGGATACTGTAGTCAGGAAACCTTGCATTGGTGTATTGCCGTATTTTTTGTTACATAGTTTTCGTATGAGCTTGAACGATGAAGTGGAATATCAAGTAGTCTAAATACAAGGTGTTATTGTATATACGTTAATTATTATCTCGAGTGAGCAATAAACGTTTGAATATTTGATAAAAAGTATTTTTAAAATCTTTTAAATAAACTTTAATATATTTGTGTACGTGTAGCTACTGAAAGCTATTTTCAAATGTAGCGTGACTGATAACTCTCGTCAAGATGCAATCAGAACACGTCACAGTCACGAATTCTAATCTGCTTCTTTATCGAGCTCTAAAACTTATACGTAATATTGAAACACAAAATTGCAGCGCTTTTATGAATCACACGTTATGAATGACACGTAATACCCATTACCTAAACGTCGTGAATCTGGTAGAAACATATATGAAGCCAGGTGAAATCAATACTCTAGAGTCCAATCTTGTAACAGCCATTATTCTTTGAGGAAAACAATTTCGCCCCTTCTTAAATGGCATGCTACAGTATTATTAAAAAAACTACTAATATTATAACTGATAAGTTTGTCACGAACTTTTACTAGAACTTTCATTTCTCATTTCCTCATAACTAGCACAACCAACATCCTCCCTAATCTTTATAGCTTATTCCATCCTTGGCCTCCCTCTTATGTTCTTACTCCACACACTTCCCTCTAATACTAATTTTACAAGACCCTCATCTCTTAAAACGTGCCCTATTAATCTATCCCTTCTCTTGGTCAACGTCCTCCATATTGTTCGCTTTTCCCCTATTATGTTTAGAACTTCCTCGTTACTTACTCTATCCACTCATCTGATTTTCAGCATTCGCCTATAGCACCACATTTCAAAGACTTCTATTCTTTTCCTTTCTCCAACTCCTATCGTCCACGTTTCGCACCCATATAACGCCACGCTCCATACGAACATTTTTAGCAATGATTTCGTAATATTCACACTTATATTACCTGGAAGTAAATTCCTCTTTATCGCAAAAGCCTTCCTTGCCTGTGCTATACTACTCTTTATGTCTACTATACTTCTACCATCCCTAGTTATTACGCTTTAGCAGAATTCCTTAACTTACGTCAAAATATCCCTTCCCAATCTAACACCCTTTGTTATTCCACTATTTCCCATACTGCACTCCATTACCTTGGGTTTCCCTCTATTAATCCTCATATTGAACTATTTTTCCATGTCTCCGTTCATGTCATTTATTATTATTATTAAATATAAAAAATGTAATTAAAAATAAAAATATCTAACACGATTTGGCGCCAAAATGTAATATACAAAATCCACGATTTGGGTATAAAAATATAATGTTAAAGGGAAATTTTTTATAAAAAACCAATTTTATAACATCCAACAGTATTACACTTAATTTAAATAACGTAAAACCTTTTACAAACTCATGATAATCTGCAGGGGACATCTGAGGTCTCTCGAGAATGAAACATAGCAATTGTTTTTAGCTGGTCGACTAATTGGTTTTATGCTCAAACATTTAAAATAAGTAAGTTTTTAATAATTGTATTAAAAATTTCTCAACGATACCATAAAGCTGCAATTTATATGGCCATGCTTCCTGCTAGTCTTGCTGCTTCAGCTCAGTCACGTGCACACAATTAATTGTACGTACTACAAATTCTTAAACATGATATTACCTCAAAACATTTAACATTGAATTATAAGTATTTACTATTCTTTACTCTTCATTTTTCACGTTGCATATTTAAAATCAATAATAAAACAACATTGCTTCCTCCATAAAAGTATATTATGAGAATGGTTACGAATGGATAAATTCAAATGTATTTCTACAAAACATTGTTCCAATGCAATAAGAGATTCATGTCCACAACTGGCCCTCGTCCAGTTAAGATCAGTTGTTTCCCCGTAGCATCGAGAAGCGAAACTCACGGCGTCTGACTGGTGCAGTGCTATTGCTAAGTGTTGATAATTTGCTGGCTTTCCACGTCTGGAACTCGTCCTCCTCCTGGTGAGATCTCTCACCCACCAGCAACTCTGCTATACGCCGGAGTTCTTTACTGACTCAACAAACCATCCAAAATGTACATGCCCACTGTTCAACCCCCACATGTTTTCTGTGTGTCGTCCTTTTGACACTCTCCTCGCCTCAAAAAACACAACATCACACTTTGACTCCCACAACAGTTCTCTCAAAAATACATCTACACTCCTCGCCTTCCACCGACCTTCTGCTTTCTTGTGAATATTACCCTCCTTCGCCATATTACCTAAAACAGGTCACATGCACAATTTAGTCAACCAGTGTCAGGACATTACGTTGCCATCGCCTGACATAATCGTGAAAATGCCGTTTCTCGAACATTCCAGAACGGTGAGATCACGTGTTTTTCATACTCGTAACACGTGCCTCATTTCTAGCGCGTCAGCGCGTTCTGACGTAACAATAACTTTCTTTGAGGGACTACACGACTCAGACAAGCAAGCCCTTTGTTTGAAAAACTCGTACAGTCCATGCACAAACTTTCAGACACTTAAGCTGCTAATAAAGAAAATATACTTAAACCCAATAACTAAAATGAACTTACAATTAAAGCAAAAAATAAGAAAATGAATGGGGGATTTGTATTTAAATTACATGTTATAATATATATAGTATTTAAATTACTATATATATATATAAGTGACTAATAGTGACTAGCAGTTTTAACATGCAGTTACATCTCTGTCCCAGAAAGCAGTAAAGTTGCTCTTAAAACTGCTAGACTGAATTATTAGTCGCTTGACTTGCCGACGGAGGAAGCAGGTGAAGGTGAATGCCGCGAAAAAAAGTGCGGGTTAGTGAAAGTATGGGTTTGCGACAAATAGCGACCGTAAGTGAAGGGTCTCGAAAACGCCACAGAATCAAGTGGTGAGACGCCAAAACGAATTAATTTTCATTTAAACAACGACGAGAACGGAGGGAAGTTTATTGTGTTAATGTGGATATATCTTGTCTCAAATGCTCGATTAAATGGATTTTTTTGGTAGTTTTCATTTAGTAAAATTACCTGGAGCACTATGAAGAGAATTCCTAGAAAATATTAGCGACGAACGGAGCTTGTATCGTATCGGAACGACCGATAGAGACCGAGTTTTTTCAATATATAATTCGTAAGTGGAGAAATTAACAAGAATTCGTACCTTGGATGTTGAAATCTCGGGTCGGACTATAACAAGCAAAATGTTCGAACATTTTCCAGCCCCACAAATCATACAGAAATATAAATCACAGCTTTCAAGCAAAATATTCAGCTATGAAACGGTCAATAAATTGACAAATTATTGGCTTTCTGACAGGCCATCCTGAATGATTCCCAGCTGTCCTAAATCATGCAGAAACACCGAAAGTGTATAAAACTGCTCTGTAAACAACCACGTCATGAAGTTTAAGTGACTATCCGTCTCCTAAAAATGCTACCCAAATAAAACGTGAAAATCATTAAACTGTCACGATGGAAAAAACTAGACCGGTGCGGGAATCAAAGCCGAGACATCCCCTTAGTAGAAGTTGCTCTTTAACTAAATCCGGCACGAGATTTCTCCTTTCTTGTGTGAATAAGACTAACAAACAATTAACTGAATCACAACTCTTACATGGCCAAAATTATAGATTTCTCATTGAAGAACGGATACAATATGTAAACTGATCATAGGATTTAATATCAATTCAATAATAGGGTGAATGATTTCATTAAAGCTCTGTCATAGAGTCTATGTATTTTGAATTGAAGTATAAGGATGTAAAATCTCTGATAGTGTCCAAAATTCTAATAAAACATTCAAGACTGACTATTCGTCTCCCTTAAAAGGCGTCCCAATTGAAACCTATAATCATTCAAAAATCCGATTTAATCAACATTCCGACATTTATCTCAACATCTTAAACGTGAAGCAATTTCATCAAACTTCTTACACATATTACGTACGATCCTGGAGCTGAAGGGTAAAATACTACTAGTGCATTAAGTTACAAATATCTTAAATAAATTCTAAAACATCAATCCTGAGAATTGAAAAATCGGGGCTGTTGTATTTCAGTTGTCATCATAGAATCTGCTAACTTTTAATAATAGATAACAGTCGCAGAGGTAGCTCATAGCATAATAATAATAGTAAAACCGATCAAGATTGGTGTCGAATCCGGGGATTGTGGAAGTTAATAAATATTACATTTTTCTGAGGAATTCATTTATGTTTATGTATTATTATTTACCCGCCGACCTCCCGTGCTCTAGTGGCCTTGTCGCTGCCTCACAACACAGAGGTCACAGGTTTGTACCCTGGGCTCTGAGGTTTGTGTCGTCATGTCACGTGTGACCATGGGGTTAAGACTGCCGGAGAATCGATACCCTGACCACGCATCACTCCCAATTCGGAACGTGTCATGTCAGTCCGCTGTCGACCCGGTAGGCCGCGGTCCTGAATAGGCTTTAGTGCCAGGTTCGAATCCAGTTTCGGCCGATATTTTTCCACCCTTATTTTCTGGCCGTCATTACTTAAGAAGTAAGCAATTCTTTTACATTTTTATTAATTTACCTTCACAAGCGAAATAAAGAATAAATGTTTTACATACTTGCTTTGGTCTTTAAACAAGGAATAAGCTCGACCTCAGCAGTGGACGTGAAAGGAGGTACGACGTCTCCAAGACCCCAGAAATATTTAAAAGGAGTCTATATATTAAAGATTGATCTTTATTCGCATTTTCACTCTGAAAGTGGACCAGTCAACGTAGATGAATTGGAAGTAAATAGAGAACTACATTCAATATAATTATGTACACTTGTGCGATAAAAACCAAATATAAATCTAAAATTTCTCCGTATTTTTATGGTATTTGTGAGTCGAATATAATATCCTTCCGCTGCATCCCTATAGGAGTTGTAATTTCGCAAACATATAGACCACCGTATAATCAACCCTTGGTCTTATTAACTTAGATTTTACAGAGTCAAGGATACCTATACCTGTTTCAGCTCGTGGTTGATATTTTATTTCCGCGCCAAAATAACTGGTACAACAACGAGCGGCAAAGAAACTTAGGCTTCCTTATCACTACGTAATCCTGAATAATATGTATTTGAAAATATATGATTGTCGTTGAAATGTAAAATGTAATAACGCTTTGTAAATTTAAGCATGTTTTTGGCCATTGCTGAGAGAGTTGGACGGTACTGTAGAGACAATCATTTCCGCTCCTCCGCGTAAGTTGCACTTAAAACTGCATTCTCTGTCAGAGAATCACTAGAGTATATTCAGTTGTCATTATTTGTAGTTTTTTTTAATATTACATGGTATTTGAATTTTTCTTTTTGGTTAACAGGCTACATGAGGGTGATCCTGAAACAGGCAACTCCCCTTTAATACCGTAGGAAGGGAATTGAAAAGGGGGATGTGAAAGGTAGAACAAGGTAGGCATTATTGAATACGGCCCAGGGCTATGGTTTAAGGATCCTACCTGCTGTTTCACCTAAAGAGATGCAGGGTAAACCCTAGAAAACCTGCATCAGGGAGGTCGGGCATCGGGTACTATTTATAACAAATTAAGTTAAAGACAACTAACTTCGGAGTATCATGAATGATAATTTTCGTATTACTTCGATCGACAGGAATTGTTGAAGTGTAGTAAAGGAAAGCGAAGTGGTTAGGCAGAAAGCAGAGGCCAGTATAAGTTATATGATTTATTTAAAGTACCTCACATCATAGTTTTCTGACTTAAATATTTACAAGAAATATAAAAAAACGGCCAAAAAAGTCAGCATTAAATATATAACTATTATTAACAAAAGCGACGTATCATCTCCATTTTGAGACTTCATAAAGCTAAAAATTTAGCAGTACATCATATTTATCGTCTACTTTTTTTTGGTTAATGGGCTACATGAGGGTGATCCTGAAACAGGCAACTCCCCTTTAATAGCATAGGAAGGGAATTGAAAAGGTAGAGCAACGTAGGCAAGGGTTTACTAGACGACACCAAATTCTTAACATGTAAATTCTATAATCTTTTCGACTGAGGGAGTCAAGGAGAAATATGATGTACTGCTAAATTATAAGCCTGATGAAGTCTCAAAATGGAAATGAAACGTCGCTATTGTTAATAGATAGTTATGTATTTAATGCCGGGTTTTTTGTCCGTTTTTTATTCACTTTTAGTATATCCAGAAGTGCTACGGTCAAGGAATTAAAATATGAATTCCGCAGTCCAACTTAACCAATGTAAAAGCAGACAGACAGAAAACTACAATCCCTTCTACACTCCACAGTTAACTTATTATTCTTCACTCAGGGAAGCCTGTAGTTAAGAACTTTTCTCATTTAAAGACTCCATTAAATATTGTAACTATTTGCGAGGATAAAATTGTAAATTAATCTTGACCAAGTGTGATGGTGTGTTTGATTTGACCAAATTAAATAATTAAAAACTAGAAAAATTTAATTGAATCGAATCGTGTATAAGAAATACATTTTAAAATATCACCACTTAATCGTGGCGTGACGGGAATAAATATGTCTCAGAATATCGCCGCAACGCGTGACGTAAGTATTTTTAGGGCAGATAAAGACATGACAGCTTTTCGTATACAATTTCTTTCTTGTAAAATGGTTTAAATAAACAATATCGAATAATTACACTCTTTGGGAAACACCTTCCTTTCTGGCTGTAAATATCTCCTTTAGCCACGATTCATGAACACATTTACTGCTTAATAATTATACATTTGATGTTGAAAATCAATTCCTCTGCAGCAATTATGAATAATTATCTCAGATATCCTTTATGTGCAGTTGTTTAGGGAATAAATGAGACACATATAGTGAAACATTGCAAAAACACGCGATTTGTAGATCAGTTTGAGAACTGTTTTCTGAATTACACACATCAATATTTGTGTCAAGTAGACAAAGTTCCATGTCATTCAAACCTGTTCATAACTATATTGACGAATATTTTTTGATACCACTCAAAGTGATTAAGAAAGGTACAATTCTTAAAGCAATTTATTTGTATATCGAAGACGATTTCGGTATTGCCGGCATAAACTTTATATATTAAATTATTTTTGGTAAATATCCTAAAAAGAGAATTTTTAATTAAAAAATTTTGGCACATTGAAAAAATTCAATATTATATTAATAATAAATTGTATTACAAATAATGGTCTAACGTCAGAAGTAGAAGTCCTACTTTCGGGACTCCTCATTACAGTTTTCAATGACACATGGACACATAGATAGTTGAATAGAAATAAACATACAATAACAATATTACAAACTTTCGTGTCAGTTTTGTGATCTGTTTCTTTGGCATTGTTTTCCACGTTTCGGCTCGGATGTTGCGGCACTAACACTAAATTTCATAATATTTTAATGTCTTCAAGGAATTTATTAAAATTTTTGTTAAAAGACTGATAAATAATTTGTTATGATAATAATTATTTTCCATTATTTTTACCAGTCAGTTCAATAAACCAAAACTATATTTCAATTTTGATTTCCAAACTTTATTCGGAAGAAGCTTTCGGCAATTGCCATATTCATCTACAAAATAAACTACAATTCTTTAAATTTAAATAAATATGGAATTTTTTTGAAGCATGATATTAGACATTTGGTTTTATCAATGATATAATGTAATGTTTCAAAAAAATTGTAATTTATTTTGTATATGAAAAAGCTTCTTCCGAATTAAGTTTGGAAATCAAAATTGAAATATAGTTTTGGTTTATTGAAGTGACTGGGGAAAACATATTTTCATAATAATATTTTAATTGTAAGTACCGACGAGTATATGAAATTATACAATTTTTTTGTAGATGAACTGAGGAGGTCCCGAAAGTTGGGGACGAAACGTTTTAATTCCAATTAAATGATTCTATTTCTGACTTTTGTTCATTCTTTCTAATGTCATTATAGTATTAAGTCAGATTAATTCAATTACTTTATTTATGATACATTGATTGGTTAGGAATTTTAATAAAAAATATTTTGGAATATGAAGTTCAATGCTAAAAGCATATTTGACAACCAAATATGAAACTCCTGTGGTCTAGTGGCTAGCCTCTAGTTGCTGCCTCACGACCCAGAGGTCCCGGGTTCGAATCCTGGCATGGGCTTGAGTGTTTGTGTCGTCACGGTCGCGAAGACCGGGATTAAGACTGTTGGAGGATTGATACGCTGACCACGTGTCACTCCAATTCGGAATGTGTCATGCAAGATGGCAGTCCGCAGTCGACCTGGTAGGCCCAGGCCCTGTAGAGCCAAAGAAGAAGATTTCATTGGGACTGATATAATATGTGTGCGACAGTATAATTAAGAATATTACTATAAATATGTGTTATTTTAAATTGAAGCGAATTTTTGATTATGACAAAAGTCATACGTCAATACGCCCGCAGTAAAAATCTGAATTCAGACTTCTGTATCGTAGTTTGCAAGTGGTTCTGGTCCATCTGGAACTGTACGAGCGATTTCTTACATTACGGAAACCAGACATCCCTTTCTGCTGCTTTAGTTGCCTTTATCGATTTCCGACAGCCCTGCATCTACTTCAAACATTTAGGTCGTATGTTATCCGTACGTATCTTTGACCATCCCTTACGAAATATAAAACTACCTAATTATAAGATGTGCAAAAATTAAAAATCGAGTCTCTTTGGTACTAATTTTTGTGACGGTCAATATTAATTCTTAGAAAAGAAGCAGACCAAACAAAATAATCTTACAAATTATATATTTATTTTAATCAAAACACTTAGCACATCATTTACCCAGTTTCTTTACGTCTTCAGTAATGTACGTTTTCTTAAACTACGCAAAATAGTTGTTTCTGCCAACTGTAATTGCTTCATCTAAGCAAATAATCATGAGTAATCTACTTCTGCATACATTCGGGAAAAATAAATAATCAAGACTATTTTATACGTGTACATAATTGAAAGTTCAATTCGAAGAATACAATAGCATAAAACAGAAGACGTTTGCTTTGGTTTGTTGAAGAAAGACAAACCTATTTTTTTCAACCAGGTGAATTTAGAATTTAAACACAGCGTTTCTATGGCTTGCGCTGCCATCTTCATCAGGTGTGCTACATATGTATTTTAACATCCTCTTCATGGGATAGGACAATAATTTATTAATGAAAAAATTAAAAACGGTTTGCAAATTTTATATTTATCAACTTTACAATGTTACATGAAAAATTATCTCTGGGGATTTTGGGTCTCTCGAGAAGTGGAGTACGCAGTTACCAAAATTACTGTGCCTACAAACATTCAACCGCACGAATGTTTCCGCGTCTCTCGGTCTTTAGTGCGTCTTGCAGGTGTTTTACATCGAGGAATGTAGCGTGATCCAGGTCCAACTCCTCCTCTCCTCTTTCTCCTCTTTCTCTCCGACTGATTCGTCCGACTGCCCTGTTTCTCTCCGACTGAATGACCGAATGCTTCTCCTCTCTCTCTCTCTCAACTGATTGTCTCAGCCTCCGAACGGCTCCTTTTTAACTTCTCACCCCGGGAGTTCCCCGCCATCGGTTTTTCCACATATTGTAGTATTAGGGGAATCAGAAGCAGACTTGGAAAGCGAAATAAATGGCATGACCTGGAGGAAGAGTTCAATATGAGGATTAATAGAAGTAAAACCAACGAAATGGGGAGTAGTTTGGGAAACAGTGGAATAATAAAGGGTGTTAGATTGGGATGGGATATTTTGACGGAAGTTAACAAATTCTGCTACTTGGGAAGCGTAATAACTAGGGATGGTAGAAGTATAGTAGACATAAAGAGTAGGATAGCACAGGCAAGGAAGGCTTTCGCGAAAAAGAGGAATTTACTTACGGGTAATATAAATGTGAATATTAGGAAATCGTTGCTAAAAATGTTCGTATGGAGTCTGGCGTTATATGGGTGCGAAACGTGGACTATAGTAGGTCTGGAAAGGAAAAGAATAGAAGCCTTTGAAATGTGGTGCTATAGGCGAATGCTGAAAATCAGATGGGTGGATAGAATCACAAACGAGGAAGTTCTAAACAGAATAGGGGAAAAGCGAACAAAATGGAGGACGTTGACTAAGAGAAGGGATAGATTAATAGACCACGTTTTAAGACACGAGGGTCTTGTAAAATTAGCATTAGAGGGGAGTGTGTATATAGATCCCGGACCCAGTACCAACGAGAGCAAACACTAAGCCAGGAACCCCTGACGCCACACAGCCATCCACTATTCCGACACCTTAGTCACGAGTGACTCGATGACCGCCTTGAGTTAACCTGAGCTACTGTCACCGACAGGACGGGAAGCCTGCTTCCCAGATTGACCCCATGGGGAACCACATGACCTCCCTTCATCGTACCAGAGAAATTCTGACAGCATTGCTCACGTTGTTAGTAGCAGGATGTAGACCTAGCTTGAAAGCTTGTTCTGGTTTTCTGAAATAAGCAGACTAGCTTCAAGGACCATTTAATGGCAAGTGCAACTCCTCTCTGCGGGGAGACCTTGAACCGAAAGGAGCAATGTGCGCGGCCGACCATTGCCGTCATTCGGGGAAATTGGTACCTCAGGGTGCCTTGGGCTTCCGATCTATCCTTCTGATCCGCTTGGTCTTTTTGGAAACTAGATATTCCCAGTTGTCTCCTTGGAGGCTTCGAAAAAAGGCCAGGTGGAACCTAACAATCAGTGTTCTCCTCCGGTCTTCGCTCTCTGCTGGGCGTCGAATCCCCTTCCCTTACTCCAGATAACACGTCTCATTCCAAACTGCGACGTCCTTTAGACTCGGCCTGGCACACGTCAAGGTGGCAGAGCTAGTTCCCTTCTAGCGGAAGTGTGGACCTCTAGTGATACGTTCTCCCTCCCGCTGCAGGGTGGCGCTGTAGCTAAACTTCGCCAAAGATTTTCAAAGCCCCACGTTTTATGAAGCGAACTGGCAGCGGTTTGTTAAGTCCCAGTTTTCTCCTCGGATGTTGAGTAGTCTGCCACCTCTCCAATTTCTATTGTCATCCTGTCTTTTTAGCCAATCAATAATCGAGAAATCCTTCCACTACATTCATAAACAGCCAACCACTTTTTGTCACTTTCCCATTCCGAAGGAAATATTTCAGTCCGTGCGTGATGAATGTATCTCTATAAACAAAATGTTAGTGAAGTCAAAGAAAAAGTTTGAAGTTGTTTGCATAGAAGATGAAACGGAAGATATAGATTTCGTAAACCACTTAATAATTCAAGACAGAGACAAAGATAACAAATTTTTTCTATTGCTTGATGCGCTACGAAACTATCAGATTTAGTTGTATTTTATCCATCAGGTATGTCGAGTATGAACCAGGTTAATATGGCCTTAGTCTATGCTTATCATCTGCTTGAAAGTCTCTATGTCTGACGTAGTTTGTATACTTTCTCTGACTAGTTTTCTTCCTGAAATTTCCTTGACTGCTTTGAGATACATATATAACTTTGGAAGTGCCAACCATCAAGAAAGCATCGGGTTGTAAGTGTTGAAGGAAATGCTCCAGCTCTTGGTATTCTAAAATTACATATGCAATCACTGAAGCTGTCTAAAGCTACTGATTGTTTTCGTAGCAACATTTATATCCGTATTAAATGTAGTTTTTTGAATTGTTAGGTCATATTGTTATTTAGCGGCAAAAAAGTGACCTTCCAACCCAAAAAAAACGGGATATAATATTGAATGTCTGTTTGATTGAAATGTTTCAGTCGGCAACGAGGACTCGAGGACTGGAGCTTGGCGCGGAAGGGCGCGGCGCCACTGCGCGTCGGAATCGCCTGCATTGGTGTCAGGCGCTGCGCTTCCTCGACCCGCCGGGACCCGTCGTGGCGCTGGCGTCGTTCCCAGGGAGCGGCAACACGTGGCTACGCTACCTGCTCCAGCAGGCGACAGGTCAGAGCACTACTAAACTAGCACGTCAATGTCAACGCTTTCCTCAATTACACGCATCGCATATGTTCTATTATGGGATACGGGGACTGAAATTCCTGTACATGAAAAATTACTGGCCTCAAATTTTAACTGGTGTTAACAACGCTCACATGTGTAGCTGTACAAAATTTTGTTTCTGTAAACTTGTTTTTTGTTGAGAGGTTTTGAAAATTATTTTCTAAATTTGACAGTTTTGAAAATGTTCCTTGCGTTACGTACTTAATTATTTTTGAAATGGTATAAAACTGTGGAGAGAAAATAATTTTTTACTAAGAGCTTCATACGGTTACTTAAAAATTGACCCTTTTCATCACTTTGAAAATTTGTTTCACCTAAACTACTTAAACAATTAGAAAACTAATACTGTATTAGAAGGTATTAACATGTAGATTATGTACAAAAAGAAAGAATATTTGTGACGCATAAAAGACAAAGGTACAACCAATAAGTGTATGATCTGTTCAATGACACAGCAGTCTCCCTATGGATCAGGTTTAAAAGACTGGATTGGGCAGGCCACGCCATTCGCATGGAAAACGATAGAATTCCGAAAATAGTTGTTAAACGGTAAATTCCAAGGAGGGCGACGAAGAGGAAGGCCATGGTGGGGAGGGACGCAATATCTCACGGACATGGAGAAGAATATGTGCCGGAAGAAAAGAATGGAAGGAACTATTGAGGCGGCAAAGGCCGGAATGCGGGCTAGAATTCCATAGGAAGAAGAAGGTTGTTGGCAGCAAAAATCATTAAGTTAAGAAAAACACATTTTTCAGAAGAAAGAAATAATTTATTAATTTAGAATTAATACGTTTTAGATTGCTCCTGAACCTTTAAAAATGACGAGATCGAATTAAAAGTTTTGCTATATGTTCTGTAAGGCTTATAGTCATAATAATATGAAAAAAATTAGAAAATCTATTTTTTCCAGATTTCGGCCGAAATTTCAGTCCCCGTGTACCTTAAAATGTTCAATATTAAATGCGAAAATTATAAAAAACTATTATTACGGGAAGGTATTTTTAGCATGAGACGAGACGAATTTTGTGTGTTTACGTAGACACCCCTGTGCTATTAAACAGAAGTGGTGATAAGTAACCATAATACGGAACGACGTTGATTATTACATAGAAATAAAATAATTAATGTTTAAAGGATCTGAAAGGAAAAATTTAGATCTAAGCGGAAATCCAATACAAGATACCACATGGTAGTTTTAAACTCTACCATTTGAGCTATCTGAGTCGACTGGTGTACAGCCTGAGCTCAGGTTCCCCTATAATTTCCTACAACACATTCTTCACGTCCTACTTTTACGACTGCAATGCATCAATTAAAACTAAGCTTTTAAACGAAGGCAATCAAACATAATTAAGGAATCTGGGCGGAAGACTCTCGAGTGTAACATCCATACATCATTTAGCTAAAAAAATTCTCCCTCGAACAATGTGATGTAGTATATTGTTCTGCTGTCGTCACAATAGTAGAGCCCTGGGTTTGAAGCCCTACTATGCCCATTCAGACTGACCTACGTTATTGTAGAAGGTCTCGTTTTACGCAGAATTTAATGCTATTTTATGATATGTAAATAAAAAAATTAAAAGCATTTCATGCTTGCGTTTTTGCGAAAAAATTGAAGAAGATCCAGGGATTTTTTGTGTTTCTTTCATAACAGCCTACTTTACCCTTCCGCTTCAATAAACCTTTCCTTTCTCCTAGACTTATTAAAAAATGGTACAAAGTTTCGTAGCATTTCTACATCAATGAAGCTTATATTTTATATACATGGCTTTCACTCTTTCCCACTTTTCTGCGATGCACTGTCAAAGAGCCAGTAGAGGTCCACTAATTAATTAGTTTAGAAAAACGTAAGACACACAGATGACTCAAACTTTGCGCATAGGTTTGGAAGGGTTTGCACTGTAGTTTGCTAATTTTTCAGACCGTTTACAGCAACAGTTTGAAATCTATGAGTTATCAAAGTCTAGCCATATGAAAGAAAGACCAAGAAAACCGTGACTTTTTTCAGTTTTTTCGCCAAACCCCATGTGTAGTATGTCTTTAATTTTTTTACATATAAAATGGCATTAAATTGTGAGTAAAATGAGACCTTTTACAATAACGTAGGTAATTCCGAACGGGCACAACAAGGCTTCAAAGTCAGGGCTGTACTGCCTCATTCTTTAAGGGACACGGGGACTGGAATTTCGGCCAAAATCTGGAAAAATAGATTTTCAATTTTTTCCTTAATACTAATATGCCTATAAGCTTTACAGACTATATAGCAAAATTTTCAATTCGATTTCGTCATTTTTAAAGGCTCAGGTGCAATTTAAAAGGATTTGATTGTAAATTAATAAATTATTACTTTCGTTATAAAAATGTGTTTTTCTCGGCTTATGATTTCTGCTACCAAAAACCTTCTATGCGTCACAATTATTAAGATACTGTCTTCATTCCTTCTGTACTTAATCGACATGTTAATACCTTCAAATCCTAGTAATTAGTTTTAGAATTGTTCAAGTATGTTAGGTGTAACAAATTTTCAAAGTGATGAAAAGTGTCAATTTTTAAGTAACCGTATGAAGCTCTTAGAAAAACATTATTTTCTCCCCACAGTTTTATTCAATTTACAAAATAATACTGCCAATTCATAACAACGGTAAGTGCTATATATTAATGTAAAAAAGCTACAATATATTCAAGTATGTAACGCAAGGAACATTTTACTAATAAATAATTATCAGAACATTTCAACAAAAAACAAGTTTACAAAAACAAAATTTCTTTCATTGCTACACACGTCTGTTGTAAACACTTGGTTAATATTTCAGCTCAGTAGTTTTTCATTTACAGGAATTTCAAATTTCAATCCCCGTATCCCTTAATTCAATTTCATGGTCTTTTGGCGAAGCTTCGTTGGAAGAGATATTTCCCGTTTTTTTTTCTAATTTAGAACATGACACTTATCAAGATCTCTGTTATGAAGCACAAGTACAAGAGTCATTGCACCAGTTGTATTGAGTCGAACAGTTTGATAAAGTTTAAGCGAGCTTTTTGAACCGGAAACTTTTCCCTATGAATATATTAGTAATGCTTAAGTTTATATATAAGAGTTGTCCGAGATATTTAATAACTATGAATTACGGTTTGAATTTATAAATTGTTCATTTTATATCAGTTTCCATTACATGAACGTATTTGAAATGAAACTGAAGGACGGACAGTTTCTTGAATAAGCCTGTAAAAGTAAGTTGTTTCCGGTTCTACCCGGAGTAACTAAATTAGGATCTCCACGAACCGAAGCACTTAAGCAAGCTTTGAGAGGTTGCAGACGTCGAGAATACAGCAGGATCTTATTGGATCAAGCGGCAAACTGAGTCCAAATCCGGTCTAGGCAATTCCAGTTCTATTCGGTGCAGGTTTCTGTAGAGTTTTGCATGAATCATACGGATTACCCTCACGCAGTTTGAAGATTGAATTTTTGTGTATTTGCTCTTGCGCTCAGTCACACTGTCTCTGCACCTTACACTAGGCGTTCCTCGTACCGCACTGCGGCAGTATCCGCGATACAAATTTTAATTTACTGTTGTTATTTTTAACTGTTATGGGTTTTATAGACGAAGAAACAAATTAATTAAACTTATGGATAAATACAATCCGGATATTTGCCATTCAGGAAACAAACTTTGAAGAGTTCAAGGTTGCAAATTTAAAATATTTTCAAGGATAACATTATATTAGAACGACAGAGGCACATGCACGTCTCTATTTTTGTCTCTGAAGACATTCCATCGGAAGAGATTAAGATCACCTCTCCTTTTGAAGTAGTTGCTGTCCGCCCTTTACTTAAAGACCCAATTAGCTATATGTAATATTTACCTTCCTTCTGTTTTCACGAAACAAGATATGGAACACCTACTTAATCACTTAGGGAGTCACTTCATCCTGGCCGACGATTTTAACTTTCCATAACAAGGAATGGGGTTCCAGTTTCTGGAAATCAGCTTGCAGAAATATTATATTCCAATAATCTAGTCAGCTTAAACAACGGTGCGTACACACACATTAACATCGCAAATGGTAAAACAAGCTGAACATTAGGAATTGCGGATGCATGTGATTGGTACTCATTGAAGTCATTCTACGACAGTGACCGCGTTCCTATAGCCACGAAAGTAAAGATCGCCCGGGAAGAATCTGGAAATGTAACACACTTTAAAAAGCCTGGATGGAACACTAGCAGAAAGGAGTGGCTGCCTTTCAAACTGCTCTTATCTTCGCTCATTGCCACTACGTCATGGGTGTGGGGATAAGACATCGACAATGATTTCAAAGAATTTAGCATTTGCGGCAGCTGATGAAGTATTAGACAGCAATCACACGAACCCACGACCGGACTAGAGACTGTGCGGTATAGACACATGCTAAACCCATATAGGAGAAATTGAAACCTTAGGTTCAAGAAGGTTAGAGCTGCTTTTAGGAAATGCACGAACGAAACCTGTAGAGCTGTGGAGGAAAAACTGGACATTATCAACGCCTCCTACAGTCAAAGTGATCTGTGGAGGATAGTGAGATAATTGCAAGGAAGAACTGAAAATAAACTGAACCTATTAATCAATGAAGGTGGTAAAAGAATTGTTAACCTGTAGGAAATTGCAAATCTACTTGCCAGAAAGTTCTCTACCTCATCTGCAACTTGCTCGTACACTCCTAGTTTTGTGTCAAAAAAGAAGATCTGGGAAAGCATCAACCCTCGGATCAGACCAACTATCAAGTTACTACAGGGATTGAATTGTCTCAATGAAGAAATCTCCCTTGAAGAATTAATGAATACCGTCACCTTCTCTAGTAATGCTGCACCGGGGGTAGACACCCTCCTTAAAAACCTTCCTAAGGTATTTTACTCTCTGCTACTGAATCTGTTAAATATTATTTCGAAATCTCATTGAATTCCAATCTCCATAATAGTTCCGGTCCCGAAAGCAAATCTACCGAAATCCAACATTGACAACTATCGACCAATCGCTTTAAACTCAAATCTCTGCAAACTCTTGGAAAAGATCATAGCTGTAAGACTAATGTGGTTCCTCAATGTCAACAATCTTCTCTATCCGAAGTAATTCGCTCTCCGTAAGGATCATCTCCTGCTAGCCCTACTAACTTGCATGGATAACTATGTTAAGGAGGCTCTTGCCCAAAAGCATCACGTCATCGAAACCTTCCTTGATGTCAGTAAAGCCTATGAGAAAACCAAACCTGGAGATGGGGAATACTCAATAAACTAAGCAACTGAGACATCCTTGACGTGATTTCCAATTGTAAAATGGCATATCTCATGGATCCTCCCTCAGCGTTGTACTGCTTCTCACAGCAGTCAACGCCCTAGGCTTCATCAGGTGCCTCCCGATAGAAATTCTAGTCTGTGCCGATCATATTGTTCTTATTGCCAGAACATTAAACCTCTAGTTAGTAGAATGCAAGTGGCAATCAATAAAGTCGCTGAGTGGGCTGAAGAAATCGGTTTCTCTTTCAACCCTGGCAAAGTGAAAACCACGGTCTGCTCAAAAAAATATAACCAGGTCAATTGCCCTCTGTACATATACAATTCTCCGATTGCTGTTGTAAGAGAATAAAAAATTTTAGGACTTATCTGGGACTCCAGGCTATCCTTTAAAGCCCATATTCACTACTTAGTCCTTGAAGCCAAAAAACGACTTAAGATTTCGGGGGGCGAACAACAGAATTCTCTCACTTACTTACAGAGAAACTAAACTTGACTACGGAGACCACATTTATGTTTCTGCTCATAAGAGATAGCTTAAAAGACTTAATATCATTTGATAAAATTATACCGGGCTAATCTACAGAGAACTATACTTGAACGAGTGGCTCTTGAGAGACCAACATGGTTTTAGGGACGGCTTCTGGCGTGGGAGTCAAGTGGTCACTTTATTCCAGGAACTAGCCGATGAAACAGTCTATTATGGGAGAGTGGATCCTGTCCAGATCCATCACTTCTGTAAATGTAACCTTGACAATCACATTATTATTCTGGGTAAAATTAAACACAGTAATTCGTGAAGTCTCGTTTGTCTGAATAGTCAATGCCCATATAACCTTGGTATTAACCGCTCAAGCGCCGGAGAATAACTTGGAGAAATACAGCTAGCAACTAACAATAACGGATTTAACAAATTTCTAGTCTTTCCCTTTTTCCTTAATTTCATAGTTTATCTAATAAATGTATTATCATGTGTTATAACCTATCGTTTATCCTGTCTACTTTAATATACGTATACGTAGCAGGTGATCGTACAGAACATACTATTTATATGTAAACAGCGAGACTTTGGAAACTCAAAGTTTTTGATCTAAATAAAATTTGTAATAAATCTTTATAAGTATTTTCAAATATTAGGATTCCAAATTCATTGAAATTTTAAACTTCAAATAATTTTAAATTTATTAATTGTTATTTCCTATTAAAGTCATTAATAATAAGACTGGTAGAATATAAATGTGTTGCATCAACCAAAAACAGTCTTCAGAATTAAATTTTGATTTTTAATAGGAAATTTTCGACTATTTTGTCATTTGTCTTTTAATTGTCGTCGACGTTGAGAGTTTTATATATACACATAATTTTAAACGGATTGAAAATGACAAAATAGTTGAAGGCTTCTTCTTGTAAATATTTTTTTTACTGAAGACTGTTTTTGGTTGATTCAACACATTTCCCATTGCATTATATTTCAATGGAGTGTGTGTGACGTGCTCTTCTACTGACATGGCAATGTCTTCCTCAAACGATACCAAGCCATTTCCGTTTGTCCAGATACGTTCAAAACAACCTCCTGATAATTAATCCACCATTATGAACAGAAAACACTTCACCACCACGTATAAGCTACTACACAAATGACGTTGAAGTTTTCCAGCCTCAAACAATCCCGTCAACAACCTCTCCTTTCAGAGTTGATATTTTTAGCCTCCAATGAACTTTCTACAGACCGAATAGTCTATTTTGTGCTTCCCATTTACCAACGCGAGCCTGAAGCAGAGTAAGTGGAATATTTATTATATTTTGTTGGCGTAAAGTATTTAGGTTATTTATAAATCTTCTTGTTTCAGGAAAATTCTCCTCAAAACAGTGCTGTAGGTCAGTTTGTCCAGTCTCTTATCGTTCTCTTTAAGAAAGAAAATTTCCCTACGTCCGGTTTTTTGAGGTCTCTATTTGATTTTAAAATTTTGGTCACGTCTCCTGATATAGGTTATTCCGTATGGCATATCACGCTTTCATCCCCGTGTATGATTTGAATAGTGCGCAAAGCATAGTTTTCATTTTTCGGGTAGCCAACGATTTCCACTCTTATTTCCCGTGGCTTCGTCCCCTCTGAAGGTTTCCTACACCTTTCTATGGGTGTTTTATATAAGAATCCCTACAACATGCACCATATTGAAGTATGGGACAATGCAGAGGTTTTAAAATTAATTATTTTTATTTGACGTTCCTTTTTTTAAATATATTCTCATTACGATTTGTAAAGATATACACGGACTTTTTGGGGTAGAATTAGCCTGTTCTTCACACCCTAAAATGGAGCTCACAACCCTTGGCCACAAAGAGTAGCAAAAACACTAAAAAGAAAAATACATTCTGACCTAATAAACGATTGAGTTTTTTCCCGAAATTGTATTATCATTCAGCACATGAAATGTAATACCAAATCATTGTTTATTGTACACTTTTTTGCGGCCTACCGATGGGTGGTTTAGCTTCACATGTTTCAAGTTTCTTTTATTACTGTATACCTCATATCCGCACAATTGTAATGTACCAATATATGTACAATAAAGTTACCAATATATTAAAAAAAAGATTCCTAGATATTTGCAGCTGCTTACTTGAGATGCATTCGTCCGTTTTATGCTATAACCGTATATCTACACGATATTTATAAAAAAACATTATTTACTTGGTTTTAACGATATTTATTTTTGTTCAGATCAATTTTTTAGTCGTACAAGAAGTTTTGTAACAATATCATACGAAGTCCTGTTAATTTTTCTATAGACGTTGCCTACCAATTATTACCCTTTAAGTTCGCCCGTTGACATATTCCTTGACCCAACCTGTCTGTCTTGTCTAGTGTCTCCATCACAATGCTATGAGAGAACGACGACAAAAGGATTAGCGAAATCAATTATGGCAGCATCCACTCTCCCACAATAGACTGTTTCATCGGCTAGTTCCTGGGATGAAGTGACCACTTGACTCCCACGCCAGAAGCCGTCCACTCGTTTAATTATAGTTCTCTGTAGATACAGGTATAATTCCATCAATTCTTATGAAGACTAACAGGTCTATAGCATAATCGTGGTCCCTCCTGTTTTGACAAAAGTGTTACATCTGCATATTTCTCGATTAATTTGTGGACCGCTATATTTACCTCAGCTGAGCTCCGCCATTGATTAATTTTTGAGTCTATGTTTATTGAACAATAATTTTCAAAATTAATTCAGAGAAAATAAGTTTATTTTCGAACACTGAAATAATAATTTCCTCAGGGAATAGTTGAGATTATACTTTCTCTTTTTCTCTTCAAATTCTGTATCACTATTTCTCTCGACCCGTACACTTTGGAATTTTTCTTAACCATAAACGCCTTTCTCGTTGCTTTCCGGAGTAGTGTCTCAGAATGTAGTTGGTTCAGACTTCCCGAATTACGAGTCCCGCTGATAACTCTAAATATAATTTACTTTGTGGCGCGGTGTTTCATTACAGTTATAACGGCAACTGGTTTAAAATCCAAGAACCTCCCCTTGTTCTGAACTAATGATAGGACTGACTAACTGCAAACATTGAGACATTTATTATGTAATTACTATGTTTCTGAAGTCGGAAGTGGTCATTGGCAAATGGTAAAAATATAATCTTCGATTAATAAACTGGGGCTAATTTAAAAAAGTATTTTCTGTACACTGGTTCTATCATGCAGTAGTCATGTATAAATATTATCATCAAATTGTGGGAGTAGTTCTTCACAAATTTCATGGCAGACATCTTTGTTAGCATTCCTATATTTCTATTTGTCATCAAATTTGTCCCAGAGCACAGGTCTGCCTTCCAATAACGAATGTTGCCGTCACTTTTTTCCCTGGGCGGGAAAAAAACCGGATAATGTGAATCAGGCCTTACCGGAAATTCATCACACATATCTTTTCAGTAAGAACAAGAAAGCTAAGAAAAAAAATTTTGATTGAGCAGATACGCGTAAAATATAATATTCATTAGACACCTTGTTTTAGAGTACTTTTCTGTTTCGTAGTTAATCAGCTAACACACCACACAAAGCAGTATTGGATGCTTCATTCAGGAACGGTTGTTAAATTTTATGACGAGGAGTGTTATTTAAATAATTACTTAAATAATATATAATAAAAATTAATTAGCTAAATGACAACGACAGAAAGCTTAATTGACAGATAGTTGACGTTATTAATGCAAAAGAAGCGTATTTAAAAATTAAGAATGTGTATTAATACTACGTACAAAAGTGGCTCAAGTGGTTCAAGTAACATCTTAAAAAAAGACAGTTGTATCTCTGATAATTTATAGAAGTGCAAACAAAATAGCGCATTAAAGGAAACGTGTTTGTGTTATAATATAAAGATTTGAGCCAGAAAATGTAATATTTAAAGATGTCGTCTACTTATAAGTAGAACTGTTCTCCTGAAAAATACAGGAAACTTTGTGTTCATCTCGTGATATATTCTATTTGTATATGGGTAAATTTAAGATTGTTAATAGATTTGGAGCTTCGATAAGGACTCAAATCGTCGAGTGCCTCCTTCAGTAGTAGGACGTGTTAGGTTGGCAACAGGAATAATGAATGTCGACAATGAAATTGTGAGTCATGGTGCTACAGGGACGTCAAACTAAAACTCTTACTGCCTTTCATTCAGCGAGAATTTCCCAAGGGAGAGAGGCTTAGTCCCGAAAGGACACGCAGCACGCCACAGGGTCTTAATTAGAACTAAGTGCGATCCCAATTTATCTTCACTTTACATCGATGTATCACTAATATGATAGCGAAAACCCAGAAGATCGATCGTATGCTTCAATTCCTTTTAGGAACGTTCCAAATACGCAATGCAGCTTTAAATGTCTCTTGAATTAAAACGCAGATACAATAGCCCTTTTCAATTCCCTTTCTGTGCTATTAAAGAGGAGTTGCCTGTTTCAGGATCACCCTCATGTAGCCTGTTAACCCCCCCAAAAAAGTGGGTCCAGTAAGTAGAGAATTGCCTGTGCGAGTTTTATCTCGCAGACATTTCCTCCAGAGTGACTGCGGGGTTCACCTGACCATGTCGGGAATGCCTCACATGCCGAGTACCTTCACCTATTTTAGGAGATATATATACTGGGGTCGAAGGCCTTGGGCATAAAGCAAGAATTGCCCACTAATCCCATTGGATCAGTCGGCCAACTGCCTCCTAAAACTGGTAGAGACACGGAGAAAGATATGCTGCGACCGCACAGCAAACTCGTCTCCCGTCGTTCGGAAGGGCGTGAGAATAGTACCCAATGCCCGACCTGCCTTATGCAGGTTTCTAGGGTTTATTCCTGTATCTCTTTAGGTGAAACACCGGGTAGGATCCTTAAACCATAGCCCTGGGCCGTAGTCAACAATGCCTACCTTGCTCTACCTTCCGCATCCGTTTTAGTCCTGTTACCTACACCTATGGAGGAGAGGTTGCTAAATACTTTATGCATTTTAAAACGGTAACTATTACCGTTGAATATTTTTTTTTTGGTGTGCACGTATTTTGATATTATAGAAAGTGTCCATGCCTAATTTCATCCTCTAATTACGAATCGGAGCACTCTTAGGGCTATACATAAGAAAATTTCGAAAACAACCGAGAATAGTGTCTAATCTGGGTTTTTGGTACTTGTTCGCCAGGAGTCCACACGGGGTCCGTGTACAAGGACTACGGGCTGCTGAAGAACGGTTTCCCCGCGGAGTCTGTGAGCAACGGCTCGGTGCTGGTGGTGAAGACTCACGAGTGGGGTCCAGTGGCCAGGGCGCCCTTCAGCAAGGCCGTGCTGCTGATCCGGGAGCCTGGAGCCGCCATTCAGGCAGAGTTCAACAGGCAGAGCGGCGGCCATGTCGGATTCGCCTCGCCCGACCGCTACCGTCGGAACCGAGGAAAGTGTGAGTCACATGTGATAACAGGTCACAAAATAATACCTATCTTTCTTAAGTATAACAATGGAGGAAACCCCACGTAGAAGGACGTCATGTGTAAATTGGTCAATTATTTATTAAAACATAAATCTGTTTTAGTCAATGCTAGACATAAAGAGTAGGATAGCACAGGTAAGGAAGGCTTTCGCGAAAAAGAGGGATTTACTTACGGTTAATATAAGTGTGAATATTAGGAAATCGTCGCTAATGTTCTTATGGAGCGAGGCGTTATATGGGTGCGAAACATACTAAATTACAGAAAATTTTACGTCTATGATAATAATTATTAACAACTGTTTTCACCAAGCTATTCATTTTGGATCATCAGCCTACTGACTGGTTTGACAGGACTCTCAATACCTATTTCGGGCCAGACCTCATCCAAACAGAATTATCTGGTCCATGTATTGTGAGGATCTTCTTCCCACTCGTTCTTATCATAAGGACATTAAATATATATGTTGTTGTTTTCATTTCCTCATAACTAGCCAACCCACGATTTGGAAACCATAATAAATTGAATCAACGGGGCCCTGGAGAAAAAGTTTAATTTGAGGACTAATAGAGGGAAAACCAAGGTAATAGAGTGTAGTATCGGAAACAGTGGAATAAAAAAGGGTATTAGATTGGGAAGGGATATTTTGACGTAAGTTCAGGAATTTTGCTACTTGGGAAGCGTAATAACTAGGAAAGGTAGAAGTATAGTAGACATAACGAGTAGGATAGCATAAGAAGAAGAATTTACCGAGGAATAATATAAGTGTGAATATTAGAAAAAATCATACGTATGGATCGTGGCGTTATATGGGTGCAAAACGTGGATCATAGGAGTTGCGTAAAAGAAAAGAATAGAAGCCTTTGAAATGTGGTGCTATGGGCGAATGTTGAAAATCAGATGGAGTAAGTAACGAGGAAGTTCTAAATAGAAAAGGGGAAAAGCGAACAATATGGAGGACGTTGACCAAGAGAAGGAATAGGCCACGTTTTAAGGCACGAGGGTCTTGTAAAATTGGCATTAGAGGGAAATGTGTGTGCGTAAGAACAGAAGAGGGAGTCCAAGGATAGAATATGCTAAGCAGATTAGGGAGGATATATTTTTTTTCTTCATGGCTCTGCAGCCCATTGATGGTCTGAGCCTGCCGAATCGACTGCGGACTGTCATCTTGCATGACACATTAGGGAGGATCTTGGCTGTGGTAATAATAAGGAAATGAAAATGCTTTCGCATGGAGGATTGCATCAGACCAGTGTTAGAGAACTGAATACCACAACAACAACGTCAGATATTGTAAATGTTTGTTTTCGTAATGATAGGTCTTATTTTAACAAGTAGACATTGGAAGTATAAAGTGCTTGACCGGAATTGAAGTAATGTTTACTGTTGATTGCTGCTGACAGTGAAGGTCTCGCATTGCAGACTGGCAGCAGTTCGTGAAGGACAAGTTGACGGCGTGGCGTCGCACGAACCTGGATTGGCTTCGTAACTTCACGGGCCCCGTGGAGGTGGTGAGGTACGAGTCTCTGCTGACCGGGGACCTGGCAGTCTCCCTGGGACGCCTGCTGTCCTTCCTAGGCGTCGCCACCGGCGAGGAGCAGCTTGCGTGCGCCGTGGCTCGTCGCGAGGGCATCTACCGCCGCCGACGCCGCGCCGTCGTCTTCGACCCTTTCACCGACGCCATGAAAGACGCTCTGCGGCGCGAGGAGCGCGTCGTGGACGAGGCTGTCCGCGACTTCGTGCGTCTGCAGACGGCCCAGGAAACCAGCGTCTCCGGGACCCGGTGATGGCGTCAACCTCCGGAACTCATTTCACTTACGGATAAATTCATATATTTTCCTGGCAATTAAATGCGAATCACATTTTTCCGAAGCACGTTTAGGACAAACCGCGACCACAGCGCTTTAATTACTAACATTGGAACGTCGAATATGCCAGTGTTCAAATCCTCCCTTTTGCATGTCCTTGAAGTTCCGAATCTCTATCACGATATACGTATTCTCAGATTATCTTTGCAGTTCTACCCACATATGACATTCGTCCGTGACTCCAGTTTCTAATATCGTATCAATTACATCCAATTTGATTCGCCTGTTACACAAGTCAAACTTGCACAATTTCTTTTAAAATACCCGAATCTTGGATCATAATACTATACTAACAATTTTTTTACCGCTTGGGTAAAAAGGTTCCACATCTTATTGTCTGGAAGCGTAACCTTCTATACCAGTGATGGACAAACTTTTAAAAAAGGGGGGCCAAGGGAAAGGAAGAAAAAACTAAGGCGGACCAATATAATTTTTTACAAAACAAAAGTGATACATTATACAAAAATATTGAATAATTTCTTCAAGGAATTTATTAAATTTTGTTAAGACTGATTTTTACTGTCCCAAATTTAAACAAATTCCATAAAAGAAATTTGTAATGTTTCAAAAAAAATTATTTTAATTTTTGTAGATGACTATGGCCTTGCCGAAAGCTCCTTCTAAGTAAATTTTGAAACCAAAATTAAATTATAGTTTTGGTTATTTAAGTGAATGATTAAAATGAGGAAAAATTATTATCAATACTTGAATACTAAACCCTATTAATGACTGAAAGATTGTGAAGGAGAATGTGACGAATGAAACTGTGACCGCTTTTCTAAAACGAAAGAGAATAGGAAAGAGGAAAATGTTTATTTTTCTCTTATCCTGTATTCTTGTTTTATTCGTCAGATTAGGAATAATGTCGCGCGGGTCGGATTGAACATTTCAAACTGTGAATAATCTTGTACACGTACCTAACCCTGCAGATCTCTCACTTTTTAATCTAATAATTTTATATCAAGCACGCCACCATATTTCATAAACTCGGTGCCCAAATATATTTTACCAACTTAATTTTTATTTTTACACAGTTCTTCCTTATTTCAACACTTTTACAGAATATAAAATAAAATAACAATATTTGAAGACTGAAACTTTTTTTACGAGGAGAAAAATTTAGGAAAAATATTTTCACCTATGAAGGAAAGTTATAAATGATTACTCGGTGCATAAACGCGTTTTGCTTATTTCGACTAGCTTAGAAAAACGTCACAACTGTTTTTTTAATGACGATAATTGATGAAAAATCTAGTAATTATAAAATCTCCCCATCGCTGCTAATCTAACGTAAATTAGATTGAAAAATGGTTTTTTACCTGACATAGTAACAAAATAAATAAGTTCAATAAGAAATATGCGCTTCAATGGCTAATCTAACAACTTTTTTTTTTACAATGTGCCATTGAAGCGGGTGTTAGTAAAATTATTTCGACGAATAGGACATCATACTTTTTTATTTCGGATTTAAATTGTTTTATTGTGTCATTCCCACACTTGCAGTGATAATGTGTCCCATCAAACCAACCGGCGTTTAACATTCTCTATTAACTACGAACCAGTCGTTAAAGGCCAGCACGACATTTGCAGCTTAGTTCAGTTTAAATGCTTTTGTCGATCAATAACTGAAAAGGAGATGCTTTGTGACAAAAAACAAAACAAAAAAACTCACACGTTGCGGCGGTATTATGTGACAGAGAAGTGTCACGACACACGACATTACGTGACAAAGGTTTCATATCAAAGTGGGAATATTTTCTAGGATCATTTATATACTCTGTACAGGGTTGTGTGATTAAAGGTAAATTTTAAATTATTTAATAAAAACCAAGGACTTGAAATTCAATTATGCATTTATGTGCACAATTACTAAAAATGATAATTTTATGTCCAATCTCAAAGTAGCACAAAATATCTTACCCCCTCGTATATCCCGTGCTAATAAAGACTGGTAAGGTAGGCAGCGGCATTTTGGTGAATAAAAATTTAGTTTTTGCATATCTATGTTGTCCAGCACTCGAACAATTCTTGCCTGTGCTATCCTACTCTTTGTGTCTACTATACTTCCACCATCCTTAGTTATTACGCTTCCCAAGTAGCAGAATTCCTTAACTTCCATCAAAATATCCCTTCCCAATTTAAAACCATTTGTTATTCCACTATTTCCCACACTACACTCCATTACCTCGGTTTTCGCTTTATTAATCCTCATATTAAACTCCTTCATGTCATTTAATATGGTTTCCAAGTCTTCTTCCCCTAATACTACAATATCTTCGGCAAAGCGTAAGGCTTTTATTTATTCTGCTTCAGTATGAATCCTTTTCCATAAACCTTTATAATGCGTTATTGCATTAAATACTCCACCTTGTAGCACAATTGTGTCCATTACATTTAAATAATAATTGCGATTACTCTTAATGGAGTTACAGCTTATTGACTAGTAGCTATGTCCAGGAATTCATTCAGGAGGAACTTGGAAAAACAGCTAAAAAGTATCACTTATTTATGATCGCTTCAGCGGAAACCTTGTAACTCGCAGTTGATTTTGAACAGGTCCCGCTTTCGCGCGTTAAGGAGCCAATACCATGCAAACTTCCAGACCATAATTATGTTGGAATAAATTATATTTATTTTATTTTCATTTAAAATGAACAATTACTAAATATTAAAATTTTCCTATCGCGGCAAATAAAACCAATTTACGTTTACATCGTGTTGACGATCCAAAAAAGTTTATAATTTCTCAGGGAGTTAGCCCTCTGACAACAATAGTTTAGTTACAGCGCGAATCCTGATGCAACAATAGATGGTGTTATAATGCTCGCTCTCCCTCTCTCTCTTTAATATGCTGCCAAAATTACGCTTATAATAACACAGTAAGTCCGATGAATAGTGTAGGAACGCGTAATAGAACTTACAACTCGCAGTTGGTTTTCACGCCGGCACTCAGGCAACAATTCAGTGCATTCATAAATATTTATACTAATATCTTATGAACTCTGAAAGATATCGAAATGAAACATAGACGAAAATTTAAGCTAAGATTCGTGTTTCAAGCCCTGAAAATTCATTTCTAAGCATAAATAGATCAAGAGTATAGGCAACCTATACTCACTTTTTGGAGATATGTATGCCACGAAACCTTTCCCGTAGAATGTTTTATGTTTATGTTGATGTCCTCTGCAATATATAGAAACGAAACATGAACGAATATTTAAGTTAACAGCTGTTTTCAAACTTATTGGTATAGATGAATTGAGATACGGTCACTTAATCCGTTAGAATAAGTTAACGTCCTTTCCATGGATTAAACTACCCAATTTTCGTCCTCACATGTCGACTGCGCAATAGTTTTTTATAACATGAAGGATTGTTCCAATTCAATTACAGACAATAACAGATGCATGATAACACAAAATGTGGGGAAGAAAAAATATTAGTTGGAATAAAATTTTTGAGTCACTGAGCTCACTTACAATTTTATTTAAAATCTGAACTATTCAAAGCTACCGCAAATAAAACATGTTAAATTCGGCTATGGGTTTATTAAACATGCAAGATCCCCAACTGAATTGCCATGAGAATATATTAATTTTATCTTGGTAGCATCCAAGTGCTGCTGTCGACGGCGAACAAAGAGCAATACTATAGCACACAAATGACACAGGCCATGGAAATAAATGACCGTGAAATTTAACTCAAAACGTGTGCTTTTCGTACTGAACCTGACGCCAGGGGAACTTCAAATAACGTTTAGCCCCCGTAGTTCATTACAGTGCCCAAAAGAGTTGGAGATTTTTCTATAAGCAAGCCTATCAACAAGTATATTATTGACGTAACGTGAGTAATGTATTAGCGTATTCATCGGGATTCCATTTATGTTATGTGTCCGTAAATGTTGTGTAAAATTGTGTAAAACGATGGATCAATATTTGTTTTCTTACAATTAATCCAAACGTAGATCTTTTTGATAGACCATTTTCGTTAGCAGTGTTTACCAAAACGAGAAGATATTTTGTACAATTTCTAGTCCGTTGAGTCACCGCGCGTAAGACTGTCTGTAACTAACTAATATCAGAGAAATAACTCTAACTGAACTGAGTTCGGTTTCGATTTCATTGTTGAACAATCGTATCTATAGGTTTATGCATGTTTTAGATAAATAGTGAAGCTAGTACCTGCGTTGTTGGAACATCTCGCCAACAATTGAAAATGCTCAATTCAGAAAGGACACTATGGCAGGCTGAGGAACATAGATGTTAGGAGAAGTAAGATGCGTTTCTCTAGTATAAGACGGTTGCCGTGTAGATATAGAATCTGAGTCGTTTATATCGTGAGGAGGCAAATTAACTGCCTAATCTTAAAGAGAGATTACACTCAAAAAGTTGTGATATATATTTTTACGAATTGAAATATCCTTTGAGTGCTAATTTAGCTTCCATATAAATGGGCTACATTTTATTTTACAAATATAAACAATCATTCATATTTTATATTTATCAACAAAATTGCTGTTTCTTTAAATTTAAAGAATTTAACTCTAAGTTGATAAAAATATAGTTTTAAAATACTCGGGTTTCTATATACGATTACTTGAATGATAGAATAAGCTACGCTTCGGTTTTCTTTTCCACATTTGAAGGCCTAACTTGCACACAATTGACTTAATTACACAGCATGACGCTTATTAGTTTTTTTTTTTAAAAAAACTTATTTATCTATGAGAGTTCTAGTCATCTTTAATTTAGCCAAATCATTGCTGTAATTGTTAAATAAAATGAATAGTAATATTTGTAAATATTATATCTTGGTCTCTTTCCACCATCTTTAATTACAGAGCAGGTAATTAATATGAATTGACGTAGCATGGCTTCTTAGGTGGAGCAAAGCAATATAACAGTGGTCTATGAATGAATAGGTGCGTATTTAATGTCGTTGGATGCCTAATAGGTACGCTGAATTTTTATTTATATTAAATAGCACTATAATTTTATAAGGGAAATATTGTTTGGATTATTTTCGAGTTTGAAATTAAATAAATTTTCTTCATCAAACTATTATATAGATTTTATGAATTAATGTAATAATTTGTAACGACAATTAACTATAAACTTGTTGTATTTTTTGATTGGCACATTAATTATTTTCAGCCTCACTTTTCCTTTTCAGGAATGTTTTACTTGTCATGTATCGACTGCATCTCCTCAGTGGTTTACAGTAGCAAATAAACTGAAAATGTGGAAAGAACAATGCAGAAGTCTGGATATTACATCAGTATTTTACCGACAAAATAATACAAGTCAAAACGCAAATAAAAGAACAATTCATGAAATACATCCATCAGTAAAAAGAAAACACAAATACCAAAATGCATATACAAGACTACTTATAAATAGGCGATTAGTAAATAAGAAACAGCAAGAAAATGTCCTTCTGGCCATTCAAGTTTCTTCACCAGGAAGGAACGGACTGTGGTTTGTTGGGATCCTAGTGGACTGGCATTTCCACTCTATCTATTTAAGAATACACTTTCGGCGACCCTGCGTGGACTAGGTGCTCTGTAGTTTTATACGTTTCTCGTTGAATGAATGTGGCCTTATTGTAATTGACCCTTTTGGAGGCCAATTGAAAATTTAATAAGCTCACTCTTCACTTCTGGGTAATTTCTACATCGACGATTTTTATAACGCTGTTGTTGGGTGGGTTTTGATAATAATAATAATAAAATAGGCAAGATTATATTGCTAATAATTACAAATTTATTTTACGTAAATTATTAATTACATATACATTTCTTCCCCGGAATTTATATTGAGCTCATTCTCTAAAAGGTGTTCGTGGTTTGGAAGAATAAATGACTAACATATTGCCGAAATGGTAAATAAACCCGCTCGTCCCAGGAGTTTACCATACCTCGGATTAACCTTGGTGGAAGTGTGTCGTCTCTCTCCCTCTCGGTGTTGGCTGAAGGAAGCATACGGTCGGATCCTTGTTGTGGTTGAGTCACACCCAAGCCTGTTGATTTCTGGGTTTTAGCTGGCCCAGCATAAGTCACGTGCGTTGAACCAAGGAAGCATTCTCTCTTTGCTGCTAGGTCAAGAATGCCAAATTCTGCTCCTGTCCGCCATTTCGTCACCTCCGATTCTCCCTTCCAGAGCCCTCATTTACCAACCACATGGAAAATATTCCCTTTCCTTGGTATTTCCCCGGTGCGAAAAATATATTTTACGGACGACTCCGCTAACTTTGGGCTATTGTACTCTGATAATCCTTCTGGCGTCTCGGCACATGAGTCCCTTTGTAGGCGTCCACTTTCCACTCCAAGGTTAAGCCTTAAAAAGCCCACTATTTCGGCATCATATATCGTTAGAATTTTGAACCATTACTAGTATTTAGTTCCAAAGCCAGGTACAAAGACATATGCTAATGTGACGGAGTCGGACAAGCATCATGCCATTTACCATCGACTTCATTCAAAACTCAACTTTGGATGATTATATCTCCCAACTACTTCATAACGTGACCCCGGCCAGCCTGAGGTTCACCTCGAAAATCGCAAACGGAAAGTTGTGTTCTTATCTTCGGCCGCAGAAGCTGACAAATTGATCGATCAAGTTAGACGGTTTGTTATAAACTTAGTTTCGTGCTCCAATAGACATCTAATAACAAAGCTGGTGAAACTCATACTGTCAAATGTTTTTCCGTCGATACCTAGAAAATCGATGGAATCGATGCTAAAAATAGGATCACTATTGTAAAGGCCCGGACATCTTATTTTGGGCTCCTTTAGGCGTATTAGCTACATCCATCCGAACCCTGTAGATAAGATTCCAGAATCTATTCCAATTCTACATGACGGGGTTAACTAACGAGTTTTTCTCACAGCGGACTCTGATCAATGATTCGTATACAAGGATGGTCGCCTTTTTGCTTCCCGAAGGGCTGCCCCTCTATCCACAGCCTCGAGTATGGACACATCGGTAATAACGGAGATGGGAAGGAATGAGCGGCCTATACTCTCGTTGATGCTGGAATCCTTGGTCACTGACGATCACGACGGTGATCGGATGGCCTCACAACTTTGTGCTACAGACACTTCCAGAACCAGAGAGGCAGCCTCCTGCGAGGAGGATAAGTACACATCCGCATAAGTTAGATTTAACCATGGTCCTAATCCGACTGAAAAGCGCCCCTCAGTCCAGTGCTGACCTTGAAACTGAAAAGACTTTCCCCCTTTAACTTCGCATTCTCCTCAGGCCAGAAAGAAAAGGACAAAAAAAGCATGGGACCAAAACCTTATCATAGTAATGAACAAATCCAGAGCATTATTCGCCTAACTTAACTTTTTCTCGGATACTAATTATGACGAAATAGTTAAATTACTCGCAAAAAACGTTTCTTTTAAGTACCATTCGGCCACTATTAGGGATATTTTCTAGGACGCCTCCTGGATAGGTTATATACAACCTTGGATGAGGGGAAAAATCACGAAGCTGAGAAACTCGGTGGTAAGGCAGCTTGGTTTAAAATAAGAATGTGTTATATTAATGAAGGAACTGAGCAATGGAACTCTAATGGCATGACAGGGAAGAAGGGAATCTTGAAGCACCTTTTTGATAGATATGATCATAATATAATATGCTTACAGGAAACAAACTACAAGGACAAGAAATATCCTGGTTTTACCGGATACATTTCTTTACAACATCGGGAAAAATTACTTATGCGGCGTATCAGCCATCCAGATACTACTTTGCTCAGTTTTGAATGATCAAAATAGTTGCTAAAGAAACTCTCGACATAGCTAGCATATATATGTCTAGATCCGACGTCTTATCGCTCGAGGATCTTGAAAACCTACGGTCCCCAATTGGTCCGAACACCCTGTCACTTGGGGATTTTAACAGCCATAGAGGGGCAATAGTTGAAAAATTCTTAGATAATCTCTGCATAGTGACACTTAACAACGGTAATAATACATATTTTAATGTGGCTCACGAATCGGAATCTGTCCTCGACCTGTCCATTTCTTCGGATTGCTAATAGATGTCGCTGGGATTCCACTGACCAACTGTCGAGTACTGAACATTACTTGATTTTTTTCTATTTTTTTCCCTACCGGGAAGTTGTTTGTACCATTGCTCGAGTTTATCCAATACTGAATCCCAGAATTTGCTTAGCTGAAAACCGAATTAACGATTCGGTCATTGGTAACAGTTTAATAATACACAAATTTGTGAAGAACTTTAGTTCCGTTTCTTATGGAGTCTTCTTTGATCGAAGGCTTTAAATACTTTGAGACGAATAGTCCGTCAAAGCTACTGTCCCGCGTCTTCTATAGTTCTTATATATACATTATATGATTTGGTTGACGCTGGTGCTCTGAATCTCGATTATTCCTTCGACTCTGGAAGAAAGTCAGGCAACTGTGTTTTTCAAGCATTCGACTAACGCTTGGCTGTCGCATGACCGGATTGTGGAAGGAAAGCGGTTCTTGTTTCCCTGATATTCCTAAAGGCCATAGTAATATGCATACGGGAATACCCATTCTCAAGGAAGGTGTTTTTCAAGGTGCCAGATCTCTGTTGGAAGACTCTGAGCGTCAGAAATAGGCCCAGCGCACTGCATAAATGTTTTCAGAACAGAACTTTTTTTTGCCTGCGGGTGCCAAATATTTGCATTGAGGTGAAGGTCGAGTGGATGGGTTTTCTATAAACTTGTGACTTACGATGCCATCGTCCTTTACAATATGTTTCCTCCAGCGGAAAACTCCCTCAAGACGCTGTTGAAGGTACAATGAAACCGTCACATACCATTGATCAAATTCAGAATTCTTTGCGAAGTTTTTTAGATCTTGTAATATGGAAATATATTAGGTTTAGTTTGTGTGTTGTGGTATTCAGTCCTAAGACTGGTCTGATGCAACCCCACATTAAAACCTTTCCTGCGCAAGCCTTTTCATTTTTTTCATAACCACAACTAACATCCTCCCTAACTGCTTAGCGTATTCTATCCTTGACCTCACTTTTCTGTTCTTACCCCACATAATTTTTTCTAATGCTAATTTTACAAGACCCTCATGCCTTAAAACGTGGCCTATTAATATATCCCTTCTCTATCTATCCCTCCATATTGTTCGCTTTTCTCCTATTCTGTTTCGAATTCTATCCACCCATCTGATTTTCTCCTATAGTACCGCATTTCAAACGCTTCTATTCTTTTCCCTTCTGCAACTGCTATCGTGTACGTTTCGCACCCATATAACGCCACGCTACATACGAACATTTTCAGCAACGATTTCCTAATATTCACACTTATATTACCCGTAAGTAAATTCCTCTTTTTCGCGAAAGCCTTCCTTGCCTGTGCTATCCTACTCTTAATGTCTACTATACTTCTACCATCCCTAGTTATTACACTTCTCAAGTAGCAGAATTCCTTAACTTCCGTCAAAGAGATTTTAATTCCAATACCATAATTAATGTGTCCATTAATTTAATAATATGCAGAACCAATGTTTCAAAATGTCCAGACTTTGAGTTTTAAAGTGTCGAAACGACACAGAATAGTATATTCCCGAGGAGTTGCCCCAAGACTTATTTACTGACGTCGACTCACAAGCCAAGAATACGCTCAGCTTGATTAAATGTCCGCTTGGAAGAACGTTCACCGAGCTGTAAATTTAACGACTTGGCCGAATAGGCGTAAAAATTGGACCGAGGTGCTGCATTGCTCGATTTCATACCATACAGTTCACACTCAAATGATAAATTGGACGGATCACGTTCTTTTAAGTTAATTAAGTCATTTATAACATTTCTGTAAACTTTAGTAAGGAAGCTTAATTTTTATTAATATATTTTCTATTATACGTTTTACTGGTCATATTGAACACCATTAGAAATACGAATGCATTTTACTTGTTTTCAGGAGTGGTAAATTATGACAATGATAGTTATCTTGGGCCAAATGATAACATTGTTTTCTTTTAAATATTATATTTGACCTCATATTATTAAAAATAATTTACTGTGACGCGTGTAAAATTTCGTCATATATTTTGTTTTATTCATATAAATTAATTTAACAATATTAAGCATTTTTGTACAAAATTATGTAGAGAACCGTCCTGAGGTATTCGCAAGGCACCCTACCGGCAAGACAAACACAGTCATATAACTTGAAGTCTGACATTGCAGCCTTCGCTGAAAGTATTTTTGCCGCCCGGCGAAAAACCCCAGGTCAGCCGAAGTTAGCAAGGTGGTTGACCCAAAGGATTACTAAGGGTGGCCCCTCTCAAATTTTGAATTTTTGGAGAGGAAGGGTAAGGACGCCAACCCCATTGGAAGACCTGGGGAAGAAAGAAAAAAGCGGAGACCAATCACGTTTTAGGAGAGGTGACTTCGAGGAGGAGAGGACCTCAAAAAGGTCATTCAGAAGAGAGTTGGAGGTGAGAGTTCAGCACGAGGAAACGGAAAGTCGGACTGGCTGGCTTCGAGTCTGAGAGGAGAGGCGATCTCGCGGTAAGTATCATAAGGAAACGACACCACAATATAGGCCTGCCGCTTCTATCCTGACCCGGAAGGAGTCTCTGTATTAAATTCAGGACTGCCGGTCAACAAGGAAACTACCAGAGGATGAATGTAAATTAAGGAACCAAAAGGCCATAACCTCTCGCTCTGCTAACACGTAATAAAGTAAAGTAAATTTACTAAAGTCTCTTGCAATATTATTTCTTCGGTTAGGGCTCAGCTCAGAAAAATAGTCATTTAAATCAATAAATTCCTAAATATTATAATATTGTTGAATCTTTTTATTTTGTTAACTATAAAACTATTTTAAATTTCAAAGTTGAGATGTATTGGCGCCAATCCATTTAAATATGACTCTAATTTTTTAATATATTTATAAATTATAAAATCGACGTCACATTACATATAGCATGTTGTTTGTCGTATTCAGTATGAGAACATGTAATATCAAGTGATTGTTCTTTAACTTGTTCAATCTCAATGCTAGGCATGGAGGGATGCATCAGACCAGTCTTAGGACTGAATATTACAACAATAATTTGACGGAGGATTCGTTAAAAGTGTCTATATGTGATCCTTTATTAAACTATTTCGATACGTAATAGTACATTATGCAACTTTTGGGCCGAATTAATTTGTGGATAATTACGGTACTCACCAAGCTAGATGTAAGAGCTTCTCTTGGCGCCTCTGCTTAGCCTCAGAGCAGAAATAGGTCGACGTTACATAAAAATAGCCAACAAATTACCCCAGTAAGCGCTGCAGCGTCCCCACGCTTGCATTCGTTCCATTTACACGCAACACGAACTTCATACTTCCGTCCAGTCTCACCAACCTCATTCAGACTTGATGCCACTGTCGGCTCAACACTATTTTCACTTCATAACGCTTTGCAAGTTAGGTAGTTCCAAGGACTCTCAGTACTAAACATTAGCTTCTATCTCTCGATGTAGATTTTTTTGTTTCTTTATTAGTCATGAAATAGGAAATTTTATTCTCAAAAAATTCATATATGTTATTAAATGTATTAGTATGGAAAGAAAAGAGAAAAATGTGGTGGCTTACGAGCAGAAGGAGACTGACGTCCCCGAAAAATTTAATAACTCCACCATGTCCTCAAAATTTCCGCTAAGCTCCAACTTTAAATAAGTCACTACTTTTTCTCTTCCTTTCCATACCAATTGCTTAATTGATATTTCAGTGTCACTCTGGAGGTACTGAGCGCCTCGTGCTGACGGCTAACTAATCCTATGTTTATGCTGTCATTAAGTAGCATTTGTAAGAATATCAAACACATTTAATTTTATTTTCCTGATCTGGTGCCTATTTCTTGAAATATCCCTATTTTTTGTCGTTTACAATGCCATCTGAGGCAGAAATGACTCGAATAGTAGGTCAAATTGGAGTAATTTATATGGAGAATCCGAATCTGCAATAAAAAATGGGGGTTCCCATTTAAGTTTTTTTAACTCTTCCCTACCCCACCCAAGGGGTGCGGATGGGGTCGAGTTTCGTATCTATAGTTGTCCCCCTTTGAGACGAACATTTTTAATTCACACTTTTTTTTGATCCGATGCGTGGTTCTCGAGATATTTCAATGTCTTCAGATAAACTGAACACAGTATATGTAGAGAAGATGATGAGCGTGGGAACTTTATTGACTTGAAAGAGAAAGATTATACTAATATGATTTATCTTCCTAACGAATTTTCTGCTAGTAACATTTCAAGAAAAATCTATAATAAAACCTTCGAACTACACATCGTGAGTAATGCATGTTTTTTTTAATAAATTTCCAATCACGATCTTTTGTCGATTGTCTTCTAAATATTAACTTCAAACACAATAATGAGAATACAGACACTAATTATAAGTTCAGTTTTGTAATTTAATGAGCCAAAGGCAAAAAAAAAATCTCGGAAAGTCGTGCACACTTCAAATAAAACTTAAGTGGGGTCATTTTCAAAAAAAGTAATTTCGTATCAGTGTTAAAGATGAAATGATTAACACAATGCACGTGAGATATACAGAGAAAAACGGGGAGAGTACTCTGAAATGCACGACTATAAATAATACTTTCATAACTCAGTTGGGTTTTGGCATTATTAATATTAAAAATATAAATTGAAACCTTATTAAATAAAGGAAAGTATTTTCTTGAATTAAAATTATAATTGAGGAACACAAAATTAATTCGAATGAAAAGAGTTAAAAGGAAATAATCATTGGATTTAACTTTGGGATGGCTACTTGCTAATCTCACCTCAGAGCAATACTTTCTTGTAGGGATTAAGTGGGGGTATAAAAACAAAACTTGGCATCGAAAATTGTACTAACACTAAATATAACCATGGGCGAGAAACGTGAATGTTGTACATCACCACTTGCGGATCCAGATGTTCGGGATGCTAGTCCTTGGTCAAGCTGTGGTGGCTGGCTTCTTCTTCTAGACGTCGAGACGCCAACAATCAGCTAGCTGTTGGAACTAAGGAGAAACCTCCAAGTCATTTTTTGCCTTCATACTCTTCAAATACAGTAGACTCGTATGAATAGTCTAATGAGGTCAAAAAGTAATAATACTGTAAACTGAAGTAAAGACAGTTGAAGTAAATAATTAAGCAAGTAATGCCTCTAAATCAGATCCGCTCCTTCTTTTATTAACTTTTGCCCCGCCTGCGTGTTGTCTGGCGCGGGTGTTGAAAAGGTTCTCCCGGCTATCTCAGGCCTCGCCTGGGTCGCAAGTCAAAAAATGTCCCTTCTTATTGTTGCACGACATAGGGAAGGCACGTGTTGTTTCTTGCGAGAGATGTTGTTTTCAAGAAACAAACTCAGGCCTTTGCCACATTTTCTTTCAGGTTGAAGGACTGACCTGCCAATCTCGCTTTTCAAATAGTCTCGGCCAATCATATAGTGGTGCTGGAATTCCCGTTTCTCATCTGACCGTCTGTATCACCTATAATGGATGTTAAATAAACCAATCATGTTCATTACTGCTCTGTCGTTGGTAAGCAGCCTAGCCAGCTTCCTAAGGATTGTGCGCTACATACCTATTTACAAAGTTGTTATCATTTATGATTCATATAAATCGATTTGTGGGTGCAAACGCACACCACATAACTATAATTCTTTTAAAATTTACTCGCAATGCATTAATTATACAGAAATGAAAATCCAAGACAGAAAAACCGCTGAGTTACGTATAATATTTCGATATTTATACCTGTCATTGTGAGTCAAGCCATGTACAAACAGATTATATTATCGTGTGTAGCATCTCAAAGCTTTTTAATACCCGAAAACACTCGATAATGCTAAGAAATAAATTTTTTTTGTAAATTAAGCACTGAAGTTACAAGCTACATTAATTAAAATTTCAATAGGATTCTTTAAATGAACTACAATTTTTCTTTTTTTACAATGTATTTATTAATTAGAAATAGTTAAATACAGCGTTATAAAAATAGATTGTCTGGCATAGGCAATTATGTGTCAAACAGAAATTTAAAACACAAAAAATTAATTTAATAAATAATAAATTTTAAAATTGATATTATCTGATTACTATTTGAACACTAGGTCATCTACTAGAAAATAGGTATAGGTAATTTAAGACGATTTAAATATTTAAAAAAAACATTTGTATGGGATTTAAATTAACTGTCAGGGTTATATCTATGGGGAAACATTCCAAACGTGCTGGAAAACGAACCTGTTTTGATCTTAAATCAGTGACTTAGGGTCTTGAGAAAGTACCAGGTAACTTCTCGTTCGCTCAGCAAATTTCTTCCTCTTTCACGGCTCAGTAAGTGAATCTGTACTGTCAGGCGTCAAGAAAAAACCACTTATCCTTCTCCAAGAGGATTTTATGTCTCAGCCGATAACTTTGAATAATATGAATGAATTATTTGCTGTAAGCGTCTTCATCTCTTCCCTCGGCGTATCTCCTTCTTTCAGAAAAAATATCTTCTTCCTTCTTTTCTCTCAGACCTCCTTCATTTCTAAAAGGTGTAAGGAATTATTCCTTCTCTCCTCTCTATCTGACCTCTTTCTTCTTCGAATACGAATTGTAAACTGTCCTATTGGCCCCTCGCGACTTCCTAGATCTCTGACACCCTTAAACCACTCGCGTGACGTGTTTACGGCAACAATATTAATTTTTCCAAGATCGAGGGATACACAATGGAAGGGGTGACCATGGGGGACTTTTCTCAAGTGGTTGTCCTTAGGTGGCTGACAAGTCTCAATCCTCACGAACTTGATGTTTGAACTCAGCGTCAGATAAAGACGAGACATTACACATTACATATATTTTCCTCTAATTACAGAAACATTTGATATTAAATGATTAATTATATGGGTAATTCCTCTGCATTTCATAAGTAAATGACAGATATTTCTTTCAGTTTATTTTATTTCAATCGAGAATTATTAAAACTTGGGCTTGACTAATAATTAGAATGCGTGTAAGAAAATATAAGCTGATGTAAAAGATGGATATGAGTTAGATATAATAAAGATTTTTATTTTACTCTTTAACATTAGTATTACTTGAATTATGCCTTTGTGCGCGAACGGATGATGGTGATGTTAACAGATAAATAATTTTGAAAGAGCAAATGTGAACTGAGGAACGTGAAACGCTAAAAGTATATTTCGTCTTTAAACGCAGCTCGATTGGATGAAGGTAACTTACTCTAAGCTCTAGTCAGGAAGTGTGTATTTTAAGCTGGCAAATCCAAATATCTGGAAAAAGGCTGCTTGAGTACTTTGGCAGAGAGCCACAAGACGTTATGAACTTCCGCTTTCTAGAACTCAGAAATATGCAGGGCTTCATTAAAATTACTTCATGTAGAAACCAAGGGCTTCATGTTGTGGAAGATGAGGCGAAATGTAAACTCATTTCTATTATCAAAGAGGAATTATTTTTTAAGTTTAATGTGTACGTGAAGATTGGTCGATCTTTACAAGAATGCAAAGTATGCAATGGGAAGAGGAGGAAAAAGAAGAAGAAAACGTGGTTTGACAAGTGGTATAAAATCGTGGTGATGGAATTGAATAAAGAGCGCAAGGAAAATACCACATTGTTAATGTGAAGATTAAGAAGTGAAAAAAATTAAAATCCTGCTTGGGAAATAGAATACTAACATATATTTCCCTCCAAGGGTTTAAACAAAGTCTACATATTCCGAGGCGTGCTGATAAACAAGGTTGCTGACCGACTGTACCAACGATATCAGTGATCTCTGACCAAGCAGCACGAATCTCTAAAATCTTAGGGGTGCTAGTAGTGTCTTTCCTCTACAATCCTTGCTTGCTTCTGGAATGCAAGGAACATGTGTAAAAAATTGATCAAAAAGGCTCCAGACGTTTATATTTATATGTGGCACATACACAGGCAAAAATACACTGAACCACCAATTATATATATATATATATATATATATATATGAAAGGAAATTATACCTGAAACATCACTTCGGTCTGATAATCGTGCAATACTATGTATAAATACATATCTTGGAAAATAAAATTGAGTGTGTGTGATGCTGGTCTTTATATAATCAATTTGCACTGTGGCTTATAAAATATTTTCTTATTTATAAACTAACAAAAAGCATAGTTTCTTAGGGTTACATAACGAAAATAACATTTTATTTAAGAAATAATGCTTTTTAATCGTTTTTCACGAATTTGGCATCGGATAAGCAACTTCTTGTTACAGAACGATTCTTCTCGGGCGACACAGTCGTATAACACAACATTTGCATTGTGACTCATAAAATATATTGTACCATAATTAATTAAAAATTATCAATCCTTATGTCACGTGTTCACCTGAGGTTATAGGTCCACAGGAAGCTGCGACCAAGGAAAGATAGAGGTCTTTTATCAATACTTCGGTGAGGAAAGTCTGGCCGTGACTTCGCTAACAAAGTTGACATGGAACAGGAAATGAAAGTGAGATATTAGGTTTATCTCCAAGGATTATATAGGTGGAAGGAACGTTGAGAATAGATTAGTAGGTGGGTGGATTCGGCTAGGTAAAACTCGAGAGGTCTCAGTAGTTACCAGTCAAAACACAGATGTGTAGTTTTAGATATGTGTACAATTACAGTCAATATTACACATTGTAAGGAGTGGAAAAGGGAATAGAAGACTGTTAGGGTGAACTGTAAGAGGGAAGCGAAGCAGAGCCTTAGGCTAAGCTGTTCGTGAACGACTTCAAGGAAAGTTGGATTGGACAAGTATTTAAAAGTTTAAAAACGAGTCAATGCTCGGAGAGCTGACATACGCATTCTTCTCTTGCGGTTTCTACACTTCTACCGGGTACCGGGATGAATCTCCTGAATTGCAGACGTTTCAAAGAATGCGTCAAGTAACACAGGCACATGCCTCTACGATACGGCGATTCATAACACTATTTAATGGATGAGGGTCTTGTAAAATTAGCATTAGAGGGACGGTGTGGGTTGTGCTAGTTATGAGGCAATAAAAGGCTTGCTCATGATATGTTAGCATGAAGGTTGCATCAGATCAGCCTTAGGACTGAATACCACGACTATATATTACACATTTATATTTAAAAATAATTATTAAATAATAATATAATTTGTACAAAGTTTTCTCGGGTTTCCAACCGGGTGAAGAAGATGGTAGCAATGACAGCTGCCGAAACGTCGTGGAACTAGTGTTTTACCCGGTTGGAAGCCCGAGAAAACTTTGTACATTACTTACACCGAGATAGACTTCACTCGATCAATAATATAATAATTATTAAATAGTAATAATATAATTATTAAATAATAACAATATAATTATTAAATAATAATTCATTTTTAATTTTTACAAGTAGGAATTACCCAACCTAAAAAATAAGCCAAGGGTTTTGTTAAAATGTTTGATTTTGGGAAGTGTTCCATTTCATAAAACGTTAGGGTAACCCTCTGTAGGGTAATAAATTGAGAGAAATGTACAAGAGACTTCCGTGGCCTTCCGGTGCATCGTTGAGGCAGATACTGCACAGGTTCTGAGCACAAGCACCTTGTATAAATATAAACGGCCTTGCGAGGAGTTTCTCCAAAGACTGGATGCGATCCAGCTCCATTACCACGTGGTGTATCTAAGTTTAGGTGACACGTTCAGACATCGCGTCTTCATCCTCCAAGCATTTCCTTCCTCTTTCACAGCGTTGGAACGAAACAATTCGTATTTCTTGTTCAGCGATCCTCCCTTGACTTTAATAATATTATTATATAGGCAATAGAAGTTGAATATAAATATTGTAATTTTAGTACTCAATTTAGATTGACTTGGGAATGGACTTATTAATATTATTGAAGTTCCGGTTTTAAATGTCTGGGAGATACTATTTGGAGAGGAATACAGATTTCAGGCGAACAGTAAACGGTCATAATGTGAGCAAGAAAAATGTTTAGAAGAAATTCCAGAAAAGAAAGGGAAGAATAATAAAACGTACATTTCCAGCAGTCAATTAAAGCTCCGTTCTCTGAAAGTTCCTGGAGGAGGTACAAGGTAGTAGGTTCAGACATCTAATTAATGAATATCCGGGAATTATATACAATTTCTAGTTCCACTCCAACCTGTCAGACTACCGGACTCCAAGGAGCATTATTATAACACGTCGCGTTATTAACTAAGCAGTTAATAAGTTAATGTATTGAAAATTAATTTAGTGCTTTTCTCTGAAGACACTCTTCGGTCTTAATAAAAAAATTAAATAGTGTTTTCAAGTGAAAAATATTATACTAACAATTATACGGATTTCCATGTTTGTTTATAGTATTATCTGATACACCATAAAGAAACATTAATAATTTCTGTACCAATAGTTGACTTTAGATCTATAAAAATTAAACCCATGACAAAAGAACATAAGGAAATTATTTTGTACTGTTGTTGTTGTTGTGATATTCAATCCGAAGACTGGTCTGATGCAACCCTCCATACTAACCTATCTTCCGCAAGCTATTTCATATTCTGATAACTAGCACAACCAATATCCTCCCTAATCAACTAAGCGTATTCCATCATTGTCCTCCCTCTCCTGTACTTATACTACACACTTTCCTCTAATGTTAAATTTACAAGACCCTCGTGTTTTAAAACGTGGCCTATTAATCTATCCCTTCTCTCGGTCAACGTCCTCCATATTGTTCGCTTTTCCCTATTCTGCTTAGAACTTCCTCGTTACTTACTCTATCCAACCATCTGATTTTTAGCATTCGCCTCCTATCGACCACGTTTTGCACCCATATAACATCACCCTCCATACGAACATTTTTAGCAACGATTTCCTAATGTTCACACTTACATTACCCGTAAGTAAATTCCTCTTTTTCGCGAAAGCCTTCCTTGCCTGTGCTATCCTACTCCTTATGTTTACTGTGCTTCTACCATCCCTAGTTATTACGCTTCCGAAACAGCAAAATTCCTTTACTTACGTGAAAATATGCCTTTCCAATCTAACAACCTTTGTTTCGCAAATTACACTCCATTACCTTGGTTTTCCCTCTTTTAATCCTCATATTGAACTCTTTTTCCTGGAATCCATTCATACACTTTTTTATGGTTTCCAAGTCTTATTCTGATTCCCCTAATACTACAATATTGTCGGCAAAGCGTAAGGTTTTTATTTCCTTGTCTTACTCCTTTCTTGATTACAGCTTTCTTTTCTTGACCTCCTATTCTAATTACTGCTGCCTGTTTTCTTTAGAGGTTATGTACAAGCCTCCTTTCTCGATATTTTATTCCAGTGCTGTTGAAAATCCATAACAGTTTGCAGTGTTACGTGTTGTATATTGACCTTGTTACGAATCTCAGAATTAATTGCTTGACCACAGCTGCGTGTACCTAATCGCAGAAAATTATGAACCTTTTTCGTAAAGCGGCCCCTAGCCGTTCAATAAATTACAATATAATATTGTACCTTTATATATCATATTGAAAGATTGCGGAATATATTGTCAAGGAAAAAATAGTTACATATTTATTGGGCTGTATGAAAATATAATGAATCGACTGTGGGTGCTATTGTACAATATTGGTTTAGGTTTTTTTTCCGTAGACATGCAGTGACTGTACTCAGAACGTAATGGTAAAATTATTACTAATTATTTTTTATGATGGCTGCGTATAAACACGAACGAAGGAGATTTATATTATTTATTTTTATTACTTCGCTGCTGTTGAGTATTTGGCCGGTGGCTGTTATATACAAAGAAAACACAAATACAACTACAAAAAGAAAATACAATTCACTCTAAGGAAGAATTTTGAAGTGTAAATTTTGATCTGAAAAAGAGAAGAGAAGTCAGGAGTCACACAGAAATCACTTCACTGCACTTCACTATTAGCAGTTCGCTGATTCTAAAAAATACTCAAGTTTTCTTAGCCTATTCCAAAACTGATTTACGCTACCCGGAAAAGTCGTCAGTATTTCTGCAGGCAAGGAATTCCAATCGCGTATTGACCAATTTACAAATGAAAATTTTCCTACGTCTGTGCGTCGCCCTTTTTTTAATGTAGAACGATTGGTCTTTCGCCACGTTGCGACGAGCCCTTGTTTCCGACCAAGTTCTCGGGTTATTCGATCAAAATGGCCCGACGGAGTTGCATACTGACGCCAGCGGTCACACACTTGGTGCTACTACTTCAAGAATATGACGTCACGATAAATACGAGAATGGACGAAAACATCAGGATGCAGACTGTCTTTCCCGAAACCTGTCGACGACGAAGAAACGAACACTCAGATCCTGTATTGTCTTAACTCTTTGACAGACATTCCAGAGAAAGGACCCGAAGCTGAATGAGATTATACGAGCTTTGAACTCTTTAAGGGTGTGAAAGGGGACTTCGAAATAATTAATAATGTTCTATTAAAAAAACTACGACTCATTTGGAAGAAGTTGGTTGCTACTCATCCCCAAGCTGTTCTGGAGCTTCAAATAGAATACTTAATGCCTTGAAATTTTTTAATCTAGAAGAACGTTTAGTACTTAATTTACCTGAAGCATTCAATGCTTCGAAACTGTTACCCCTTATGCTATTCGACCCGAAATTGCCTAATAAAATTTACCGCGAAAGATTTAGTTTGCACTTCAACCCTCAATTAGTGCAAGGCAGAAGCAGCAGGAACCTTGATTTTTAGCCTGCTATCCACCAAACATGTGGTCATCATACTACATCAGTATTATTGTTTATGAATTAATAGTTATGATTTTATCTACCTTCATTATAGGTGCAAAATTAAAAATCGAAAAGTTTTAGCACTTTTCAGAGCCGTTTCTCAATATGCCTTTCACCTCTGGTCGACTTTTGTTTGACATCATTCGAAAGAGCATACTTTTTTTCCAAGAAACTTAAAAACCAAAATTGTAAAATACTTTATTATGTTTTTAAATTTCCTTAAAGGTACGCTAGCTTTTTGGCATACCACGCGTGTTACAGTACAGCTTTTAATTCAGAAATAAATAATACGCTGTTGTGAATCCTTTTAAAAAGTTCATTAAATCATTCATGGCCCTTAGGTTTTCTTCAATGCAGTTTAGTACATCTAATGGGAATCATTTTTTCCGATTTTCAGCACTTGCAGCTGTGAAAAATGCCGGTTATTTGTTGCTCTGGAATTTAGCGTGTGTCCTTACTTAGAGACCATGGAGAGAATAAACTGGACCATGTGGATGCATGAAACTGAATAAGGAATCACGTTGTTCAAATGAAGCTTCACACACGTTTCAGATCCATATGGACAAATCTACCCTCATGTGATAGAATGTGGGCAGACAGTGAACCAGTTGATGCCCAAGCGCTTACGTCTTTCAGCTTCATATGGACTATATGAACCCTTCTACCCGACACCATTAATACGCCTGATGAAGATGGCAATTCTCAATTGATCTAGTTACAAACCCTAGAAGTGTTTATGTATCATCTACATTGTGAAAGCTTCCGCTTTCTAATAATAAGAACATTATATTAACAGCTTCTTTATTTTCAATACCTCTAGAAACTACCAGCACATTTTGTTTGAAATCGGTTGGCATCTTAAAACTACCATAAGATGATATAGTGATATAGTAAATGTACACCCTGACTCAGTCCACATCCTTGAAGCTTAGCTTCTTTACAGGATCTACGGAATATGATTATTATTATTATATATTTATAGACAACCTGATTATGAATCAGAATATTTTTTCAGTCTTTTAGAAACAGATTTATGTAAAGTTAATGCGGAAAACAAACAAATTATAGTGATTTCAACATTAACTTCTTTAATAATATCAGGAAGGAGCGACAGCTAGAAAACCTGTTGGCATAATTTGGTATTTCCTTATCTTCTCAAATTCCAACTCGACAAGGAAACTGCGTTGATTACCTTATGTGTAGTTTACACAAGTAATTCTCTATCAGATCATTGCAAATATTTCTGTAAATAAAGTTCCTTGTTTCAGACAGTGTTCTTTCTCTTGGACCTAAGGATAGAACCCACGACGCTAAAGAGCCAACACGTAACACTTAAACTCCTTTCACAAGTAGTTATAGCCAGACTGAATGCAGAAGTTTAAGTAGGTCAGAGAATTTTTGACCTGGAATCTCTCCCAGTGGCCTTGGAGTATTAATGTGGCACGGGAAGCGTTTTTATCTCAAAATATATAGAAGTGACTAGAAAAAAGAATTATAAGTTAACAATAGTTGGTAAATGAACACATTTAAACTAAAATTGATAGTTAAGAAAATAACATATTAGAAGTATTACTTAGGTTACTCGTGTCATTTTCTGAATTGAGCGTGTTCTTAGTGGTTTTAAAGTGTATCATTTATGATAAATTACTTTTACACGAATTTGCTCAAAATCGAAAATTTCAACTCTTTTCCAGTCAAATTTGTGTATTTTCCAAGCCAATGTATGGTGACTACATTTGAATCCTCGTTTTGTAATTGTTCTTATGTTCATTCACTCTTGATCGCAACACATGTTTTGTTTGACCAATATAACATTTAGGGATGAATACATTACTTTAGTAATAGGAAATTTTCTTAGAATTGTAAAGTCTGACCACTGATTAATAAGCATATAATAGAATGTACAAGACCGATTTTTTCTGGTTCTCTGTCACCTTACAATTCTCTTGGTCGACACTGTCACACCACAATTTTTGCATAGGACTAAAATTAATAATACACAAGATTTAGAATATTTTGTACATAAATACACATAACAGAGTTTACTAACTTGTTACAGCATGAAAATTTAATTTCCTCTCACATAATAGTTTAGTCTAACCACCACTTTAGAATGTTCAAATGATGCTTTATTTGAAATTAATTAGAAGTAGTTAATGTTCAGTTCTGTGATCAAATTTATAAAAACATTGTTTTGTCAATGATACTGACTTTTGCTCCTTCACTCCAGTTTCGATCAGTTGAACCAAATTCTACTCACTGATGCAGTAGTTTATAATAGCATTTCATGTTGTTAGACAAACAAAGCCAGTGTCCACCTATAATTATGCTGTCAAATCAAAAGTTTTCCCATACTGGTTTAGGGAAACAATTATCCAGTACTTTTTGACTGGCCACTGAATAGCATTCTCGTGTTTACTGCTAAAGTGATGTTTACACTTCACCATTCTTCTGCTTCTGCTTTACCTCCTGTCCTTGCCACAATTTTTCATGCCAAGCAATTTCCATGACTTCACTCTGAGGATCAATACTGCTCAATACAATCCTGTATTCACCAATCACATTTATCTGACAGAGCCACCTGTCATGAACCCATAATACTCCCTCACTTCTGGAAATTTCTAATCTTTTGATGCCTGACTCACCTGTGACATCAGAACCCTAAGCAAAACTAAGGCCTGCCGTCACATTCAATAATGCTCACACACTGGCTTTCCTGTTTTATAACAATGCCCTGGTAAATAATGCAAAACACTGTTTAAATTGCAAAACATTGAAGTCCAATATTGCTTCACCATTCCTACACCAAAGTTTCCTTCTTTTACCTTTTGCCATACCAACTATCACAAATTCAAATAATTACTTACAAACACAATATTTTAATAGCTCACGTGGCAGATATTAATTTACATTACAATTGGAGGTGGGTCCAAGATGATTGTTACAATATACCTCTATCATATCATTGTATTTTTAAATATTAATATCATTTTCTATTTTTGCTTTACATTATGTAATCACCTTAAGGTAGCTAAATAACATCTAAATACTAAAGAAAAATAAAGAGAAAAATGAATATTAATACACAATTTGCTTCACAATGATGGAATTAAATTGTTCTCCATATCATACATATGACTTTACAACCAGTGTTTGACAAAGGACTATAGACAGGTTGAAACTTAAAACTAATCTATGAATAAGTGTTTTAAAAATATTATAGTTTCTAATCAAGGTTCAATATTCATTTAACTCAATTTGAACTGGATGTCACTGTTAATTGTGAATTGACATATTTTAAGAAACTTTTGATGAGCTACAACATAATCAGGCTGCAAAAGGGAAAATGAGGTTTATAATCAAATTATAGGCTTAATCCAAATGTGGCAACCAATTACTCAATATTTGTAGAATAAACTAAATTTTACCCTTTCTTTAAATAACCAAAATGTTTCTTAAATCTTTCTTTACATATTATACTATCTATAATCAGTATTACACATCTGTCTCATTATATAATCCTATTTTATCTCAATATCTTATAAGTAATAACATTAATGTATTACCTGTAAAACTTCCAAACAATATTTTTCCTAACTTTTTTGTGCAATACAGTACAAAGGGTATATGGGACTTTAAGTACAGGTTCAAAATTGGCTGGGCTGCTTTCATTTGTTTGAATATGTAGGGAAAAATCTATTGTTTATAAAATGTGTATATATGTATATATTATATGTATGTATATATGTCAGGAATAATTGATTAATTAACTGAATTAAAATGGATTTAAGAAATTTCCATTCACTTATTATTAAACATATCTTCCTTGCCTTGAAATGTGGAAAAAATGGGAATACAAATTGATGATTCACACGTATACATACTTATTTTTGCAGATGATCAAGTGATTCTCGCAGCAGATACAGATGACACACAATACATGACACATAAGCTGGAAGAATTTCGGCAGACATAATATATATTCTTGTTGGTGCATAAGAGAAAAAATTAAATATTAATGGAAAATATAGGAAAAACTGCAGTGAATATAGGTTTTTATGATCAGTTCACAGTAAAAAATAAATATGGAAATAATATAAACAGTAAAATAAATCAAGGACAGAATGTGATCCATAAACTCAATGGTTTTGGTGGAACAAGGGAATTCAATGTGACATGAAGAAAAGGATATACAGATCCATCGTAGAAGACATAATTTACTGTGACTCAGAAACATGGGAAATAAATAAGTCAAAAATGAACTCGGATTACCAGACCAGCAGTTGAAATGGATGCAATAATAAGCAGTAGGGTTTCAATATTAAAACACATTCCTAATATAAAAGATAAAATTAGCATTGAAGAGAATATAAAAGAAAAGGCTAACTTAGTACAGGCATCTAAAAATAATGCCAGAAAATTGATTAATAAATAAACAATAAATTTAGAATTGGACACACTATGAAAGATGCAGAAAGAGGGGAAAGCCAAGACATGTGGAAAGAAGAAGTTGAAGAGGCAATGGAAGGTAGACAACTACAAGAAGATGATGCCCAAGATAAGAATAAATGGCACATTGGGTGTGGGAAACAGCACAAACTGTAAAATCTCCAGTGAATATATCAAATAATAATAATAAATTATATATATATATATCAATTATATATATTTTAAGCAATATATATATTAGTAAGCAAAGGAAATATAATATAAATGTTATCTTAATGACATTAAGAATATAGGTTTTTAGGCAAATAAAGATTTAACTCTTACTTAAACTTTTTAAAATATAATTTATATGCTAGATAACTTTTTTCACTAAATCAGTTTTTGGAAGAATCAGTTTATACTTAAATTATTATCAATAATTTCAGTTATTCTGCGTGCTTATATGAGTTATTTCATACTCATCCATTAATTTTTATACTCAGACTATCAAATGACTATAAAGCATTTATACTGTTTGAACCTTCAGATTTGTAAAGAAGTATATCTTCTATCAGGTTAGAATCTCACAATCTTCTTATTCTGAATCCTGTTTTTGGCATGCTGCCCAGTTTCTGTTCTATTCTTGAATCTCAGTTAGTCATAGCAACATGGACATAGCACCTGGCTTCATCTCAGAAGACAGCTCTTTGAAATTGTTTGTAAATGATAAGAATGATGCAACTGTAAGTAGATAAATATGTATAATTTTTTATGTTACTGTTTGTGTTTTTTTTAATTTATAACAATTATTACTTATTTTAAGCAATCTACAATTAATTGTTATTGAATATGCCTATTCATCATGCTTTACTTCAGATACAGCATTTCCTACAGATTAAATATTTGGTTTAAATCATATCCATTGTTGTAAAAGTTGTTTAATCATAAAAAATTCAAATACAGTTAGTGATTTGTTATTGGAGTAAATTGAAGTAGTTCCACAATATATGCTATTATTTATTTTATAAAAACAGATATTGTATGGCCAATGCTATTACACATTATTATTAATATGTTGTTATAAAACTTTACTGGAGAGAAGTGTTAAGTAAAATTATAAATTATAAAAAACGAAAATGTGAAAAGTGTATAAATTGTATTACTTTAATAGTTGTACTGTCCACATAAATATTAAATACAAAATTACTATCAAACATTATTCATGTAAAATATTAGCAATATTCATAAATGGTGTAGACCTACATAATAAAAGAATAACTCATTAACTTATCTGTATTATATTTATGATTGGGTACATTATATTGTGAAAACCATAGACAAAATAATAAGAGTTACTTCATTCAGAAACTTAAACAATAAGAAATAAATTGAAAATTACTGTAATAATATTGACAGATGCAGTTTTTTGATGGAACAATTTTCACAAACATTTTGTATTTTTTACTACACTATAAAATTACATTTTTCTTATCAAAATGAAAAGTTTTCACATGAATTATTGTAATTTTGGTTCTAAACAAAATCTTAAAATTGTGGTAAAGTATTTTTGTATTTTTACACTATTTTATTTATTATAAACTTCCTTTTTAAAGATATTATTTCAAATTGAACTTCTGTGTAGCAATTTCCTTTCAGAGAGTAATTTTATGTAAATAAAAACATACATGTGAATATACTTGGTTTTGTTTATGTTCATAATGAAGTGAGATTAATATTCCTCTAGTAATAGTAGTAGTAGAATTTTATCCAAGATTTAGAAGAACAGTGTATGATAAGTCAAATGATATATACATAAAATATTATATTTCCTTAACGTTCAATTTTTTATATTTTGTGGAAATTAAATAAAGAATATGAATGAAACATAATAATTCTTTAGGTGTTCAAAGAAATAATTATTTGTCTAATATGTAGGTAGTGGGAAAATTGTACAAAATATTGAAAGTTTAACTTCAGAGCAATAAATGAATGTGTTTACATTTTCATCCTAAATACTGACATAAATTACATGTAATTATATCTTTAATATGAAGATGCTCCAACGAAAAGAACGTCACATTTTTTAAAAAAAATATGTTATTCTGACAAAATGGGCTGTTATTAATTTTAACAATATTTTGTTAATTACTGATAATTTATTCACAAAGAAACTTATAGAAAGTTTAGTGTATATCAGGTAACGTTTCAACAATACTTTCACATACATATGATTTAACTTTTCTTTTGAAATTGGGTTATTTAATATCAAAGTCAGTTTCTCTTATAGAACCTTTCAAACTCACTAATGAATAGTGATTATGTTTTTATTTTCTTCAATTGTGTTAATAAATTATTAGAAAGTGTATAACCACTTTTAAAAGTAACAGGGTCATAATAGATTTTTTAAAAGTTCAAACTTATTTAGATTACGCCGTTAATTCATTTTTCTAGAGACTGGAGTGAGTTTAGTTAAGGGAATAATTCGAATGTCATGAAAAGTTTTATAAATATGAATAATTTTATTTCAAGCGTGTCAAGTGGCCTTAATATGAGAAACGATGACGAGCGACAATTTGCGATTTTAATGAAATTATTACAGCTTGCACTGTGAAGCCTAAGTTGGACGGACATCTGCAAAATTTCAGCTGGAAATATGCATTTTTGGCTGAGATACGGGCGTTTTCGTTGAAGTCAGCCGTTCGTCACCCTAGAAGTGACACTCTTCGATCTTTAATATTGCGGCAGTTATGAGAGAATCGGCTCTGAAAAATTGTTCTCACAGTAAACTTCAGGCGTAGATTACGAAAATAATAAATAAAAGTTACATAAATGTAATCATTGGCCAGACAGCATAGGCCCCAATTTGCCAAAAAATATTACGCCCATTTATTTTAATTTTTGAGGAACCCTTCTGAGAAAAATAAAGCAGTTACGACATTCACATTTTTGTAATTCGTACGTCTACAAGTCAGAGGATATATAGCTTTTCAGAAAATATACTTAGATGAAATTGGGGCGGCATACTTGATGCCCAAATGAAAAACGGACACCACTTATCGTTTTCTAGTTGACACCGTTCGAAAATTCAGTATTTTAAGTATTAGAAAACATGTCTCGCTTTTGGTGTCTCGACGCACAAGTTCAAAGTTCATTATTATAGTACACTGTCGATCAATATCGCTAGAAAAACGTGGTCTTAAATGCTATTTCACTATCTGAGGTGCATGACTTGTATATAAACTGAAAGTAAACTTGTTTTCAAGTCATTGGCTATTTATTATTATTTCTATGAGGTCACCAAAGACTTCTTAGATGCACCAAATTAGGCACAGTTTACAATTTTTTTTTTTAAAAAAGGCAATAAGTCCTTTAGATTGGCGTAATACCTCGGAACCTGAGATAAATTTACATGGATCATGGTGAGAAGAAGCTGTTCTTTGTAACGGTACCATTTAATACAAAATTGTGAGTGACGGATATTGTGAAATACTGTCCATTAATTTGGCTGTTTTAGTCTATACGGAAAAATATAAAAGCAATAAAATACAAGGAGAAGAAATAAAAACCTTACGCTTTGCCGAGATGTTGTAGTATTAGGGGAGTAAGAAGAAGACTCGGATGCCATAATAAATGGCATAAACGTGATCGTGGAGAAAGAATTCAATATGAGGATTAATAGAGGGAAAACCAAGGTAATGGAGTGTAGTATGGGAAACAGTGGAATAACAAAGGGTGTCAGATTGGGAAGAGATATTTTGACGGAAGTAAGGAATTCTGCTACTTGGGAAGCGTAATAACTAGGGATGGTAGAAGTATAGTAGACATAAAAAGTAGGATAGCACAGGCAAGGAAGGCTTCTGTGAAAAAGAGAAATTTACTTACGGGTAATATAAGTATGAATATTAGGAAATCGTATGGAGTGTGGTGTTATATGGGAGCGAAACGTGGACGATAGGAGTTGCGGAAAGGAAAAGAAATGTGGTTCTATAGGAGAATGCTGAAATTCAGATGGGTGCATAAAATCACTAACGAGGAAGTTTTAAACAGAATAGGGGAAAAGCAAACAATACGGATGATATTGACTAAGAGAAGGGATAGATTAATGGGCCACATTTTAAGACATGAGGGTCTTATAAAATTACCATTAGAGGGAAGTGAATGGGGTAATAACAGAAGAGGGAGGCCAAGGATAGAATACGCTAAGCAGATTAGGGAGGATGTGGTTTGTGCTAGTTATGAGGAAATGAAACGGCTTGAGCAAGATAGGTTAGCATGGAGGGTTGCATCAGACCAGTCTTAGGACTGAATACCACAACAACACGGTAAAATATAATATACTTCGAAGCAATTTCAGTGAAGCGAGATGGAAGCTACAGCAATTGAACTGTAACGTCAACTGTACGTCTACAGTAGTTGAGAACATCACGTTTTAATTGACTTGCAATGACTAACTATATCCTCAAGAAACAAAGTTCTATTAGCATACAACGGATTGAGGACATTGTACTTCCAGATTCACGCCTCGTTGGACGTTTTGCAACTCCTGAGAAACGCTGGTATAAAAAGGAAACCGCATGATACAAGGACATCAATATTCATGAGGAAATTACAGCGTTGTACATTTATATCAAAATTAAGTTAAAAATTCAAAGTCCTCGGACATTTTGGTCAAATCAATTGTTTAAGCTGAGATGTCTATTTTCTATTTATTTTGTTACTTATTTAGTGATTTTTCTCACTTAGTGCGACTATCTTTATTATCTTTATGCTCTATATTCATTTCCTCACAATATTTTAATCAATTTAAGGGCAGATGTTTATGTAGCTACTAGATTTTCTTAAACATAGGAATATTAATGGTTGGAAGCATATCTTAAATTTAAATGCAGCGTCACTCGTATCTACGTGTGCACGTGACCCAAGACCTAAACTCGATGGAAAAAGGGCTTTGACCAAGCAATACAAACTTGTCTTCCAAGTCGTGTCTCGAAACTTAACACTCTCCACATTCCAGACTCTATACTGAATTATCAAGATTATTTTAGCCATCGACCTAACAGTTATAACCTCACTCGCTATGAACACAATTCCGTGCGTTTATATAAATGCTATGTCATGCAACTTGGGAACGTAAATTTAAGTTAGGTTAAATGTTGAACTTTCTATATTAGTTGCGGCTGGGGGCAATCGGATGAATGGTAGGGGAAGTCGGGACAAACGGAACTCTTGTTGTTTAACAATTTTTGTAAAATTATGGAAAACTTAAAACTGACTGCATAAATGTATAAAAGATTACCTACTTAATCAAATATCAACGTAACTTAAAACAACGAATTTATATTTTTGATAATTTTTAAAAAGAAACTTACAAATTTCCCATTCTGCCAGGGCTATAGTTTAAGGATTCTACCCGTTATTTCACCTGAAGAGATACAGGGAAAACCCTAGAAAACCTGCATCAGGTAGGTTGGGCATTGGGTACTATTCTCACACCCTTCTGAATGACGGGAGACGAGTTTTCTGTGGGGTCGCAGCATTCCCTTCTCCGTGTCTGCGCTAATTTAAGGAGGCAGTTTCCCGACTGATCCAATGGGATCAGCGGACAACTCTTGCCCAAGGTCTTCGACCCCAGTACATACACCTCCTAAAATAGGTGAAGATGTGTCGGCATGTGAGAATATGTTATTAATAACACTAACTGTTTTTAATAACAGGTTATTAAATAGCAAGGATTAATGAAAAATCCCTCGGTCACTCTGGGGAGAAGCGTCTGCGAGAGAAAACTCCCACAGGCACTTGTGCATATCTATAAATTCTCACGATATATCTTATTATTACGTAAAAACTGCGTCAAGTATTAAATTTGATTTCTCTAATTGATCGTATTTGAAAAATTAACTTTCTGGCGAATCAGCTGGTCGATATTGTAGCTCCTAAGGTTAAAGGAAGTTTTCCGTGCATGGCCAAGTCATTAAAGTCGACACTTGTCTGCATATTGAAGTAGGAATAGAATGGCTGGACGTGTGCCATTAATTTTGTTATCGAGAACACGACGTGGAAGTTATTGGAAAGGAAAGGCCCTGACTTTTACAAGGCTACATTACGACGCTCGAGTAGCTTAGAAACGAAAACGGGATTACGGAAAGGACTGTGGACATATCTCTTAACGATGTCACTGCGTTACAAAGAGTGCTTTCGGAATTAGTGTCATCAAAGAAACCATTAACCATCTTACAAATTGGCAGGTCTCATAAATAATCATGATCACAGTATGGGTCTGTCGAGAAATCCAGAGATAATAATGGTTCACTTATTTAGAGAAGAAAGTAAACTTAATAGCCATAAGATACAAGGATGTCTTAAATAAGTTTTGTAATTACCTTAATAATTGAGTGTGAGTATCCTTTAAGGTGCAGGACGTACGTCGACTCATGATAGAAGTAACTTAGGGTTTTACAGAGAAAGCAATGATATACAATTTTCATCATTAATTCGCCATGTTCATAAGGTTCACATCTTCTTTTCGTGTGGTATGCAAGATAATGGCGCTATAAATTATAATTTTCAAACATTATGTTTACCATTCTCGAACTCTGCCAACTACAGGTGTCCCGTTGTTAAGTGACAGAATAATGAAACCATTGTATGTTTATTACTTAGGGAATTTTAAAATTATATATATATATATATCTTCTTCGTTGACTCTATAGTCCTTTGAGGCCTGGGTCTACCGGGTGGACTGCGGACTGGCATCTTACATGACACATTCCGAAATTTAGTGGTCAGCGTATGGATTCTCCAGCAGTTTTAATTCCGGTCTTCGCGACCATGACACAAACTTTCAAGCCCATGAGGGTCCTCTGGTTTGTGAGGCAGACACGCTAGCCACTAGACCACAGGAGGTCGGCTATATATATACTACCTGGAGGCCCGGCGTTGCCCGGGACGTTATTTATATTATCCCGGTACATTATTTACTTCTTGCTCAACAAATAACTAAACCGGCATCGAAAACGTCACAATATGAACGTCAAATATACTCCCAGTATCTCGACAATCAAAAATACTCCCAGTGCAATTTCTTCCGGGATGTAATTTTACTTAAATCGCATATGAAAGGTCATAATGTAACACAGCGACCCCCATTACACCATAAAGTTGATGATTTTCTTGATATTTTCATAAGACCCATTTCCACCCCCACCTCTCACATGCTGCAAGGAGTTGAAATTACACACAAATACTGATGGGGAAAACACCATAAAAGTAATTGAACTCAAGAATTCTTTTTCGACTCAAACATGAGCCTTTATTACATATAAAAATTCCACCAATTTCACCCCCTCCCCCAAGGGGATTGGTTTGGAAGCTGTACGCCCAACGTTCAGAGGTAATTGTTACGTTTGACCGTCTGTTTTGTCGCCTCTCGCATGAACCCGATGGTATGGGTTCTTCCGCAGCCGTGGTAGATCTCACTTGGGAAATTCCCATTCAGTTTGCATCCAAACGCTGCCTACTCTCTTCTTCAGTCTCATTGTCTCGAAGATTATGAACTCGACTTGCGTGACACGTACGCCAACCGCAATTTTGACGCCTCACTGGTGGCTTTTTCTTATCACTAACAATAAAGAAAACGACGATAAACACATCAAAACACACGAAACATTAGATTTGCTGTTACGAAAGAAAGGGTAATAGAATACGAATGAATGTCAACCTATCAATACTGTATAAATAGTCCAATGGTTGATCTTATGATCGCTTCACGGCAAACCTTGCCTTATACATCGCAGTTGGTTTTGAAGAGGTCCCGCTTTCTCATGTTTACAATAATAGATTGATTGAGAATTCTCGCCCCCCTTTCTATCTCATGTTTCCAAAATTACGCTTGTAATAACACAGTAAGTGCGATGAAAGGCATAGGACTTTTAACTCGCAGTTGATTTTTACGCCGCCTTTCGCGCCTAAAATTTTCATTGAATCCGTTGAGCCGTTTCGGAGCATAAACAAATCAAGAGTATAGGCAACCCACATTCACTTTGGAGATTCAAACGAGCGTAGATAAGGCTGCTTTTCCGCAGAATTTTTTTCATATTATGAGATTTTAAATCTTTTTCGTACGATTTTTTAATATTTTCTTTTATTCAAACTTGTCTTGACAATAACGAACACAACAAAAAAGAATTATCCAATTTGGTGCTGTCGTTCGGAAGTTATGCACGTACATATATTTCGGCGATTCATTTATATATATATATATATATATATATATATATATATATAACGTATAAACCATATATAATTATGGTTTATACGTTAATCGATAATTCTTTCCGTCTAGTATTGTAATGGCCCTTTTTCCCAAGATACTCGGAGAATTACCCCATACCCCTATACCATAAAACATTTTGGAGTAAAAATAGGCGTAATATACCATATTTGCAGTGTTTGGGTCTATTTGAAATCATCGTTAGTGAATAACGGTTTAATTTTTGACCTATCAATTTAGTTTGATGATTTTTAAGGATAAACGGTGCGTTGTCGTCCAACCATGTTCAAACTTTACATAAAGTGACATATGAAAGATGTTACTGTTTGTTCTACTGACAATTTGAGATCACCGTTAAGAACTTGTTTAACATAAAGCACAACGGCTTCTCAATTTCGGTCTTGTCTAGTTTCTCTATCAAAATGCCATGTGGAACGACTTAAAATGTTTTAGCTAAATAAATGATGCTACGATTTTCTCTCTCACCACTCTCCATATCAAAGAATAAAAGACTTTTCGACAGTAGGACAACATTTGCATTAAATGTTATATCCGAATAACATGAGTAGTCACACGATAGAGAGAACCAGCATCACATTCGTACCGGCAGCGACGGCGGGAGAAGGACAAACTCTCACTTCACAAGCAGAACCGGTCGGTCGGGATAGAATTGGCAACCTTGACCTTGGCGAGTGTATAGTAGTGTCGATCAGTGTTCGATGTGATATGCATAAATCTCTACTTTGTTTACCTTTTAGATGAGTTAACATTATCTTTGCAAGACCAGAACTCGTATTTGTCAATAATAGTAAGACAGCAAGACTTGAAAGAAACATTTTACAAAATCGCTACATGGAAATACAAATAGTGTGTAAATTCACTCACTATTCCACTTTTCAGTAAATAAAACCCGTGGAACAAGTTCCAGAAAATTGCGGACGCTGTGATGCACATATATATACATATTTTTTATTTAAATGTCAGATAAATTAATTATTTGATGTATTATATAATTTATATTGTTGAACTGGCATTAAAAATTTAACAATATTAAATAGGCAAGAGGTCAGTTAATTACAATCAGAAATTATTTGACATTATTCTGTTAACAAAAAATTACTTTTCCTCCACAATCCGTGGACCTCTTGACGTGTCCACCACAAATAAACAGAAACAGTGATATCAAAAAGTTATAAATAAGAGCCCAAAGAAGCTATTTGAGAATACAGTCATTGATGTTACAGAGATTAGTATCGGTTTTAACATTAACAAGTGAACAATTCGATTAATGTGTGATTTTTCACATTCTTTGGTTTCTAATATTGTTACATTATTTGAGTCAAAACTGTGTTTTAGTTTACTGAGAACTGAATGTTTGTCACAAGGTTGTTTCAAATTTGAAAGTTGTCGTCTTTGTTTGTCCTAAGTAACAAACGTTGTAGTCTTTATTGAAAATTGTTGTTTTATTGATTTTATCAATGTTTTGGAATTTAAATAATTCAATTAATTTAAAACGTATATTCTTTATAAATGGATGATTAATAATTTTTGAAAGAGTTTGACTGATGAGTAAGTTGTTAGGAGATGATAATGTGCATGTACTTAATTGCTTCTTAACTGACTCATTGACAACCATATGTTGGTAATATATATTTTACAAATCTTAAGGAATTCCGCTGAGAGGCAAGTAATGCAATCTGGACACTGTTGATTATTGTTTCTAAAATCTGGGATCAGATTTTAATAAGGTTTAAGGACAAGATTGGAAAATGAAATTTATGATTGCATACGACGAAAGCCACATCAAAATCTAAAAGAATTGTCTGAGAAAACCTGTCATTATTTTTTTATGTGATGAACAAAAAATATAGGGCTATGTAATTTTAAAAGTTCTAAAATTTTGAATCTTGTATTATATTGTAACATTCTTAAATTTGAAAAATTGGGTATGCACTTTGTTGTTGATAGACGGTGCACCATTATTATTTTTTAATCTCAAAATTCTGAGATCAGTAATAGTGTTATTAAAGGTCGTAGGTTTTCCCGGTGAATTTGTTGAATAAAAAGGTCTTCGGTTTTCAACCAGGGTCATAATAGACTTTAAAAACGACGTTTCGATAAAAATCTCATTCATCGTTATCAATTAAATGCATGAACACAAGATCAGGCATTTACTTCATAAACATGATGAGATATTAATCGAAACGATTCTTTAAATTATAATATGAGCCGGGTTGAAACCTAAGAACCTTTTTTTCAGTCATCGTGTTGGAAAGTTACTTTTTCATATATTCACAGCTTTGTATCACGACCATTAAATTAATTTTAGCTTATGGGGATGTCAGTTGTAGAAAATGCTCCAAACGTCACAGCTTGATGGGGAATTACAAGCAAACAGGTTTGTCCTGAAATTCCGTTGGACTTCCTTTTAACGAGACGCGTATCCCCTTTATCTAACCATTCTCTATATTTTTATTTTTATTATAGCGTGCTACTGATTTTCGTATAAATTTTTTAAAAGTTTGACTCATAAACTTAGTAAAATTCTACTCGACTTACCGTTTACTCTGTAAAAGAGTTAATTAAACACAACACAATGAATATTCAACATGAAGTACTATTTGCTTAAGTTATAAAACGTCAGTATTAAAAGTATACGAATTAAAAAACGAAGAAACCGAATTACAGACAAAAATAGAGATAAAATATTAATTTATTTTAGCATTTATTTTTTGTCTGTAATTTGGCTACTTCTTTTTGTAATTAATTACTTTTCAGCCTTTGGCCTACCAGAACTACTGCATACCGAATTTGGAGTGGAAGGTTGTACAGTCTTAGCTGCAGTTTTTGTGAAAATTTACATTTCCATGCCGTGATTATAACCAGGGACCTAATTAAAGTGACGTGGTGACGCTGACCGTCACTCCACAGCTGTCGCCATTTAATTATCTGTAAGTTCATTAATTAATAGCGCCTTGTACAAATGTGTACATGGGAAGATGAAAAATCTGTACAATGTTCATTAGTTATTAATTATGCATATAAAAATAATTTTAACGTTTATTAACATTTTAGTATAAGTTAATATATTACAATATGCATCATTACGTGATCTAATTTGAACCTACAAGCAATCGTTCCAATTTTTTGTCGGAGTTTCAGTTCTTTTATCCATTACACATTTCGTGATTTCTCTTCGTGTGGTTAGCAGTTTTTGCCATTCTGAAATCTTCTGCTTATTTTTCTTAACTCCGAAAGTATCATACCATAAATTATGTTGAAGTTAACGGAACTGTAATTTATGTTCATTATTATAGAATACAATTGTAATTATTCGCCGTTATTTGTTATTATTAATAATATATTCTTCTCCGGGAACACTATGACTAGTAATTAATTCCCATAATTTACGGTTTTTATTTAATATTTAATGTGCCATTGTGTGTGTGAGCATGATATGTTAGGACTCTTGTCCCGGAAACTGGTTTGCAAACAAGGAAATCCTAATATTGAGGTAGTATTCATCAAATCATTTCTAAGTAAAACGAGACGCAGCCATCTTTCCTCTGCCTGAAAATTATTTCTAGGAACCGATTTTCCTCGTATATTTATCCTCAACGAATTTAGAGCAATAATGAAAGAGTATTTCAACGTCACTAAATATAGACATTTTATAAGGATCTTCCTGTAAATTTGCTTTAATACGCAATTGAAATTCCTATTCTTATGTAATTTGGCACTATGAGCTGTACAAGTATTTGGCGATGTAGTATGTGAAAATGCTTTGTATTGGCACGCCTGTTATTGTGACAATAAGGGAAAATTGAGACGAGTAGTAGTCCCGACTTTGGAACGTCATGGTTGTGACGTTTCAGCAAGTCAATATCGGATCATTTGATTAATCTGAGATAAGGAGGACAACGGGAACCGTATACACGATAATGACGATATAGATGGACTTGTCGTTTCACACGCCCAGCTATAATGGTTTTATAGTTTACGTTTTAAAAACACACACGGCTTTTAGGAGAAGCGTTTGAAGAGCGATCCTAGACTATCGCGTCTCTAAGGACCAGCCTTGAGGGTTCAGGACCCAGCAGCCTCCGCCAGATATGCCAGAGGTACGAACCTATGGACAGATGACACATCGCTGGAGCTTAAAATTAAACTCTCCCCTTCTCCATTGTTTTTGTGTGAAAACTTCTCATAGTTTTCAGTCTAATGACCAGCATAAGTAAACAGTAAATTTTGGTCAAGTATTTAATTCGAATTCCGGAACTGTGGGTGTTTTCAATAAGTGAGGGTAGATGTGTAATGTATTTAGGACATTATTTTTGTATGCCCTTTCCAATAATAAAAAAAGAAATTCATTTATCTCCTCACACACAGCTTGTTTCATTCAATTTCAACATCAACCCGCCCTTATTGAAAACCCTATATTTGTTATTAGTTTTTTAGAACAACTTAAATGGATATGTGAATTTAAGCAATAGTAAGCGATCGAGGAGTCGTGACTGAGCTAATGGGAATGAATTGTATGTATATTCTCCGTTAATTAAATTGTACTTTAAATGTTAACATATTTTACTATTGTCATGCTCGACTCAAATATTCACGAGTCAGCTCCATGTTTTGACCCATCGTAACGCGTAATTTGAAATTTTCGATACGACTGTCGTATTTATTAATTCTTCAAATCAGTTGCGTCGCGGCTGGTATTCGTCAACAAAATGACTGTAGGATCATTTAAAGATCGATTGTAATAAAGTCAACATAATTTATATTGAGTTCATAATTTTCCGGTAATTTTATCTCGTTAACTTAAAATGGTATATGCTACCCAAAACCAACATAGTCATCATTTCTTCAATTGATTACAGTTATACTCTCCGTAATACTTTAATATGAGCTTATTATTATTATAACTAAAATGCTCTTTATTTAAAGAATGACAAATTCACAGAAACTTGTAAAAGCAATAAACTTATAATACAATTTTTATTGTCATTATAAAAACTTTAATTTTCTAGACATAAAATTCATTCTTAATTCCAAAAGAAAAACCTAATACCAAAGAAAACCGATTTTATGATATTCGTATTCATACTGTGATAAATATGTCTAAATTTGTGACGGGAATGTAATGTAATAAACAGAAGTCTGTTTTAAAAATTTGTTTGTCTGATAGAAACATTTTCATCAAGATTTTATAGACTAATAAACTAAATCATAAATGATCGTTGCACCAAAAAAATCATTAAATCTAAGTACTGTAATCCAACAATGTTTTTAGTGTAAAATTCTTTCGCTTCTCAAGGTGCTGAGAATTGTCCAGATAGGATTGATGGAAACACGTGACTTGAGTCAGAGACTCTTCATCTTGAATTCACGTTAATTACTTTTTCTACTCTTCTATCATCTACTGTCAACGCCGACTTCCCCCTCTCTGGTTTCAAAATTCTCATATTCCAAGGCACCTTTACCTCTTAAAACTCATGGAGGCACGGATAGGGAAATACTGTGACTCCACAGGAAGTGGAAGGGCGTGAGACAAGTACCCAACAGCTGCAGATTATCTATGGTTTACCAGGCATTTTGTTCAGGAGAATACTGGGAGGGTCCTTAAACTATAACCCTGGGTCCTAGTCAACCTTTCTGTACCTTCCTCTAACCTTCCGCATTCCCCCGTTTCAAATTCCCTTTTTATGCTATTAAAGGGGTGTTGCCAATTTATGGATCACCAGCATGGTTCCTGTTACCCCAAAACAAATTAAAAAAATGATTGCCACGGAGAAATACAAAACCCGTGGGAGCTTATCTTAGTTCCACAGGTGTTTTTACCTCATTGTGATGATGGGGCTTACCTGAGGAAATGCCTCACATGTCGATGCTGTATGTTTCGGGGTCGCTGACTTTAGGCATGCTGTAAGATCTGGCCCATGATACTATTGAATCGGCTGACCAGTTGCTAAAGGCACGGAGAAATACTGCGAGCCCAAGCATTTTCCTTGCATCTCCTTCAAAAGAATACTGAGTAGGATCCGTAAACTGAACCCCGAGGGGCCTTCGCTGCCTTCCTCTCTCTTCTGTATCTCCCCGTTTCAATTCTCTTCCTATGAAATTGAAGAGGAGTTGTCAATATCTAAATCACCCTCATATAGCCTCATAGCTAAAAAACAATTTCAGTGTCAGTCTCCTACATATATGTTATCTCTTAACATGGACTCCTTTAGTTTCTGACCTCAATTATGTCTTTGGGCTGAGAAAGTATTCTATGCACTTTAAGGAATTTATGACGACCATAACTTTGACAAGGATGATAGAACTCTTAATTGCTTCCCCTACAACCTCAGTCTCGATCTGACAAAAGTTCTTATTTTGCTCCGCTTGGTCGCAAGCTGATAAGGTTATACTTTCCTAATTTAATAACTTTCACACAAAAAAATGAATCCTTTTACATATTTTGTCCATTATGTTCATTTCATTTTATGCCTTGAATGATAAAAATGGTATCTTTTGGTTTGTCAAATTGTTTTCTGACTTTCACCGCAACATTTTCTTCATAACGTCCTCATTTCGTCACATTGTTGTCAGTCAGACTGTGATGTTACGCGTTACCTCATTGTGCACTCTGCTCACGTACTTCCTAGGCACAATTCCCACAGGTCATGCATGAATGCTGAGCGTGGCCTTTCAAAGTGTGCATAGAGATGGCGTACATGACCTTTCCAGCATCACATCTTTGGCTGCAGTTCAATTTACAATTCATTCAAACTCAATCCATTCTAGTTTTCAAGTATGGTATTGATACGATTTCTGTAGACAGGGAGTTGCATTACGTCTTGAATTCAGTACTTGCTGAGCGCAAAGCTCATTTGAAAAAGGCTCGAGTACGATTTGTAAAATGGCCAATACTAAAATGGCATCGAAAGCGTCACAATATGAACCTCAAATATACTCGTAGTAATCTCGGTACAATAACAGGACTAAAAATATTTCCAGTACTATGACAGAATAAAAATCCTCCCCACGTAAAGTATAAATTTTTAATTAAATCGCATACTAAATGTCATAATGTTAAACACCGACTCCCTTTAACCGGTTTCGACCCCAAAGTTGATAATTTCCTTGTTATTTTCATATGACCCATTTCCACCCCCAACTCCTCAGATGCGGCAAGGGGTTAAAATTATACACAAATATTATCGGGGAAAACATTATAATAGTAATTGACCTCAAGAATTATTTTTCGACTCAAATATAAAAGTTCCGCTAAATCCACCCCTCCCTCTACGGTAGTCGTACGGAAGCTATACGCCAAACGTTTTTGGGTAATTGTTACGTTTGACCGTCTGTTTTGTCGCCTCTCGCATGAACCCGACGGTATGGGTTCTTCCGGAGCCGTGGTAGATCTCGCTTGAGAAATTCCCATTCTGTTTGCCTCAAAACGCTGCCTACTCTCTTCTTCAGTCTCAGTGTCTCGAAGATTATGAACTCGACTTGCGTGACACGTACGCCAACCGAATTTTTGTCGTCTCACTGGTAGCATTTTCTTATCAGAAACAATAAAGAACACGACGATAAACACATCGAAACACACGAAACATCCTTAAATTTGCTGTTGCGAAAGAAACGGAAATTGAATACGAATGAATGTTAATCTATCAATACTGTATAAACATTCCAGTGGTTGAACTTATGATCGCTCCACCGCAAACCTTATAAATCGCAGTTGGTTTTACAAGAATAAATAGAATGAGAATGCTCGCCCCCCCTTTCCTCTCTCTCTCTCATGTTGCCAAAATTACGCTTATAATAACATAGTAAGTGGGATTAATGGTATAGAAACGGGTAATCAACTCGCAGTTGTTTTTTACGCCGCCTTTCGCACAGAAATTCAATGGATTTATAAATATTTACACTATATCGTCTGAATTCTGCAAGATATCGAAATGAAACATACACAAGACTTTAAGTTAAAATTCCTGTTTCAATCCCTAAAATTTTCATTGTAATCCGTTGAGCCGTTTTGAAGCATAAAAGATCAAGAGTATAAGAAACCCGCATTCAGATTGTCGATTCAAACGCGCGGATGTGAAGCAACCTTCCCGTTTATTTTTTTCATATTATGAGATTTTAAAACTTATCCGTGCGATTTTATAAAATTTTTCTTTTATACAAAACTTGTCCTGACAATAACACAACAAAACAATCGTTATTCAATTTGATGTAGTCGTTCGGTCATTATGCGAGTACATACATTACGGCGATTTATATATATATCGGAAAGTCGCTGAGATCTGGACTACGGACTACGAATGTAGATATACTTTGGAAGTTCGAAACAATGTTGGCAAAACACAAGCATATAACAATTAAACGTTTCCAAAAGAAATTCAGAGTTTTATATCTTTCGTTACGTCATTTCCCACATAAGATGTAACTGCATAGAAACTTTCCAATTAAGGTGTATTAAGAATTAACTATATACAAATTAGATCAGGTTTTATTGTATGGTTTCTTTCTGTCGCTAAAGTTATTCAGTTATAAAGCATTATCTTCAACCTCAGAATATTTAAATAAATTTTAATTAAGCAATAATTGACAACATTGTGTTTACTTGAGTATTACTGATTAAGTGGTATCTTATTTACCACCACTTTTCTGTCTTTACTGTTTACCTGTTTCGCACACAATCCTACACTACTCCAATGAAAAGATCACGAATGTTCTACGTTCTACCTTTGGTCTGGGTCTGTGGGTTTTCAGTTAATAATATTTTGTTAAAACAATTGCCAATTTAAGACTCTACCACTGAAGAAACATCAGAAACAGTTTCAGGCAAGGTGACGTCAAGCTGCGATGACGGCATCAGATAGCATGTGCATTTTGATCATGAACGTCAAAGGCGTCAAAATGACGAACCCCCGTAAAATTTGGTACTCTAATATCGTTTTACATAAAATTTTATTGTTATCTAGTTCATATTTCTTATCGAAAATGAATTTTAAAAATATGATGGGTCTTAGTAAACTTTATAAGACCAAATTGTGTAATATTGTGACCCCATGCGTTCTCAGAGATACGTCGGTCATGACGTTAAGAAGCTATTTGGATGTAAGTTAAATTTGTACACTTAGTTTTGTAATAAAATTCATGATTAAATATGTAAATTAAAGTATTCAATTGATGTTTCTTTCATTTGAGTATAAATTTATAGTATATAGAATAAAGAGATATCTCTGGACGAAAACAGGATATCGCGGATATGGAAGGATATCTTGGGAAGCTAGAGGACGGAAAAGATTTATTGTTTAACGTTATTGATTTATATTAATATTATATTATTTAATCTTTCACAAGAAAAATATTGCCGTGATAAAAAATAATTTAAAGGAAATTCACCTAGGTTTATCTGAAACTACGAATCCTGGTAAACATTACAATTTGAGAACGAGAAAAGCCAATAAAAGTTCATTTTTCTCATTATAATATATACTTGTATTTAAAATAATTACCTATTAACCCTATTTTGCAGGCCTCTCGGGACTACGCGAATAGGTAAAAGTGTGTAAATTAAGAAAATGGGGAGGGTTATTATTTAACAAATTATTTTCGTTTCAAAAGATATAATAATTTTAGATAGTTAATCTGCCACTAAATATATAATAAATATTATATTAGCCTTTTTGTCAGTTTTAAAATTTAAATATTAAATGTTACGTTTCGTCTCTGATTTGCTTCTTCGTCAGGTAAAAAATTATCTGTACATGGAACCTCACTCATTCGGCTGAGTCATGGAGTGAGGCTCCATGTACAGCTAATTTTTTACATTAATAAGTCTCAAATCAGAGACGAAACATTGTAACATTTAATATTTAAAATTTAAAAACTTACAAAAAAGCTGATATAACTCTTTTATTATATAATAATTTTATTTATATATCAAAACAATTTCTTATCAGTTCCTGCGCAGTATTTAAAATCATATATGTAAAGGAGAATTACTATTTAGGGTTCATTACTGGGGTAAGAACGTAACAGCGTGTAGCCCTACATGCATACAAGTAACCCTAATCGTGCACAGTTGCTAATGACCTTACATTTGATGCGAATATAAACAAATAGTAAAAAAACGTGTAACCCAGATTTTAAGTTTTTCGGGAGGAACCTATTCGATCTTCTTTCGTCTCTAAATGTTCCTCGTAACGTATTTTCCTTCCTGCACGCCGAGTTGTGAACTTGCCCTCGGTCGACGGAAAAGGCAATGGAACTGGCTCTGCCCGGTGTTTTGAGGAAAACCAGTTTTCCTCCTTCTTCTCTCCTGAATCTAACACACGCTGTTCCTTCTCAGGTCTATTACTTCCTCCTCCCTTCAACTTCCGTCTAACACTAACTTATTTAATTCTTCATTTCTTTCTTTTCACCTGCTTCCACCTTCATTAAACTTCCAAGCAAGACTGAACTTCTCGCCCCCTTCAACTTCCGAAAAGACTCACTTCTCGCCTGCCCTGCTTCTTCTTCCCTTCAACTTCCTAGCCACACTGACTAATTTACCGCCTTCTCACCTCCCATCCAAACTCTACTCTTCCCCTTTGCTATGATAAAACGCTTCCCCACGCGACGTGTGTTCACCAAACTTTATTCGCTCTCCGTCAAGCACGGGATTCCGCATTTATTGGGATTTTTTTGGGGGGTTTATGTCTCTGGCGCGAACAACAACAATCCTTTGGAATTACAAGTAGACACGATTTCTAATTAACATCTGGGCGCCTTCTTAATCCAGGTATTTCCACCTCTTGTCTGCCCGTCTTTGAAATTGAATCGTTGGAAATATCAATGTGAAAAATTGCGGAGAGCTTCTACTGGTGGTTTCACTGTTCTCATGAAAATTGGTCTGTCATCAGATGACACAAAGTTATTTAAATAATTTACTAAATAAATATGATTTATCTAATACAATAAACAGCCTATGTTCCTTAATTGCTCTATAAATTGTCTACTATTTCACAGCCTTATTTTCATGCCATTTACAGGCTCGCAGCTCAGAAGTAACATTAGCGGTGATCAAGACGTTTCTCTAGTTACGTATGAAGTACACACTGTTTTATTTCACTTGACTCGGTTTAAAAAAACTTTAATATTATTACTTTTACGTTATTCCCGCTAGGTACGCCGTTACTTAATGCGTTATTATGTTCATATAACAATGAAATACAATGATTTCCAAAGATTACGACGTGCCTCATTCTTAATGTTCACAATGGATTAATACACACTGTCATATCCCAAACTACTATATATCAATTCCGTATAACTAACACAGCGTGAGAAAAACAGACTCTTTATCCAATAAGTTCCTCAAAACTACGTTTATCCCAGGAGTGAAATTTACCAATATTTATAACGGATAAATCATATGTTGCAAATATATAACTGAAAACCTGTAAATGGATCTCTCTCGCAGTTACTTCCCATGCACGACCGTCTGCCGTTCTGTGTTCTCTAATCCAATGGATGTACAAATAGAATAACAGTGGCTGAGGCTGTTGAGATTCTTTACTTTAAAATCTAGTACAGTCAGTGAATTAAAACATTTATTTATTCGATCGACGAAGCCGCAACTAAAGCCTCCTCTCCCAAAGATCCTCCTTCCTCGAAAGACGCTTTCTTTTCCGCCTGCGCCCAGAGACAATTATTCTCTTCTTCTTCCTGGATATTATAAAAACAGGTTAATTTATAAATCAATTGACAATTTATTACCGCAATTACTACAGCACGTAACAGAGAAAACGGGACTTTAACCTTCTGCGTGAAACTACTAAGTGTGGCGGGAGTAGCAAAATGCTACAATAACATTTAATCTGAACTAAAAATTAAACTCACCCATTACAGAATAACAAATTTATTTTTGGTGAAAAGTTAATTAGAATTTATGTAAATTTTGGAGCATTTGGTTTTAAATACATAAATAAGGTCTACGACCTGGACGAATGAATCCCACGCCACGCCACTCATAACAATGAAAAACAATTAAACAAAAAGATTACGAAGTGCTTCCAAGTACCGTCGATATTAATGTCTGCAAAGCGCAATACGAATATTTTTCTCTATGACGCTGATAAGTAAGTTACGTTAAGAAAATCCTTCACAATACCAAAAATTATCTAAAACTGAAACGTATTGTAACGTTTACAGTTATAGGATTGCATTGTGAAACGGTACAGTGTCGATCAGCAACATGTGTGAATCCGGGTCAAAGTAAAATTCGTCGCATTTTGCCGAATTGGTCGAGTTAAATGGGAAATTATGCACAGTTCCTGGTTTTTATGTCACTGAATGGCGGTTGCTCTGCCAATGACATACTAGCAAAGGTGCGCGGGGATCGCCCATCCAATGTGAAAGTCATGAATTAAAGCGCAGCCCGCGGCCGAAACGAAAGTACGACTCGGAGATAAAATTGATTAACACACGCGGGGCAGAGAAAACTGGACTTTTGCCTTTTATGTGAAACGACAAAAAAAAAGGGTAAAGATTTTTCTGATACGATTCGAACCCCTTTGCTTTGTTTCCAAAAGTTCAAGTTGCGAGACGCTACGACAACAAAACTCAGAGCAGAAGTGACCTAATGAAACGAGATGTAGCCAATGGAATTCTTCCCGCGTCTCGGTGAACCAATAGGAAGCTTCCATAGAGCAACAAAACCTGGACGCGGGTCGCGAAGGCTTCACTTCTCTCCAGACTCACCATGGCGATGCTTCGAGGTAGGAACGATCAACATTGTTGCATGATTAATTCATAGTGACGTGTGACAATTACTTTCCTCTAACATGTAACACTTTAACAAATTCTCCCTTCTTTTCTCTTTTCCCCGAAACGATATTAATAGTAAATTCGCATGTTGGTAGCTCTTGTATTAATACAATTCACCGTTGTTCATAAAATGTACTGCTCTGTAAATTCGTTTTATTTCATACATTTACTATATGCTATTAGAATTAAGAAATCATTTCGAGTAATGTCTCTCAACGAACTTTCCGATTTTATCTTTAACTCAAACTGCATTCAATTCAAAATAAAATATACTATAACGTTACAAATATATTAAAAAGACCAATCTTTTCTTTAAGGTTTTTACCTACAGATAAAACGTTTTACAGCTTATTCCGTTAAGCATCGGAAATACTTTTTGCCATTTTGATAGCAGCGACGATAATTTCTAAACTTCAAATTATATATGATTTTTATATTTTTCTCAAAAGTTTTTAACAGTCGAAAATAAAACAATTAAGAAGTGCTTACTAATATTTCTAAATAAAAATAATTTTGAAACCCGAAGCTTCCGTCGAAGAGCAATTGATGAATATAAATATATAGATTTAGAAAGATTCAATATTTCTAATGACAGGCAACATTGCCATAGGACAAATTTGGAAATATAAACCGAAAGCTAAGGTTTTTCAAATCCGAGTGATAAAAAACCATTCAAGGACAAAATAAAAAAATATTTACAGTACTTTAAGAAAAATTGTCTGCATAATTCAGATAAGAAAAAATACACTTAAACAAGAATTTTTATCATATATTAGAATTAAAAGTGAATTATTAAAGTTGAAAAGAAGTCTGAATTTTATTTATTTTAAATATTAATCAATTTTAAATCTTTAAACATAAGAATCGGAAAATTAGTGAGTACTGAAAAGATAGCGATGACGATTAAGGTGAATACAGAAAATATTTCAGTATCATTGTAAAATATGTGTCTATATAGAAAGATTAATTAATACTTCATCATGAAAATGGTATTGATTGAGAAATGTAAACTTCTTTCTTATGTCAATTCACAGCACCTGTTTGGAACATAAAGTAATTTAATGCAAATATATGATACTGTTGCGTGTTTTTATATATAATTGCACGAATTGTATTAGTATTTTAATTTAATTAAAAACCGAACTAAATTAGTTGCAGTTTATTACTATTTTCACTAAATTTCATCTAATTGAAACCTAATGTTGGAACAAATTTATATATTAAAGAAATGGACGAAATGACAGTAGGATAATTTTTTGCTTGATTAGAAAATATATTATTCTCATCGGTTGGTAAATTTTACATGTAGATAATTTAGTGCTTTTCCCCTAACAATGTTCAAGTCTTTTAGACAAGCTGACAACTTGATGAAGATGGCTGTTAAGGTCAGACAGCTTTTCAGATGTTTCATTTCTCTGTTAAGAAATCTATTTACATGCAAAATAAATGTCGAAAATATTATCTTTGTAATAATAGAATAAATTTATTTTCCACGCGTCGTCATAAAAATAAAGATTCAAGGATCTGGAAAGATGTACACATTTTACACTGTTTGGTAGCAATATCTAATTATTTATATATGAGAATAATTTATAGTAAGACAAAATATACTAATTTTTTCCCTTAAGCAAGTGATTAAAATTATATTTCACAGAAAAAAGCAATATAATTATAATTTCTGCTCTAGAATATTTCATTAATGATTTACTACTAATAGTTCGTACCAAGATTCCTATTATATTAATAAAAATATTATTTTCGAAAACCTCATTTTTGAAGTAGACTCTATGAGTATCTGAGTAAAACTTAGCTCACTTGTGAATGCAGTCTCATTAATTGGTTAAAAATCTATATTCGTGTGTGTTCACCCCTTCTTGGACAATCGACAGAGACGTATGTAAATTAATTTTTATTTGCAATCCGAGTTCGTACTAAATTTATCATATATATTCATTTAAAATGCCGCCTCTAAGTAAATGAATTAATCAGAGAGTATGAACTTAGTTTTTTATAAAAAGATGTGTGCATAAAGTTCTAGAGTTTACCTGATACATTATCCTTGGGGCTATCTAATGAGTTGCCCCGAAATACAATTCCACATTTTTCGTATAGTTGTGATTTGAGATATCTCTGAATGTATATTTTGCTGACCTGAGCTTTTCTATCACTATATGAGTACTCTACTTTCCAGTTAAGTTTATTAGCTAGTGAATCACTTTTGTACTTAACTAATCAGATACATTTCTAAACTTTCTCTGAGATTAATGCATAACCTGTTGACTGAACCAGCACATTGTGAATTTTGTTACGGGACAGTGTGAATCCATTTACAGCAAACCAGTTTGTAGAACCATTAAATGCGTTATTGCCAACCTCGCCCAGAGTATCTCTAATCGTTTTTATCCAAATATAGGGTTCTTCAATACGGGCAAGCAGATGTTGTCATGCTGAAATGGAATAAAAAAAATTGTGTGTTAGATACTAACGAAATTTTTCTTAATTTGAAAGGGCATACATGGATCTATAAAAAACTGTAAATACCTGACACACAACTTTATTCCGTTTCAACATAGACCCGCCCTTATCATCTCCAAACAATAGTATTAGAGTAGTGAGCTAAAATAGAACTCTGTGGAACTCCAGTCCTTATATTTGTCCCATATGAGCTAAATGTTTGCTCACTTTGAATTCTATTCGTTAAATAAGAACTGAACCCAATGATTCATTTTCTCAATTCCAATTTTTATAGAACTATATTGTGATCCACATTATCAAATACCATAGAGAGATCACCAATTTTCCTAATGGGTACCGTTGATTTATAAATTACTCAGGTATTTGTTACAACAGGGTGTATATATTTTTTTTGGAAGATTCAATTTTATAAGCACAAACTGAGGTTCTGGAAATAAATTATTTATATTTAAATGTTTAATTATTCTATTTTATATTTCTCAAAGAATTTTTGGAATATAGGAAGGTGAGAAATTGGAAAGTAATTACAAGCATTGTCTGTGCTTATGTTTTTAAACAGTGGGATGATATATATTTTTAGCGATTTATTTGATGATAGGGTACATGACGGTGAACCAGAAACTGGCAACTTCCGTTTAATAGAAAACGAAGTGAATTGAAAAACAAAGGGGGATGCCAAGGTTAACTAGGGATCCCGGGCTATAGCTTAAGGATCCTACCCGATATTCACCTCAAATTTATGTAGTGCAAACCCTAAAAAGGTAGATCTGACTCTTGGCTACTTGACTCAGAATGACGGGAGAGAAGTTTGCTTCGGGATCACAGCATTCCCTTCTCCGACCCCCGGCCAACCTTTGGAGGACGCTGGCCTACTGTTTCCATAGAATCACCAAGATAACCAAGATCTGCGACCCCAGAGCATACACCCCTCAGATGCCTTAAAATCCAGAAAGCGAAGATGGCTTCCCCGAAGGTAGCCACTATCACCTGCGAGAACTGACACCAGCTCACTCTATGAGCGGATTTCATTGACTGCGAGAACTAAACCGAATCACTCAATAATAAGAGAAATTCATTATTTATTAAACTACAAATGGGCAGATGCCCGGTGTCAGATACATATAATTTAAACAATAATTAATAATCTTGACGTAAGGACCATATTTGACCTATAATTAACAATACAATTATATTACTTCAATGTAAATCATATATACACCTAATAAATAAATATATATATAATTATATTATTAGAAGTTAAATTTTGAAAAAAGAATAATATTTTTTTGCCTCAAAAATAAGGCACTGGGAATATATTTCACTTCAGTTCACTGTATTACACTACACTAAACTTAGATTAAGTCTAAATTTTCTTTCTGTGAGAGGAAGATTGTTCCAGTCATTAACTGTCCTATTTAGGAATGAGTATTTTCCGTCTGTTTTTTGGTGCCTCGCTTGTAATTTAAACAAGTGATCACTCCTCTGGTACCGAGTCTATTCTTTCATTCTATCTCGGATTCCCTGCCAAGATTTTTGACTTGCAAAGGTTCTGTGGAAAATGTGTAGCCTAGCACTTTCTCTTTTTGTCTGTAGCGTATCCCACCCTAGTCGCTTTATCTATTCGTTCCCATGCCCAGGTCCTATTTGTACGAATTTTGCGGCCCTTCTTCTTCACCCTTTTTATGGATTCTATTTAACTTATCCTGTACGGATCCGAGCATGCTCACGATTTTCCGTAAATGGGCATACTAATGACAAATATGCCAATTCCTTAGATTTCTCCTTCTTGAGTATTTTCATGACAAAGTGCAAGGTGTTCCACGCTTTCCTTGAAGAATAGTTTACCTGCTCCACCCACCCCGGCTTAATCTTGAAATAAATGCCTAGGAATTAACGGTTAGTCTCCTAGATCACTGTTTCCCCATCTATTTTATATTACAAGGAATATTGAACGCGCTTTTAGTAAAATTGATCGTCTTACTTTTACTATTGTTGATTTTGAGTTTATTTCGTTTAGCCCATGTACTTAGAGTGTCTTGAGTCAATTTGGAGAGCAGCTGCGTCTTGTTCCCCAGTTATTTCCCTCTAAATTACACAGTGATCTGCAAAACGTCGGACCTTTGAATTAATATTATTTGGAAAATCATTAATAACTATGAGAAACAATAATGGGGCAATAAATAATCCCTGGGGGACTTCCGATGTTAATACGATTATATATACATATATCAAAACGAGAGAATAAAAATATGAAAATAGTAGCTAAATTTTCATTTAAAGCACGTGCTTCTGAACATGTGGTTCAGAGTACAGAAAAGAATAAGACTGTTTCTGGGGTTAGGAGAATTTTCATCTAGGAGTATATGGAACCTAACGTGGATCGCTGCGAACGCGATTCACAGTAGAAGTGCCGTTGTCTATCCCTGATGCAGTTATTGGCAGGTTTACCTCGTCACTGTAGGTGCCACAGCATAGCAGTCCCGACCTTGGATGGAGGTCCAGATACAGACAGACACGCAGACCTTGCGTTCCTGGACAATGAAAGGAAATAATCTGCAAGGCTAGTCTGTGGGAGAGTCTCGTTTTGCCTTGAAAGCGATCATTTCTTCAAGAGATTTTTCTAGTCAGACGTGTCAAGTAATTTTCTTATGTCATAAGGTGGTGATTATCGCTTTCACTAGGTCGAAATGAGGCAGCGTAAGTTTTGGATCCAACGATTAGCCCACTCACGATCACACTTTGAATTCCGATTCGCCAACGTCATATTATGCTTCTATATATTCAAACGTTGTTTTAAAATATATCTCCAATTGTTATAAAATAGAAGTACTGTTATGTTTACGGGAAAGGAACCTGCTATAAATAGATACACTGACAAAAAATTAATGCGAGACTTATGTTGTAACGTTATGCACTGTTACATACGGGGAAACTGCTGTGTAACTCCAACGGACCTCACCTATGAACAAGAGTCGACTCAAAGCCAACGATTTGCAAATTAGTTAACCACTGAATGCAAGCGAATCAGGATTTCCCAGCGCCGAAGTAGTTGCGTTCCATGGTTCCACGTGAAATGAAACATCCTTAAAGGGGATTCGAACAGAAAGCAAATTAAAACTTATCTTACGATTTATTGAAGAGTATAATTCATGCTACTTTGAGTTAAAAATATCCCGGTACACTAAGGGAGTCGAGAATACACGCGGTGAAAAACATTCTCTGTACCTTAAGTAAGAGAAGAGGTCTCCCTGTACCTTAATGGTGACACAAATACGCATCAAAAGACGTTTCTTAAAACCTCACGTCAATTTATTTAAAACGCAATTTTTAAAATCCTGCACACGCAGAAGATTAGAAGCTTAAGATATAAATTGTGCTTCACTGTATAAAAGAAATGACAAAATCCGATAACCCTCAATAGAAGAATATTAATTGCAAGCAATTTCGTTAATTGTTTGTAATTCACACTTCAGTCTCCTCGTCCTCAAATTATAACGGTAGGCAATTTTTCGTATTGAACTATTGAATACAAAAAATCGAAAAATCCTCATAACCTAAGAATTATCACCTGAAATTATTTCGTCAGTCTTTGCAATTATAAGTACTCAAAATAAAACAGGTACAAAATTACTACATACTTATCTAAAATTATCTTTAATGAACATAATTTTATCATTCTCACGAAACATGCATTTCAATAAATAAATTTAAATCCAAATTCACTCAGAATTTTCCAGAAGCAGCACGTTTGTGTGTAGTAAGCAGTTGCATTTTTATATTAACGTCGTATGAGCGCAACCGGCTTATAACTTGAGCTTCGAAGCAGTTGCTACCTGAGCGGAGGGCGTTACTGTCACAATGAACCGTGTTTTTATGCGAAGGAAAGTTACAACTAGAATCATTGACTCTCTTGAAACGGATGACGAATTGAATGTAATCGAGTTTTAATACTGCGTTGGATAATACCAGCGTGTGAACATCACATATTTCGTGCAACTGAAAACGACTGATTCTTGCTGAGCTTAAATTTTATTGCAGCTGTTGGGGCGTGGAAATTAACGTACGTCACTCAAGTCTGCTCTGTCTCAACGGTTGAATTGGTAGAAATTGATGTGAGTAGAATAAGAATGGGTGTTCTGGGACATTAGTTACAAATTCCGCCAACAGATAGCGCAGCGATCACAGATTCACTGGTAGTTACCACTTCTAGATGACGCTGACGTCGTGGGGGTGTGACGTCAGAGGAGGGGGCGCTGACGTCACACAGTATGACGAGAAATACGAAAATAAGGAATGTTTTGGCGGCCGATAAAGCACATGCTGAAATGTGTTGAATAAATGGCAAATTATTGTAATTAAGTTTAAGATACCGTAAAGTACCAATATCTTTCTTTTCTGTTAGTCCAATTATACATTCTCATTGAAGAAATTGTAGGAATGCAAATTTTGGCAACATTTAAACGCTCAGTTTACGTTTACAAGTAAATATTGGCCCCTAGTTCAATCTTTTCGTATTGTATATAACCTATTATTACTGAAGGAAATTTATCGCCTTATACTCTAAAGACGCTTTATGGTGCTGTGTTTAAATTTCACTTTCTGTGAAACGCTGAGATGAGGTCAGGAGATATATAACTAGTTGTTATTCTCACACTAAGCAAGTCCTACACCATGCATTTACATAACAATGTTCGAAACAACTTGTTTCTTATAAGAAGAAAATACTTTGGCAGGTGAGAAACTAAGTGGCTGCTGCCATTAAAAAAGGGCATTGGCAACTGAAGGACATGTTTTACAGTACCTGACACAAGAACGAGCAATAAAATTTACTGATGCCGAGCAGCCGCCTGTTGTGCAATTTTTTGTTTAAAGAATACTTCCCTGATACAGTTCAAGTATAAACCCAGAGTCTCAAAAGCATATAATCAATAATAATAAAAAACCACGGGAAATTTTACAAAAATTATCTTCAGGTTAGTAATAAATGAGAAGAAACAGTATACGAACAGTTTCAGATACTTGTTTCGTAGTACATTTATCTGAACTATTAACGAAAATAAATCATTCTATTCCATACACATAAAATGTTTCTAAAACATTGAATATTTTTTTGAATTTAGTATCCCAGGTTCCATGCTTATTGTCACATTTTATTATGCCCAAGTATGGAATAAATGTCTAAAATTTTAATATGTATTCAAACTACATTTTAGGGTTTGTTCTGTATCTCTTTCATCTGAATACCGTGATAGGATCCTTATATTACGTTCCAGGGGTGCTCTACCTTCCGCATCCCCCCTTTTCAATTCCTTTCCTATGCTATTAAAGGGGAGTTGTCTTTTTTAGGATCACCCCCATGCAGACTGTTAACCCAATAACAAAAAAAACCTAGTGATTTAGTCTTTCTCTCCCTTTTGCAACGCCCAATTAAAATTTCCGTCCTATGCTATTAAAGGGGAGTTGCCACTTTCTGGATCGCTCTCATGTAGCCTGCCACGAAAAAAAAAATCCTTCTTCTATCTCTAATATTCAAAGTCCCAACAGGCCGAGGCACCTCGGTCAGGAATGAGAGGTGTATTGGGCATAGGATAAGAGTAGCCCTCTCTTTCCTATTGGAACAGTCGGCCAGTTGCCTCTTAAGCTGGCTGAGGCATGAAGCTGGGAACGCTGCGTCTCCACTCCCGTAAACAGAATGGCGTGGGACAAGTACCAAGAGCCCTAATATAGGTTTCTTTAAAGGTACACTTGAATAAATTTCAGATTAACCACCTAGCAGGAACCTTTAGCCCTTAGATATCTTGTGTTCCTTTCTGAGGTCCCCTTGGTATGTTATTAAGGGAAATATTCCTGAAGTAGATTACTCTCAAGGTGCCTATTTCTTAAAGACAGATAATTAATAACTTACATTATCATTATACGGGCTTATAAGTTGATTACAGAGTTACCTTAATTCAAATTATGAGTTTGCCTTTTCATATTTTAATATTTCTATATATCTAGATTACATACCTACCAGCAATTTCAAGCTAATCTCGAACGATTAAAAAAATTGTATGACCATTAAGTAGGTATGTCACCCCTAAAACATACGAGTTGGTAAAAACAAAGTGAGGAATGATGGATAATGTTCAATTTCAACTCACAAGGGAGAGGGAGGGAACTTTCCTGGATACGGGAAACCGAGATTACTGTCATACACACATATTTTGGGTTCACCGAGTTTATTGGTAACAATCCCGACGTTATATAAACTCCTTTTTCTTCGAGATAAGGTGTTAATTTTTAAAATAATGAGTCGAAAACGACCGAGATTAATAGATCTTTGGGATAGCCAGACAATTAGTGACTGTCCCATGCCAATTTAAAGAGTTGGAAATAGTGAAAACAAATGTTCTAAATGGCTCATATTCATGTCTAATCTTCAGCGTTTCATGTCACTGAAGTAAGAAGTTACATTCTTAACTCCCGTTTAAGTCTCCGTCGTTATACAACCTAGATGTTACAGTCGAATTAATTCATTTTTCTGTACGTTTAAGATAAAATTTCCAGGAAACATTGTGAATCAGCTATTATTACATGAACCAACAAGTAATTTGCACTATATATTTTTTAAAACGTGATGGTTCCGACTTTCTTGAGAGGAAAAATTATTTTGAAGCGATTGCATAAAGTTTTATGTACACTACAATACTTTTTCTCTTACTTGTTCCAATATTATGTTTCCTACAGTACATTAAATTTCCGGGAAAAAAAACGACGATTCGTCAACCTTATTTCTTATACGTCGTAATCTATAATGACATTGTGCTAGCGAAGTAGTTTTTAATCCAAGTACACTTTTTAGTTAAATTAGCCGATGTACGACGCTTCTGTATTGCTTTAGACGAAGAATACCGGAATGCGGGTCTGGAACCATGCTTAGTCATGTAACTTTCTTTGGTTTGACGGTTTATATTAGCACTTTCGCTCATTAGCACATGAGAGTTGAGCGCGTTGTAGCGTCGGTCGTGAACCCGCACTCCACGAGTATAAAAGACTGCGAAGGTTACTTCTTTCATTGGTCAGCAGTCAAAGACTTTGCCGAGTCATGGCGCAGTTCACTTGTCTTGTGGGAGAATGTAAACATTCTCTGCGTGCAAGAGTTGGCTCTAAATACTTTCTGACTTTACATTCTCACATTAATAAATTTTAAATACTTTTCTGGTTGAGAACAAGGAAATGCTTTCCCGATCTGAGATCTGAGTGATTCCTTGAATTCGTCATTTGTTAAGAAATATTACACTTACAAACTTTATAATTTCAAGACACTTGTCAGTATTATTATTTGTAAGCTCTTGAAGAAAGCTTTACAGCTAGATCTATAATCAGTACTAGAAAGTATTCTAATGTCACCTTTGTACTAGAATATTTGAGTGCTCCTGGTCACGCAAAGTAACCATTTTGCTAGGACATTAATGTTGTTAAAGAATAACTAACAGACCTAAGTTTCCTAGAAGGCAGACCATTACCATTGTTAGACCATTTCCATTTGTCATCTACCCGATGACCCAGGAAAGGGACAGCAACAGATCAGAACTGACTAACTTACTCCTTGCCACGTTTACAGACAATTTGTTAACCTCAAATCACACATTTAGGTTGTCGAGATTTGTGTTAACTTTACTAACGAGATTAATTTATAAATAAAAATCCAGTCAATTAGTCAGCACTCTATGTTAAAATTTATAGAGGACATCAACAACGTTTCGTCCATATTTGTGGACTTTCTCAGGTAATTAGACTTTTTTAAAAACTAATTATATTTTTGAATATAGAATATTTGATTGAATATGTAATAAGTATGTCTTAAAATTAAATCATAAAATAAATAAAACAGACTAACATTTAAAATGGATATACTTATATATATATATACTGAAAAGGCAGAGTCTTTTATTTATTTATTTTATTCGAATTCCCACTTGGTTCCTATACTATATAAATTTAGAGTGGTAAGTTAGGGAGGCCTAAATATTGATAAATGACTATTTACACGAGATTCAGGGTCATATCTGTGGGATGAAACGGCAAAAGGGGAGTAGAGATCTCGCTTATTGAGTTTAGCTGGAAAACGAACATGTTTTGTTCTGCTCTCGGTGACTTGGAGTTTCGAGCAGGTATTAATCATTTGTCTCACTTAAGGTTACACCTTGATATTGAGTATTTCGCTCATCAGTATTGAGAAACAATTAATTTCTTTATCCTAAACTTTAACATGTTCCAATCAAAATTATGATATTTTAGACAGACGTGCTTAAAGATACTGTCAGATTATTGATGTTAATTTTTATCTGAAATAAGTACGTATATTTGTGTTATCCCCGTAGAGAATTGATTTCAGATGCTGTATATGTCCTGGAAGATTATAACTGTACAGAATTAAAAGTAAAGGTCCAAGACTTGATCCCTGAGGAGCTTCGAATTACATTAATTCCCAATCTGATAAAAGGAAATGATCTTTAGTTTAGATAGTTTGTTATTTTCAATTTTTTTAAGGGTAAGCAAGGCATTACACCGTATTATTAAGACTGGGAGAGCTTTCAGGTAAACCTAAATTGCTATTTTCATTTAAACAAATAGGTTTTTAGTTACACTCAGACGTTTTTGAGAATATGGTGACCGACAAAGCTCTTTGGCAATGCACCAATATTTCTGTAACTTTAATTTGCATGTGAATCTTGGAATCGGTTACAAAGTTGAGACAATGTTTCCATCCCCGTATTGTAGGTACTGTGTGTACTCAATGTGACTGAAAGTGTAGGCACCGATAATGGCTGACAAATGGGTGATGGTGGTTCGTTTCCTTCACATCTTCCTCACTGCCAGTTGATATTTGTTCCAGTCAACAAATCATGATCAACCATAATTTTCAGATGTGTATATGTGTGTTTCATGCAGTCCTGGTGGTCGCCGTGGTCCTGTGCACGGCGTCTGCGGAGCTGCGTTCCCGCCTGCGTGAAGAATTCTCGTGGAAGGAGATGACGTTCGCGTTCCCCAACGACGCCGCCCGCAGCGCTGCCGAAGCTGCTGGAGACTACATCCCTGCCAACAACCTTCCTCTGGGTCTGGCCCGTTGGCGGGACAAGTTGTTCGTCACCGTGCCTCGCTGGAAGGCCGGCGTAGCCGCCACTCTCAACTATGTTCCCCTCGGAACTGGTAGGTCACACTTCTCCAATCAACTGGGATATTCTAGTCCATCTATACATTTATCTACAGTAGCTTTCGACTTTCTTCATCCTCATCTGCAACTATTAACATATGGTTAACATATCTGAACGTTTTAAACTTAATACATAATTACAATACAGTTTCCACTACAATTATGTACCCATATGTAGTGGAAACTGTATTGTAATGATGTATAACTTTAAAACGTTCAGGTATGTTAACTATATGATATTTAGTAACCTTATTGTATAATTGCATGCTAAGACTGATTGCTGAATAAATAGTTGCAGATGAGGATGGCGAAAGTCGAAAGCTACTGCAGATAAATGTATTGATGGACTTATTGAAAATTTATTACCAGAACACAGTCCTTGAATATCTAACGTAATATATAATTTTAAATTATTCTGAAAAAATTTAATTCAAAAAATAAAAATACTTTAAACGCCACATGATTCAATATGATTTATAATATCTTTTCTCAACAAGCCGATAAAAAATGCATTAAATTACTAATTTAAAAAATTTCAATTAATTATTCGTGTTTATGAAAATAAATTAAACAGAAAAAACCTTTAATACAAAATTGAGAATATAGAAATCAAAAAAAATATAAGTCAAAATAATTCAAATCAAAAGTGAAAAATTGTTTAAGACTAATTAATTTCAATTAAAAATTGAAAAATCAATTAAGTCAGATGGGAACAATTAAACTCAATACTTTTCAACGGTTAAGATCGAAAACGATTCAACAAAAAAAATTAAGTTCAAAAACGTTTTGAGCTACTTGAATAAGGAGACTTCGAATTTAATAAAGTTATTGAGAATCACTCGAACAATCTATATTGTTTTCCTTAAAAAACGAGTAATTCGATTAAGTTCACCATCACGTTTTACTGTTATGTTTGAAATAAATAAATAAACCATTCCAATTTCATTTAAATCACTTCGCACTGTGAGAGTAATACTTTGCACTGGTGCTTGTCGAGGATGATCAGCTGATGCGTGGTCTCTGGAACAGCTGTCAGGACTGAAGCAGGTGTCGCCCCTCGTTCACTCCTTCGTGCTCACGAAGAGCTTTATTTGGAGACATGTGGGAACACTAACGTGACAACAGCAGTATGAGCAATGTTATTTAAAGGAAAACAACCAGGAAAAGCAACGGAGTAAGGTCGGAGCCAGGCCAGCGGTCAGGGGTGCCACCCTAATTTACCCTCCCACTCCTTTCTGTGGGCACTTTTTAAAAAATCGTACAAAGTTTCGTAGCGTTGCTAGTTCAATGAAGCTTATATATATGACTTTCAATCGCTACAAGAAAAACTGTGCTCCACCCTCCTCTGCGATGCGCTGTCCAAGAGTTAGTAGTAAAAAAACTTAAGACACACAGATGATTCAAACGTTGTAGTAGATAGGTTTCGAAGGGTTTGCACTGTCTTTTGATAAATTTTCAGAGCATTTAAAGCAACAGTTTGAAATCTATGAGTTATCAAAGTCGAGCTATATGAAAGGAAGACGAAAAGAACCCTGACTTTTTTCATTTTTTTTCGCCAAACCGCATGTATGAAATGTCTTTTAAAAAAATTTATTTACATATCATAAAATGGAATTACATTCTGCGTAAAATGAGATCTTTCACAATAGCGCAGGTCATTCCGAATGGGCAGTGGTGCAGTTTCTATTTGTAGATGTGTCACAAAACTAAGAGGAGCGCAGCTTGTGCCTGTGAACTTCCCTTGTCGACTCCTCGATTTCAACACTTTTGGAATATTTTATATAAAAGTCCGACCAATCATCGTTCGAAAGTAGGTTTTTGTGCATCTTTTGCGGGTGCTGATTCCACTCACTCCTCCAGCTCTCTCTGGTGAGACGTCAAATCTTTGAAGACACCACCTCAACACACGTGTCTTGACACGATAAAAAGAAACACTTAAAATATATCAAACAAAATTAACACTAAACTTGAATCTTAACCACGCCTTCATGAGGAACAATCATCGTCTCTCCTGTCACTTTCAATACAGAAAACACGATCCCAAACTAATTAAACGTTCAGCTCTTTCGCAGGTTCACTTCAAAATGTAAGGAACTGATTGTTCCATTGCAATATATAGGATATTTTTTGTTATTTTCACCACCATCTATATCATTATCCGATCTAAAAAAGAGATATGTTAAAATGTAGATTATACCCGTGTATGTTTTGGTTTGTAGCTTTGTAACGCTATTGAAAATAATAATGCAAATTAAAACAATGATCCCTGAAATTAGTTCAAATGGGGTATTGAAAAAAATTCTTAATTTCACTGTTTCAGGCAACAAGTCTCCTTCACTCATTCCGTATCCTGACTGGGAGACTAACAAGTTACCGAAGGAAAATGGAACTGATGGCAAAGGCCATGTGATATCAACTTTCCGAGTAAGCGTCGATGCATGCGATCGCCTCTGGGTTATGGACACAGGAGTAAACGACATCTGGGGAAATACATCTCATATATCATCTCCAAAGATAATGGTCTTCGATCTACTGACTGATAAGCTACTTCGAGAATTTCACTTGAAGGAAACAGATAGAAAGGAAAACTCATTCTTCGCCAACATTATCGTAGATGTTACAAACGAAACCTGTGAAAACGCTTACGCTTACTTGCCTGATTTAGGATCATACGGTCTTATTGTTTATAGCTGGAATGAAAGTGATACATGGCGAATCAAGCATCACTACTTCCATTTCGATCCTCTCAACGGTAATTTCCACGTTGGCGGAGTAAATTTCCAATGGACTGATGGGCTTTTCGGTCTGGCATTGTCACCAGTAGATGGGGAAGGACACAGAACGATATATTTTCATCCTCTCTCGAGTCTCAGGGAGTTCTCTGTTTCGACGAGAATTGTCCGAAATAAGACACTGGCCACTGATCCTTCCACCTACTACGAGTACAAGAACTTGGGATTCAAAGGCGAGAACAGCCAAGCCACGGCTTCATTCCTTGATGAAGAAACTGGAGTGCTGTTTTTCACGCAGATAAACAAAAATGGAATTGGCTGCTGGAATACAAATAAGACTTTAGTACCTGAAAGTGTTGGGCTTGTAGCTCAAGATGATGAATCTTACATCTTCCCGAACGATCTGAAGGTAGACCACACAGGTAATCTCTGGGTTCTAACAGACAAATTACCCGTTTATTTATATAAACAGCTGAAACCTGAAGTGGTTAACTATCGCATTTTCTCAGGCAAAGCTAAAGAAGTAGTAAAAGGCACTGTCTGTGAATGAGAGAGAAAGAAAATTCTTTTAACGGTACCTATCAAGTACAATGTCTTCATTATTTCAATGAATACCCCATATCTTCATTAGTCCACACTACAATGTCCTGTAATTGTTTTAAGGTGATTTTAAAACTGTACATTTTTAAGAAAGTGGTTGTTTCAGATGTTTTTTATTGTACGGAAATAAATAATTGAAAAAATCTCAATTATTCTTTTTATTTAAAGTTTGATTTTAATATTGTATATACCTTTATACGTAGTTAAATATATACATATATATTATTGATATCTTATGTTATCTATAGTTGAAAACTAGGTGAAGTGTTCGGTGTTGGTCTGCTTCAGATAATAATAAAGCAGGCATGTAAATAAAGATACGTTCATTACAGTATTTGAGGGTTCACTACATTCATAATTCTACTCCAAATGAATCACTTTTAGCTAGAAGGGTTTTATGTTTGCCAACAGCCTAAATCTATTTCTGTGGTCAAATCCTAGGGTGTGTAAATGGTGAAAATCGACAAAATAGTAGGTTTTTTTTACAACAGGTGTCATTTTGATAAATGTCCGGTGGTCTGAGAAGAGAAGGTCATATGACCGATATTGCAAAGAATCGAATTTCCAATCGACTCTGTCTCTTCAAAATTTTTATTAAATCTTCAGTTTTTGAAATACAGGGGCCTAAAGTTGGAGGTGTTCCAAAATTGAGTTCTTCATTGTGTTGTAGCTAGGAGGAGAGAGGGTAGGTCCACCTCGAAAATAAAGATACCTACTGTAAGGTCTCAATGATACAAAAAAAATAAGCGATCATTCGTTTCTTCAAGTACAGTACTAACTTTGATGAAAATTTTGAAAAAGTCTGATGTTTTGTTGATATTTTCAGTGTTTTCAAATATATACAGTATTATTACTATTATTATTAAAGCTTACTTTATTTAATATTTTTACCTGTGAAGAATGTCACTTTTATTATTTTATTTGCTTTTTACAAATGAGTAATTACCAAACATTAAAAATTTACCTGACGCGAAAAATAAAACTAATTTACGTATACATCGTATGGACGATCCAAAGAAGTTCTTACGGAGTTACCTCTTTGCCAACGATAGGATACTTACGACGTGGAATGTTCATAATTTGTCAAAATATATATAGTATTATAGTTCAAGAATATAGGCTACCCGCATGTAATACTAGAGATGTCGATGCTTGTATGGGACAAAAAACCAAAAGGGTTTTCATTTGTTTTTACATATAAAACTTCAGTATGTTAAACACAATTGAAGACCATAGACAGCTTCGGGTTTTGAGAAACATGTGTGCCAAATTTGATCAAATTCGAACCAGTAGTTTGGACGCCTATACATGTTAACAAAAGGTTTAATACATAGATAACTAATAAAATGAATAATGTATAATATATAATGGCCAAAAAGTCAGGGATTATTTAATTGCAAACAAAAATTACTTGCATTTTATTATGGAAACAAAAAAATGTATAATGCTTTACCACTACGCTTATTCCTGTATCTTCAGATGTGATCTACAAATTAAATGAAACTAGGATAACTGTATAACAAGATAAAAGAGATCATTTGACTATGCAGTCATAACAGTCGCTTAGATTATTCGCATAGGTTTAAAATTATTGCGTGTACAATCGTATTTTACTATTTCTGAATTGTTGAGTAAAAGAATGTAACAACACTATATTTTTAAACAAAATATAATGTGAGATTAAATTTTGAATTAAATCCAACTGCATATCAATAAAAAGAACGCAGCAGATTTTTATGGTTAACGTATTTGATCTTCTTATGAAAATACGTTTTTCTTTCTTTTTCTGTCACACATTAAGCAATTCATGTGTATTGTAGTACAGTATATAAATTTCGTATTAAGCGGTTTGCGCATACTTATAACTTATGGAATTACTGGGTAATCTTTGGACACCGTTGACTTTTATTCGCACAGTTCATGGAGTGATCAAAGAGCATCATATTATAAATAGAGTGAAAATATCAGAGTGATCGTTATCCCCACTCCTCTCGGAGCAACTCGCTCGGCGCTACTATGTACAATCAGCGCTATTTGAATCCCGTAAAATCTACCTTAAAGCAGCAAAAGAGAAACTAGAGCGTATTATTCAATTCAGCAGAAGTATTTTCAAATATGTAATGTACAAATATAAATTTATACGGATGATTAACAAAAATGCTTATGTCTTAAAATCAGTTAGATAAGAGGTTTATATCAACAAATTTCTTAAAGCGAAATTAAAAATAAATATTTTTTATTCAAAAGTGTTGGAGGATTATATATATATATATATTGTTTTTCCTTGTCTAAAAATTCTGAAAATAAGAATATATGCTATTCTCATGGACCGAATGATATTAAAAATTATACACTAGCTCATTAAATGATTTAAATTTCATCAAATTCAACTCAATATAAAACATTGTAAACATTCAATACATAAATACTACCAATATCAATATCTAAACATTATTTTTATTTAATTAAATCCAATATTCAGTATTATTTTATTACCTTTTCTGAAATACCTTCCATATTTCATGAAATTAAACCCAGTCTCCAAACTTTATAATTAATAATATTAGTGACTTTTTTCATTCCGATGAATTTCTCATCAAAGTAGTTCTACATATCTAAAATTATTGAAGATTCCTTATAAATATTTTCATTCAAATAGTCAATATTTTCAATAACAACCATCCGAATTAACAGTTTTTTCATGAACTTGAATTACATCAATCTCTTAATGTGCTTTATGTGACTGTATCTACTCACAATACTTCCATTCACAAACAATTGGTTTAGAAAACTCAAGATGAATGCTCAATTTTCTTCCACTATATATCTATTTAAACAACATAAATATTGAAAAAAAAACAGAGAGAGTACGAGGCATCCCCAAAGGTGAACCCCAGAATCAATCTGAGGAGAAATGCCTTAGAGAGAAAGATCCCACATGCACTTCTGAAAACATATCATGGCAACTAATGAATGACGTTAACTACCCTTGGCTTGGCTACCTTGCTCTACCTTCCGCATCCCTTCTGTTCAGTTCCCTTCCTATGCTATTAAAGGGGAGTTGCCGCCTGTTTAGCCCCCCCCCCAAAAAAAAACTAAAATTATGGGAGTTTTTCTGTCGCAGGTATTTCTCCCCAGATGACTGCGGGGCTTACCTGACTGGTTAGGGGTTTTCAAGGTTCTCACATGTCAAAGCACCTCACCAATTTTGGGAAGTGTATGTGCTGGGTTCGATGGCCTTGGGAATACGGTAAGAGTTGTTCCTAGCTCCCACTGGATGAGTCGGCCAGCTGCCTCCAAAAAATGGTGGAGGCACAAAGAATGAATGCTGCAAACTCATAGAAAACTCCCCTCCCGTCATTTGGCTTACCTGATGCAGGTTTCATAGGGGTTTCCCTGCATCTTTAGGTGAAACAGCATATAGGATCCTTAAACTTTAGCCCGGTGGCTAATCCTTGACTATCTTGCTTTACCTTCTCAATCCCCCCTTTACAATTCCCTTCCTACCCTATTATAGAGGAGTTGCCTGTTTCAGGCAGCCTGTACCAACAAAAAATACTTCAATTTATCAAGCTGAAATGAATATTATAATTAAAAGCATTCTGTCATTGCGTAAATCGCACTCTTATTCTGATAACTGAACCGCCACTTTCATTTTCATGAATGTTGGTTTCTTGCCCAATAACACGTTTAGTAAGTTTCTTTCTATCTTCAGTACCATTGTTTAGATATTCTTGTGAACTGAACGTAGTTTTCTGTAATGCCTATTATTCGTGCTTTCCTTAAGCAGTGGCAAATTCAAATTTAATAGATACTTTCGTCGAAATTTGTCGTACGTTTAAAAAATAAAACATCTGGAAATCTCAGCAGTGCAGAAAATTGCTTCAAGGCAGCTGCCAACGATTGATTACATGACCTTATAAATCTATAATAATTTTATTCTAATTTACGTCCCTGGCATGTCATTCAGATATAGTCTACATATTTGTTAATCCCTCAAGATTTATAGTTTTTCATTTTTTTTAGGAATCTATATATGTACATATCAGATTAGTTGCGATGTTTATTTAAATAAATATTTCATAAAAGTTACTTTTTTCATATTGTTTCCTGAAAATAACTTTAAATATATCTTGTTTGGAGGAGGATTATAATTCAAGTCGACCAAAACGATTTTACATTTGATCATATTACATACTTTTGTATGGACGCGACAATTTTCCTTCAACTCGGATGTTTAAAATTATAGATATTTGTGAAGTCCACCAGTGTAAACTTATTCTTTATATTAATCTCGGCAGTCGTGAAGTTTGCGTGGGAGACGGAATAATTCATATGCAAAGGCTGTTGCGAATGCGGGACTGGAAGGTCACAATGATCATTATGAAATTTCTAAGAATAGTTGTCCCAAGAATATTTTCTAAAAGCACTTATCTAACCAATAATCTCTTTGGTTTATATGATTAGTGACTACTTTCGCGGAAAAATCAGAAAGGAAAGTCTGCTGACTGAGATATAATTCATTGAAATAAAAATATTGATCTGACAAAACTATTGATTATCAAACTATTATTTTGTAATGAAATATAATTTTCATGAGTGATATGGTACTCTAAGATGAGTAATTATGTTTTAGTTGCTCGTTTTTTATATCGCCGCAAACGAAAGACAATGCATGGTTCATAAAGGACGATAATAATATGCACAACGAAATTCATGCCCACCGTTATAATATGGACATATTTTATTTTTAAGCAGCTGTGTTCGCGATTAGCATTTGGCGCAATTGTAGGTTTGGACCCTATTGCGTTTCCTTAGCGCCGTACTTTATAAGTCGTTTTACTATTTTTTTAATACTTTATCGTGCTTCTTCCCTCATATGTTCTCGCCAACTTTTATCAGTAAAAATATTAATATTATTAAAATAGTCTCCCAGTAAGAAAATTGAAATATGGCACATTTAATTCTATTTTTCACGGTATATCCTCGGATCTCCATCCAATTAAAGTCATCTTGTACGTTGACCAGCCGTCTATCTCTTGGCCTGACCTTCTTTCTGTTGTACATCATTCTGGCATTCATTATTCGCTTTGACATCCTGTCATCTGTCATTCTCTTCGAATGTCCTAGCCAACGTATTCTTTCACATTTAATATATTTTACTATATTTTTCCTTGTATAAGATCTTCTAATTCGTGATTGTATCTCACACTCCTCTATCACGTGCACATAAATTTTTCTTAGGTTGCAAATCTTCACTCCTGTCATTTTTTTCATTTGTTTTAAATTTATTTCTCTATTTTTAGCCTGCTTTCTTGTTTCCTATAGCAGGCCTTAATTACAATATTTTACAACAATCTTGTACACTTTTTTACAATGATTAACCTTAGCAAGAGTAATTAATAGAATACAAAATGAATGGTAATTTTTTTACTTTATATATATATATTTTATTTATTTTTTATTATTGTTGTTTTACCCCAGGAAGTTGTTTATCTATATATGTCACGGTGTCTTTTGGATGCGTTTGGCACGCAGCATGTGTTCATTCACTGCATGCTTCAGTATCGCATCTTGGCACAGATATTTCTGTGTACCAAGAAGCATGTTATCCATCTCTTTTCCAGTGCGTGGAAAGGCAGTAGGAGTTCCTTCTCTCAGCCCTGTCTCCTGTCATTGTCCACATTCTGAGCCATATGTGACTGTGTACATGCCGTCCCCCCTGAAAGTGCGATGCACGCACTGCACCCCGCTGCCTACCGCCCGGGGCTAACTGTAATAAAGTTTGGTCTACATTAAACCATTTCTGTGAATAATTTTACCAATGTGAGATACTCCATTATTATTTCTAACAACACGAGTACCCCAACTGATTTAAACGACTTCTTCATTGGCTCTACAGCCCATTGAGGGCCTAGGCCTACCTGGTCGACTGCAGACTGTCAACTTGCAAAACAGAGCCAACAGCACATGGTGTTCCCAAGCGGTCACCCATCCAAGTACTAACCATGCCCAACGTTGCTTAACTTCGGTGATCGGACGAGAACCAATTCAATTTCAACATTTCTTTATTCATACAATATTTACAAAATTTACAAAAGTTGTATACAAAAATTTTCATACATATAGAGTAGTTCCTGCTCACGCTTAACCTACTGCTTAGACCTTTTACTTAAGTTATATTATTATACATGTGTGGTCGTTTTTCTTAGTTGCTTATAATTATAAATATTTTTTAAGTTATACATAGGAAAACTATAAAAACCTACTATTAACAATTCTAATTTTTATACAATGACTTCTAATTACAATTTATCATTATTAGATTCGTAGAATATTTTTAATATTTGATAGGGTAATTTATGTTTCCATAAGGAATTTATATTGTTGTATCTGATATCTGTGATTGATTTTGTTAGTTTGTTATTTTTTAATTGTGTTGTGTAGAATTTATTGGCAGAATCTTTTATGTGGTCGATTATACTGTTTATATTAGCTTCTTCGTGTAGTTCTGTGATTCGTATCTGTCTGCATTAAGAATGAGTCTTAGGAATTTGTTCTGGAGTCTCTGTAGTATGTTTATATTTGTGGTGGCAGCTCCACACCAGACTGGTGATGCATATAGCATGATTGGTCTAATAATCATTATGTAAATTAACCTTTTATTCTTTATGCTCAGTGCTGATCCTTCGATTAGCAAAGGATAAAGATTTTTAGCCACAGCATAAACTTTTCTGACACTCTCTTTTATATGATACTGAAAGGTTAGACCTGTGTCTAGATATACTCCAAGATATTTTACCTGATTTTGAATTTTGACTCGGTGCTTTCAAAGTGGTGTGGCCGTTGGCTGATTTAAACGACTACCTACAGCTAACTACTCTACCTACAGCTAACTACTGACTACAAATTATTATAACTTCACACTGCGCATACACTCCAGTCTTGCTGCCATCAAAGAGTGATGCCGATATTTATTTCAGGTGACACTCCAATAAAAATGTAACGAAAAGAAGAAAACTTAAATAAGCGTATAATTTGGAGGCAATTTGCCTGTAGGACTTTTCTCTCGCAGGCATTTCTCCCCAGAGTGACTCTACTGATTAAATTGGGAATGCCTCGTACTCGCTCTGGGTTTTTTCAAAGTTCTCACATGCCGAGACAACTTTACCTATTTTCGGAGGTATATGTACTGGGGTCGACGACCTTGGGCATAAGGCAAGAGTTGTCCACTGATCCCATTGGGTAAGTCGGCCAACTGCCTCCTAAAACTGGCGGAGACACGGAGAAGGGAATGCTGCGACCCCACAGCAAACTCGTCTCCCATCATTCGGAAGGGCGTGAGATTAGCACCCAGTGCCTGACCTACCTGATGCAGGTTTTCTAGTGTTTTCCTTGCATATTTTTAAGTGAAACACGTGGTAGGATCCTTGAACTATAGCCCGGGGCCCCAGTCAAGCCTTGGCTACCTTGCTCTACCTTCCGTTTCCAAGTCCCTTCTTATGCTATTGAAAGGGAGTTGCCTGTTTTAGGATCACCCTCATGTAGCCTGTTAACCCCCCCCCCCCAAAAAAAAAAGGAGGATAATAAATCTATAACACTAGTAAATATTTTGGAACAAAATGATCCACCCCTTTCTACGTAAATAAAAAATTTATAATCATGAGACGTTGACAATGAAACAGAAAAATTACCTTTCCAACTGGTGTGTGATATACTATCTACTAACTGATAGTCTTTATTGTGGTCTCTTTTTCTTGCGGCGCAAAACCGTCACATTCAGGAGATATTGGAACTGTGGTTACATAATCATCTGTGAAATAAGAATTTTTTAAACGTGTTTACAATAATAAAGAAACAAAAATCACGAAAGTCTTTAAAAATCTCATGAACCTGTATACTTGATCTTACTTCTGAAGGTCCTGAAAGCGACTGTTAGAAGAAGAGAATATAGTAAAAAGATTTAGTGACAAGATAAAGAATGACCTTTATTAATATGTGCAGGTGAATGTACTTAAATTCAGGCATAAACAAAACTGACTAGGAACTTATATCTTCTTTTATCCCTTCGAGGAATTTCATCTAGGGAAGTACACACTACATAATAAATTTATTATCCTGTGATTTTATATTATATGTTACACAAGGATTTCCATCAACTATGCTAAAATCAATCAACGAGTCAAAGACCGACGCGGCTCGGAGAAGAAAACTGCGGCTTCTAGAAAGAGTGAAAGAAAAAAACCAACGGCGTCGTCCTTGACGAGGGCCAGGAACATCTCGCCAATCAGAAATCTGCGGCTCTGAAATCGCCAAGCACTTCATCTGACATCACAAACGTGTTTGTAACAGGCGAGTGTTGTGCAGAATGCTGGCCGTCAGATAGGACTTCCAGACTTCCACCAGTTTCAAATGGTAAAACTTTGTTTGTATATAGGTCATTTGTGTGGATTCGGAGTCAATTTCAACCACCTTTTTTCCTGGTGATAGAGTAAGACTGCAGGAGGTCGATTTTGCGTCGAATCCTTCACCTCAATCGAAATCTTTAACCATTATTTCACAGTGCGTTAAATGTGTCCCAATGAATGTTTATTTAAGGTCAGTAGTTTTGTTTTAATTTTATCCGTACAGCGGAGTAACATAGTTTATAAATTACATGTCACCCTTTTCCACTTTCATACAATTGACCAAACCCAGCTTTGCAACATATTTTAAAGTTTTACACGACACAAATGAATTTCGTAATATATAGACTTATGTTTCTTAAATTCATGATTATTTAAGAATACTTGGCCTGAAATTTTACTTATAAAATATAGTTTACACTATTTGTGCTGAATATTGTAGTAATCAAACTTAAATATGCGTTCATTATAATCAATTTTTTTGTTTGATACATTAATTTTGTACTATCTAAACCCCGCGACTTCGTTCGCGCCGAAATAGTTCTTTTTACTTTTCCCTAGAAACGAAACAACAGGTACAGAACTTTGATAAAATTGAATTCATTGAATATATTTATGATCGCTTCATGGCAAACCGTATAACTTGCAGTTTAATTCGGAGCCAATAAAAATGAACAATTCGCGCGGCAATTCAATGGATTTAAAAAATATTTACGTAACTATCTTCTGATCTCTTCAAGATTGATGCAGGTTTTCTAGGGTTTTCCCAGCATCTCTTTAGGTGAAACGCCGGGTAGGATCCATAATCTGTAGCCCTGTGGCCCTAGTCAACCCTTGGCTACCTTGCTCTACCTTCCACATCCCCCCTCCTCAATTCCCTTCCTATGCTATTAAAAGGAAGTTGACTGTTTGAGGATCACCCTCATGTAGCCTGTTAACCAAAAAAAACTCTTCAAGATATCAAAATGAAACATACACGAAAATTTAAGTTGAAATTCCTGTTTCAACCCGTGAAATTTTCATTGAAATACGTTAAGCTTTTTCTAAGCATAAATAGATCAAGATTAGAGGCTACCCATATTCAATTTGGAGATTTTAACGAACATATAGAAAAGAAACCTTCATGTAATACATATATATATATATCATTATAGAAACGACTAATATTTAAGTTGAATTGCCTTTTTTAAATCCTCAAATTTTCATTGAAATCCGTTGAGCCATTTCTGAGCCTATTCGAGACAAACATACGGAAAGTCAGACAGACAGACAGGCAGACACTTCATTTTATTTATTGGTATAAATAACAAGGAAAACTGTTTTAATTTGCAGGCAAATTTTAGTATGAAAAACAGTTACGTGTACACAGACATTTTTTAAAACAAATACCGGAAAATAGAGAAAAAAACCTAAAACCATTGTTAAAAGCTGAAAATAATCAAGAAACATTACATAGTAAGTTAAAATTTTCAGTGTTCAGTTTAATATTGGGTTGATTTTTAATGTAAAAAATTATATAAAAATTCTTTTACAAGAATGAGTTTCCCTGTATTATATACTTGCATTATAGAAATTAAAATTGTGGATAAATCTAAAACAATGTTTATTAATTGTAAATTTATTTATAGATTATACGTTAAAAGTATTTGTAAAAGTAAAGCTCTCCTGTCCTTCATATTGTTCACCTAATGAAGTACTAACTATTTGACCATTATACAGAGTGTTTCATACTGAACGGGATAAAAAGTATAGAGTAGTACAAATTCTGTAATCCTCAGATCTAACTCCTTGTGGCATTTTCCTGTTCGTGCCTAGGACTTACTGAAGCAACGGATAACTAAAGTGCCCATATATATATTAACAAAGGATATTCTATTTCGAGTGTGGCATGATTGTATTGTATTGTATTTGCTAATAATCTACAATTGGGCGCAAGCCTGGTGGCAGATACATAATTAAATATACATAATTATAAACTAAAGAAAGATAAACATGTTCTGTGGATGCCCTGAAAGAGAAAAGAGAAACACTTCACTTTAGTTTTTTATATTCGGAAACACATTTATATTAAAAAATATCCACTTCACACGTTTTTTCAGATTTGACCTAAATTTATTTTCTTGAAGAGGATTTCCTCCAAACACCCCCACAGGTAAATTATTCCAGTCGTTGATGGTCCTATTTAGGAATGAGAATTTGCCAACATCTGTTTTTTGTTTTCTATATTTCACTTTGAATTGATGTTCCTATCTACCTATATAACTGGGCTTTTGCATTTTGTAGCTAATTCCAATCCATGGTTTTTGCCCCGTATAAGCTTTGAATAGCAAATGCAGTCTTGCTTTCTCCCTCCTTTCTGACAAGACCTCCCAACCTAGCTGTTTTACTTTTTCCTTCCTATGACCTGGCCCTACTTGCACAAAATTAGCAGCCCTTTTCTGAACTTTCTCTAATGATTCTATTTGATTAATTCTATAAGGATCCCAACAATTGGTCTAACTAGAGATAAGTATGCCACCTCCTTTGTTTTTGAACTTCCCTTTTTTAAGTTCCTCATAATGAAATGTAAGGAATCCCACGCTTTTTGGGCCTCCCACCCAAGTCTGTTGTTGAAATATATCCCCAGATATTTGCAGCTCGTTACCCTTGGAATTAGTTCCCCACCTATTCTATATTCTGTCTCATTTAACAACGTGCGTTTAGTAAACGAGATTGAGCTGCTTTTCTTTCCATTAATTTTCATCTTATTTGACAGAGCCCAGCTATTAACTTTATCTAGATCTTCTTGTAATAATAAAGTGTCTTCCTCGTTTGTTATCTTTCTGTATATGATACAGTCGTCAGCGAAAAGCCTTACCCCTGACTTCAAGTAATTCGGTAAGTCATTAATGAATATTAAAAACAGTAAGGGGCCGATTACAGAGCCTTGGGGAACTCCCGATGGAGTAGTTCAAAGGCGCATACAGAACTCCTATAGAAACACGGAGACTATATATTCACTGTAAATTTGAGTAATCAAATTTAAGTAATTGCATCATTAAGAGGTCCGGTTTTTTGTACCACTCAATATGAAACAGCCAGTATTTAATTTGTTTTCGTGGACTGTAGCACATGCGTGCATCGCCAGCCTCCGCGATGCTTAGTTTAAAGGTACATATTTTGCGCTGCTGCAGATGTCCCGCGCGATGACGACGTCGGCGCTGCTGACGAGCGCCGCGATGCTGCTGACGAGCGCGACGGTGCTTCTGGCGACGGTGGCGCCGCAGACGCGGCCCAAGCCCGCATCCGGCGCCACCCTGCAGAGGAACTTTGTGTGGGGCACACTCGACTTCCAGTGGCCTTCCGCCCGCAGCAGGATGGCCGCCATCGAGAACCGTTCCTTCGTTCCTGAGAACAATCTGCCTCTCGGCCTGGAGGTCTGGAAAGACAAGCTCTTCCTCACTGTTCCGAGGAGGAAGCCGGGAGTCCCCGCCACACTCACCTACGTGCAACTTAATGGTAACAATCATCACTAAAGTATTCTATTAAACCTATAATTATAAAAATGTAAAACCCTAACTCAAACGATAGTGTTACTTGCTTATATGGCTGACTGACATCAACGCAGAGCCAAAACCAGCGAAATTACACTTCAACTGCGGTTTATATATCCTCTAGGTAATGAATTCTCGAAATTAAATCGCTGAATGTGTAAAATTTGGCTTGAGGCGATGAAGTGGCATTTCAAAAAGAACGTTCTTGCTCTTAGTCTTGTGGTGGATCTGGGGATGATTGTTATTATTGAATAAATTCCTATGTTCATAAAGAAAAGGAAACTATTAAATTAAATTTGAGCAATTTGGATCAGAAATAAAATAAAACATTAATTTACCAACATCACTAAAATTTTGGACCGACTGTTTGCTAAACTCACCGTAGAGCAAGAGTATCTACTAGGGATTAAGCGGGTATAAACAAAACTTGCCATCGAAAATAAGCACTCAAATAAGCCAGGGGCGAAAAACGTAAATCTGGTACATCACCGCTTGTAGATCCAGGAGCTGGTGATGGTAGGACATCTCGTCTTTAGTCAGGCTGTGGTCAAGCTGTGATCAGCTTGTCTTCTTCTCCTCAGCCATTGGAAGCAGATTACTCCAAGTCGTATTCCTTCATACTAATGTAATGTACTGTAATCTCATCTAATGGAATGGAATGCCCTGTAATGGCAGTACGTAATGTAATCTAATGCTGTTATGTCTTCTCAACTAAAATCTGCTCTGCTTCGTCTGCCTCGCGGTGTTGTGTTGCATTTCTCCGAGGCTTGGTGTTGTTTCTCGGAGGCTCGTGGTCTGACCTGGGTGCAGCAGCTCGTAGTCCCTCCCTTCTTCATTGTTGCAACACGTGTTTATGTTGCAATGAGATGTTTTGCGAGTCCTCAAACTCAGGCCTTTGTCCCATTATCAGGTCTAATGGCTGACCTGCCACTCCTCTCGTTCTGGCTATCGATAACATCTCCATTGGATGTTAATTTAACATTAAGCTATCGCGATCATTATTTTCTCTGTCATTGGCCTGGCAAGCAGCCTAACCCGCTTCCTAATAATTATTATTTTTATACATATATACAAAATTAACAAAAGTTATTGTGGGGGGAATTTGTTTCACAGTCTTGTTGTGTGAGGGCTATTAAATTTAAAAAGTAAACTCCTTTTTGAAAGCACAAGGATGAGTATTAATAGATAAGAATGTCAAAATATAAGATATTAACCATTTTTCTTCTTCGGGGACGAAAACTTCCACTCAGGGCAAATGGGGTTATGCATCCTCGCACAAAAATACAAAAAGTAAATAATTTCTGCAATAAAAAAATGAAGTAAATGAAACTGGTCGAAATCTCCACAGTAATAAATTTACACTAACTCGCCAACTGATTCACAAAGAAAGGAGATGTTCATTGCTTACTGTTGCTTTCTCGTGGTACAGGCTCGATGGTCGCAGCTCCGTGGTCCCTCTTCTGGCCTCCTAGATGCTGCAGCTTTCCTCTGCCCGTCTCGTGCTTCTTCAATCCACCACCACCAGCACACAGAATAGTACAATCATCGAATATTAAAATTGAATTATCCCCTTGTTTTTTATGGGGTCAAAGGCTCTAAGGGAGGTGCCCCCTAGAAAGCACACCTCTGCACGTGCTGTTAGTAAACTAACTGGAACACACCGAAAGGGAACTTGTGTTTGATCCGTACCTGATGGCATAATAGCCTTTAATGCGATCATTCACGGGGATTAGATTGTGAAAGAGACAATGAATAAAGTGCCGACCATTCGACCTGAAGGGTCTCCTTAACCTCAGCGATATTAAGTTGAAGGGCACAATGAGCTAGAATACTGCTCCTGTGCGACAGCAACATGCGATTGAATAGTGTTGTTAGGATATTGTTAGTAGTTGGGCTTGGGTGTCATGCACGTCGATCCTCTTCTTCTCTGTCATGTCAGGATCGCCGAGCATGTCCTGTAAAAATCCGTAAACAAGCGTGGTCAGTAAATTTCGTTTAGACAATCATTGGGTGTCGGGTTGGAGGAGACGGTGCTTGGGGTGTTTGTGTTTATAGTCCCGCCTTATATAAATTCTTGACCACCAGGCCTCCACATATGCAGCCCCCAACAACCACGTGGTCTGGACCGGAAAAAGTGCTCCTGAAACGTCCCCAAACTTTATCCATCCACGTGGTCTGTAACTTGAAAAATACCACGTGGTCACCACAACACAGTCAATATACGCTGAAAAAATGGCCGGAAAGCATTTACGGGACGTTGAAGCCGTGTTATACATTGAAGAAGGATACGTTTTCCGAGAAAATGTAATTAATATTAGGTGCTCAGTTGTCAGTCGTTTCAATCGAACGACTCGCTCCGATGAATGGTTGAGCGTTTGCTGCGAACCAGGGAAGCGAATAACTCTTTTACAGCCTTGCCTCCCAAGAGTCGTGCTACGGTAGTAAACGACTCTGCAGCGCTCCACTCTCAACCACTATCTATTTGTATCAACTCCTTTTAAGTCTCCCAACATCTTCTGCTCATCTTCTCCCAACACCTTCTGCTCATCTTCTCCAAAATCCTTTCCTACGAAAGTTCGGCGGGAAGCTACACAATTCCAAACCACCAATGAGCTACAATTCTCAATAACCACTATTGGCCTACACTTTTACAATTACAGTCAGTAGGAAAGTTCAACGGCTGGGCGAGATTCCTAATTTTCCACGGAACTTTTGTTTTCGCCAAAAGCAGCCCCCTAATTCTTCTCGGCTATTCCGTTTATCGTGAGTGGGGCCGTCTCCCACATTCGGCCGGAAGGGTAATCCTTTTGTCCTAAGGAAACGCAGGTGAAAACTTAAAATTTCACTTCACGCAATTAATACATTACAGTAGTTTATCGCTTTCGTATGATTGGCTTGTAATTTTCTAATCGGTCCCCAGCTATGAACATGTTTGTTGTTAATCTAGTTGATCACTGTGGCCTATTTTGAACGCCTAATAATAATTTTGTAAGATGTTTTAAATATTGTGTAGATCGTGTTCTGTCTACGAAGAGCTCTCCGAAGCTGGTGCCGTACCCCGACTGGGCCACGAACCAGGCAGGAAAAGGAATCACGTCCACGTACCGCGTGATGGCGGACGAATGTGACCGTCTGTGGGTGGTGGACACGGGCATCGAGGCGGGGATCAAGGTCACCGCCCCACAGATACTCATCTTCAACCTCCACACGGACAAACTACTGCACAGGTATGTTCCGCTTTTCACGTTCACGTTATAAGGCTGTTCCGTCGTAGAAATAGAGGTTCGCCCAAAGCTACCAGGATTACCGTTGCTGTGATATAGTCTTTGCTTAGAGATTTGGTAGCTTGTGGGGACCGCGTACATTATAAGAAAACAGGAGAGTGATTCAAGATTCACTTCCGGAAATAAAAGTTGTCTACGATTGGCGATAGGATTGAGTTCGGATTGGAGCTAAGTCCAATCTTCAGAACATTGACGAGTACTAGCTGCAGGGAGACAGTCTTCCAATGTAGTAGAAGAAGGTTTATTATTATTGTTGATCAGTCTCACAATAACAATAATAGAAGAATAAAGACTGAGTAAATGAATCGATCAACCCCATGTCTAAAGGCTGAGTGCAATTCAAGAACTGCCTATATTGGCTCATTTTATCTACGTTTTATATCGGCTCTTAACCTACAAAAAAAGTGTTGGATAACAATCCTGTGTCGGCCTTCTACTCAGCTGCAGGCCTAATAGTCCCTGTTTAGCAGACGTCAGCGCCCTCTGTTCCGTGCCACATTTATTGCCACATTACAGCATTTTATATGGTTCCGCATGAATTCTCCAATAGAAACTAACCACTGATTAGCATGCAATGAATATCTCAAAGGTTGATCCAATGGGATCAGAGGACAACTCTTGGCTTATGCCCAAGGTCTTCAATCCCAGTACATATACCTCCCAAAATAGGTGAAGGTGCCTCGGCATGAGAGAATTTTGAAGAAGAAAAAAACAAAGAGTACGAGGCATTCCCGACATATACAGGTGAGCCCCGCAGTCTCTCTGGGGAGAAATGCCTCCGAGAAAAAACTCCCACAGGCACTTTTGGCCATTTTGAGTCGTGGTACGCTAAAGAGAGAAATAAATAATGAAGCATAAATAAAAGCACAGTATATGGAAGCCTAAACGAACCCCAATCACACACAACGTGATTATTAACAATTTAGTCTTAAATTAGGAATTAGTACAGACAATCGACCGTGAAGAAATATTTACCTACCAATCCGCCGGCGATATGTTGAGATCGGTTGGCCCACTTGAACACCAATTTTGTCAGCGCCGTCTCGGGAAAATACTCCAAGAGGGTTGGATGTAAGCATGGTAACAGAAGCCCTATGAAACCCGTAAGTTAATAGTTGTGGCACTCGACAATTACTTGGACCAGATGTGAGGATCTCACTCGGCGAACGCAACCAGAGAAGGTCGACCAGGGTCAAACAATCTGCAAGGACGAAGTGCGAAAAACTTTTCGAAAATTCTACAGACAGCATAAATTAATATGCCCACAAGCGCCACCAAATATTTGAAGATGAGGGAGATCACTTCGTCATACACGAGTTCCTAATCTCCCAGAAGAACGTCGCTGGTCTGAAGCCGAGCAGCGAATACTGATACTCTCCAAAATGGCAAAATGGAAGAGAAAGTTTGAAAGGTTTAGAACTGTCACTAAGCTAGACAAGAAACCTGCTTTTATATATAATGGGAACATAGGCAGGCAGATGATCTTTAAGAAGCATCACGTCTGCCGGAGGATCAGAAGAGTGAATACGTTCCAGTTATAGCCGCATTCACAATAAAACATATTAAGAGCTGCATTTAATTCAAGGTGCCAACAGCAGGGTGAGGCTATTGAATAATTTGTAGCTAATTTGTATACATTAGTGATACATTGCTCCTGTAGCGTAATAACTAGGGATGATAGAAGTATAGTAGACATAAAGAGTAGGATAGCACAGACAAGGAAGACTTCCGCGAAAAAGAGGATTTAATTACGGGTAATATAAGTGTGAATATTAGGAAATCGTTGCTAAAAATGCTCGCATGGAGCGTGGCGTTATATGGGTGCGAAACGTGAACGATAGGAGCTCCGGAAAGGAAGAGAATGTAAGCGTTTGGAATGTGGTGCTATAGGCGAATGTTGAAAATCAGATGGGTGGATAGAGTAAGTAACGAGGAAGTTCTAAATAGAAAAGGGGAAAAGCTAACAATATGGAGGACGTTGACCGAGAGAAAGGATAGATTAATAAGCCACGTTTTAAGGCACGATGGTCTTGTAAAATTAGCATTAGAGGGAAGTGTGTGGGGTAAGAACAGAAGAGGGAGGCGAAGGATAGAATACGCTAAGCAGATTAGGCTATGTAGTTCGAGAGTAACGAGATTTTCATTGCGCTAAAAATTGTCTTCCATGACAACATTAAACATAAAAATTAATTTTTTTTAATTTAGACACTTATAGAGTAATAGGGATCGTGTACCGCTACTAAACGTTGTGTCGGAGTTTGTACGTCGGCGTGATTGGAACATTTGATGTTTCAGGCACTATTTGAAGGAAGAGGATTACCGAAACAACTCGTTCCTGGCAAACATCGCGGTGGATGTTAAGGCCGATGCCTGCGACGACGCCTTCGCTTACCTGCCGGACCTGGGTTCGTACGCCATGGTGGTGTACAGTCTGCGCCAGAACGACTCGTGGCGTGTCGAGCACAACTACTTCTTCCTGGACCCTATGGCGGGGAACTTCAACTTCGGCGAGTTGACCTTCCAATGGCCCGACGGCGTCTTCGGAGTCGCGTTGTCGCCGCCAGACAGCGCCGACTGCGGCTTCCGGAAGCTCTACTTCCACGCACTCGCCAGCACTCACGAGTTTGTCGTGTCCACCAGAGTGCTGCGGAATAGGTATCTCATTCTCCTCACTATAATTCTTTATCATACTAACGATAAATCGAAATCATTTTCCGAATGACGGGAGACGAGTTTCCTGTGGGGTCGCAGCATTCCCTTCTCGGTGTCTCCACAAGTTTCAGGAGGCAGTTGGTCGACTGATCCATGGGATCAGCGGACAACTCTTGCCTTATGCCCAAGGTCTTCGACCCCAGTACATATACCTCCTAAAATAGGTGAAGGTGTATTTATTCATTAAATCATAATGTTTGTAAAGAGGAACATAAATTTGTTTCAAACAAATGGTGAATTCCATAAATACGCGACCAGAAATCGCTCTTAAGGTCTGACAATCACCACCTTCATCTCCACAGGAAAAGTATTAACAATACCGGGAAACTTTTATAAAACAGCCTTCCTCCAGAGGTTAAAAACAATAACTAAAAAAATTTTGTAAATCAGAGTAAAACTATTCTATTAATTGGCGCTGATGTTTTGCTCAACACTGCAAAAGTGTTGAATGTGTTGCTTTGTAAAATCACTTACTACGTATCTTTAAACTTTGTTTGTAGTTTTTTCTGCTGCTTTGTTTGTTTGCTTCATGTGTTCCCTGGAGCTACTTCGAAAGGCCAGATTCCTGGTCGCGCATCTCCAAGTAGTGAAAACTCCATTGCGTGTGTTTGTGTTTCTCAGTGTGTGTTTGTACTCTCTTGTGTGCGTGTAGTGTTTTTAACTGCTTTAGACGTTATACTTTTTATTTCATTTATTTATTTGTAATTAATTATGAGCCTTATTTTGTTCTTAAAATTATTTGTATTGTATGACGTATCCTATTTCGTCAATCGAGGACAATAAATCTTGTTTGTTGCAGGACCGTGGCCAACTCTTCTTTCCGGGACTTTAAGCTGGTTGGCTCCCGCGGGGAGCGCGGCCAGTCAACGGCGTCTTTCCTGGACGCGCGCACCGGCGTCTTGTTCATGCTGGAGGTGCAGAACCACAGAGTCACCTGCTGGGACTCCACGTCAGGACAAGCCATGAACGCCCAGACGATCGGCGTCGTCGCCGAGGACGACAGCTACTCGTTCGTCTACCCCAGCGACGTGAAGGTGGACCGTGACCACAACCTCTGGTTCCTCACCAACAACCTGCCGGTTTTCCTCTACGGAAACTTCGACGGCCAAATCCCTAACTATTTCGTCTACCGGATACCTGTGGATGATGCGATTAGAGGAACTCCGTGTGAGAGCAAGAGACACGCCTGAACATTAAATAAAATACAAAGCCGCTCTGAAACCTCGATCAACAAACTAGTGGAAACGAACCATACGGGATATGGTTCCTTTACCTTATGCAATAATAATCAACTGCGTTTCCAAATATAATTTTCAAATAAACAGAGAACACTTTCGTTTAAAGCATCTTCCTCAAACAATATTGAGACATTTCAAATTAAATATAACCTGCTATAATATATAGGCTTGGTTCTTTAAATACTTTCTAATATTTTTTCGTCAGTATTGATAACATAATTCCATAGGTGTGAACCAATTTGTAATGCCTAACCTTTAAAAATTTTAAACTTTTGAGAGCGGCGATTTTATTTTCTTTTATTGAAAGAAGCAAATATTGTATAATAAAATAACACAAGTTTTTGTAATAAATTTTTGTTTCAATAATTTGTAAATTATTTAAACAAATATAGGACTGCCTGGATAGAAAAAGGTATTAGAGATCTAATAGTTATTAAGTTTAAATAAGGCCAAAGCAGATAAAAATTTGTGAAACATAAAATATAATTTAAAAGCAACTACATGTTTCGGTCCTGTCCTGATCTGGACCCTCTTCATGTTGAACTGAATAAAAAATCACGAAATTATAACATTCCAAAGATATTACAGTAGAGCCAAAGAATGCAGTAAATAAAGAACCAAAAGACAAAAATATTTTTTTAAAAAACAAAGATAATAATTTTACATTTGATACATTACATTTCATAAATTAAGGTATATATACTACTGAGCAAATCAGTTTCCGTTTTTACATTGAGAGTATTAATGTTGTGTTTTATGTGAAGCATTTATGAACCTAATTGGGATTTGTAGTAGTGTCTTGGTGTGATTACAGATCATGAAAGAGTTTAGAATCCATTTTAAATTAATTTAATTTCACGGAATTGTCTATGAAACGACGGTTTGCAAGGTCAGAAGAGAACAGGAGTTGAGAAATTTAAGTAGTAATCGTTGTTCTTTGCTGCGAGAATAAGAAGACTCGCTCCAGGGAAATTAAGAAAGAGAAAAGGTATCTGAGTGAGACCGTTGAAATTATACATGTGAATATTTTATTTCGTGTGGATGTTATATGTATTTTTTTATTGATCAAAGTGACGTTAAAATATATAAAAGTTTTGTAGATCCTCATGAGTATATTATTTCATGGTATAAAATATTTGAGAATAATATTGCAGCATTTCCACTAATCGCACAGGTTACGGCGGAGAAGGACCATTGGGAACAACTAAATATACGAGAAGCAAACTAGTCGATGCAGGTAAAAGTTGTCCGCTGATCCAACTGCCTCGTAAGCTTGTCGAGGCACGGAGAAGGGATTGCTATGTTCCCACAACAAACTCCTCATCCAACAGCCGGAAGGGCGTGTGACAAGTATCCAAGAGCCCGGCCTACCTCATGCAGGTTTTCATGGGTTTGCTCTGCATACCTTAGATGAATACCGACACCTCGACAAGTTTTCAGAGCAAAACTCCGGGATCACAGACGTTTGGCATACTTTTTTTGGCTCAATTTTAATCCGCATGACCCTGTATTTGTTAAATATAGCCTACTAAGGGAGAAAAAACCTTACTGCTGGTTACCCAGAGAGGTTGCGAGGGTTGCCACTCCTCGCCCCCCTAACGCATGCGTCCAGTGTAGGCATTCTGTTGATTATATTGGTGCATATTAATGAATCTATATGCAGGATAGTGGGGGATTTTCACCGCCCTAAAATACACCTTCAGTTAATTTGAGTAAGATCTGGTTGTTGTCTGGTTTATGTCTTCGATTATTTCTTTTTGAAATTCAAATTGTTTCAAGGCAAAGATAAATGATTGATAAATTTCCTCACATCCAAACATTTTTGATGGTTCCAGTTTTCGGTAGTCCTGAAAGGTGTCATGCCAAAAATCTCATTCCCATACAATGTGATAAGGTTCTATTAAATTTAACTGTTTTAATTTAGAATTACATGGTCTGTGTCCAGAGAAAATTCTAGCTACTTCTTTGGTTGGAGCTATGAAATTGCATTGTAATCATCAATCAACCGTGGGTACTAATTTCTTTGACCGAAAGCATTTCTCAATTTTGTCCCATCTGTTTTCCCATTCTTTCGACAGTCAATCTCTGCATGTATCTTTGGATTCTACAGAAATGTTAGTAATTTGGTAGACTTGTTTGGATTATTATGCTTTCCGCTGATCCTATTGGAACAGTCAGCTAGCTGCCACCTAAACTGGCTGAGACACTCAAGTCATCAGGAAGGGCGTGGGATAAGAACCGATAGGTCACTCGCCATGCTTGAGCAGAGACGCTAAGTGAAGTAGACGATAATGTAAACGTCCCGAGGAAATGTGCTACCTCAGGTGAAATCATCATGAAAGCCACTAGAAATTGTCTGTTTACCTCAAGAATCCCCCTTATCTCGCCCTCTGATAGATCAGACTCGATCAGTATGCCGCTCTGTCTCCATCTCAACAAAAAGGAGCTATCACTTTATCTTATTTCCATTAGATTCTCCGATCAATTTGAGAAATATTATATTTAAGCATTGTATAAATGTATTTTATTGTTTGTATGTGTATGTAATCATATACATCTCTGGCCTAATTCTCCCAAGGCGAAACCATTGAAAATAAATGCACATCAGACCAGTTTCGTTTCTCTTTTACTTCTGTTTGATATCTCACAATCCACCAGAACCTCTGTGACTCTTGTTATTCATTTCTTGTTTCGCTTCCTCGTCCATCTTTCCTTTTCCTGAGTATTTTCATTTTCCTTCCACAAGTTCTTCTTCCCTGTGTACGTAAATTCCTGTCTGGCACGATTTAAAAATAAATTTTAGTTAATCAATTTTTTATTTTATAACCATCTATGAATATAATTTTGGTTTTTATTTCAATATAATCTTTATTCTTCTATACACCATGTAGATGAACTTGGGATTCTCACACCCCTAGAGTTGTTAAAGATATGTATGCCAAGTTTTGTTGCAATATGCACACTGCACACTCCTTTAAATGTCTATAAGAAATATGCAATCAACCGCTTTTATCGCACAGATTCCTAACAAGCAAGTATTCTTGCAACAATACCGATACCAAAAAAAACGCAGAAGTGCTCAGATAACGACGACGACAATGACGGAGTGTTGTGAGGAAGATGCTGAGTCAAAGGCGCGTTCTTCACGATTGCGTCCGTAGAGGACAAAGAGCAGAAACCCCCGGAGCGTGGTAACAGCCCCAGCAGATGTTCCAGGCCTTCGACCAGTGACCAGTGCAGTGATCCACTAGGTGGGGGACGTACAGCCAGCCAGTTGCACGAGTCTCAGCTGAAAGGTAACATCAAAGTTGAATAGGCCGGCGAATGCACTGCTCTTGACGTCGTAGTATAATCTGCAGTTGTGTAGAGGTTGGTAAAGAGCGCCACGAAGTCGCACAGCACGAATTACCCGCGGCCGTCCAAGGCTTCGTCCATCCAGAAGAATGGCGCGGAAACGGCGAGGACAAGCCCCAACCAAACTACGTGACGGGTTTCATGAGAAAAGTTTGCGACCTCGCAAAGCCTTCCATAGACTCCGTGAGGAAGTGCGGGTAGCCAGTGATCCACAAGAGTTGGACGCACCACGAGCTGCTTCCCGGGAAGGAGGCGTAGCTGGGGGCAGGCCAGGAAGACACGCGCCGCGACGTCCAATAAGACCAGCACCAGCGTCGAGCCGCTCACACCATGCGGTGAACGTTTCACCGATAAGTAGTGGCAAGGGAGAGTGAGGGTTTCATTCAATACATTCGACTCAAACGTTGGTTCAATATTATGTTAGGTGCGAATGTTGTATACTAGATAAAATGGACGATAAATAAAAATAAGACCAATAAGTCAGCAATTAATTTGATTACTATTTAATTAATACATATACTACGTTTCATCATTTCGACCGTAACCGTCGTGGAAGATGGTCCAAGACCACAAGATTTCTCTCATGTAAATAGATCATCCATTTAATTACATACCTGAAGAAGTACACAAAGTTGGACGAAACGTTGTATTTGTATTAATTAAATAGTAACAAAATTAATTATTGACTTATTGGCCGTGTTTTCTAATATTTTACACTTAAAGTCAGAAAATAGTGTTTAAAATGGAGTATGATGAGGATGTTATTACTACTTCTGCCGCAACAATAATTTTCTTGTCTTCCTGCAAATTACTATTGACAATTTGTTACCTATTCTACAGTAAAGTCACGCATTTCAACGAATCAAACAATCAAATACTACAAGATTTTTTAATATAAATGCGTTGTTTATAACTGCGGAAAAATAAAAGCATGTGAAAGGGAGATTATAATATAGAAAATATTCACTAATTTCATTGTTATAAAATAATAAATGATATTACCTGACATTGTAAATAAAAATCAAAGTATTAGAATACGTTCCGTCCCTCAAATTTAGGGACCTCCTCAGTTATTTAAATAAAATAATACAATAAGTTTTTGTTCCTACTGCAACGTCCGAGGCCTAAATGATATTTTCACTCATTTCGGCCCCGGACATTCTGGGAGCAAAAGAACTTTTCTTATTATTTTATTTAAATAACTGAGGAGGTCCCTAAATTTGAAGGAAGAAACGTATCTTAATTTCATTATTGTATGTTAGCTTTTCCCCTATTTAAATGTGTAATTTCAATCAAAACAGTAACTTTTTATTGAAAAAATATTAAGAAAACTCACTATTTCATAAACTTATAGTGCACAAAAACATTATTTCTTTAATAAATATTATTCAAAATATATAAATTAATAGCATATACGTAATGAAGACATAATTGTGGAAGCAGAAATCACCGATACGAATATATTAGCGAAACTAGCTTGAACTGACTTCTCAGGGTTGGAGGAATCGTGTGGCTGCAGTGTGTCCAATGGCTTCCAAGTGACTGGACAACAGCCCGAACGTGTTCCAACGCCAACGTTGGACGCTCGTAGTCGGAGGATCGGACACACGATGCGTCCAACCATCAAGCTTCTAACGTTGGACGGAGTTCGTAGCATCCTGTGGCTTGAGGCACGCCAACCATATCGTCGGTGTCATCGTCACAGAGAACTATCTCCGCCAAATACTCGAGGGCGCACAGCACCGTGTGGTTGAAAGTATTCACTGGAAGAGTTTCCGAACAGTTGAGGCCCTTGAAATGGCATTGCACCGATGAGATGAAATTTAGTTTTATAGACTTGCACTCTTCCCTGAAGACTACTTGGAGAAGGCTGGTGAATTTGCAGACAAGAACTCGAGTTTGAAACGCGTAGTCCAGACACGTGACGGCCGACCATACGTGGCTTGTCTCTGGAAGTCTCTCTGCATCACGGATATACAATAACGGCAATCGATTCCGGGAGGGCGGGGAGATGGACACCTTAGTCGTGGCCCTTTGCATGCAAGGTACAGGCGCAGAGAGCGAGACTAGAGGGAAGCAACCGTCCACCAGACCAATCGCGTCAAAGCCGTGCCCGAGTAAGCACAACGCAGAAGCTTTTCTAGCACTGTAGCGTCAGGAACTGTTACGAGTTTTTCGGGTTGACGTCTCTGTAGTATAACGCCATATTAACTATAAACGCAATTAATTCAAACGGAGATTTAGACTGATAATCGCGTGAGTAATCATGGGATGTTAAGTCCGACCATGTGGAATGTAAGGAACGTCCAGACCCCGGGGTGGAACATAAGCAAGACAGGCCTGCAGAAAAGCCAATGCAAGGGTAAAGAAACAGACCCCCTATGGCGCCGGGCCTCTTCAGAATCTTCAGACACACGAGGGTGACCAATGTGAAACACACCAATGAGGGAGCGCAAACAGATGCTCTAGCGACAGAAGGTTGTTAATTTTTTTGTGCGACTGCCCAAAAATGTTTAAAAGGGCATGAAAGGGAGATGAAGGGCAGTCACGGGCAAAACTTCGAATACGACGGTCGATGAGGACACCGCAGAGAGCAGTTGCTATTTTCGCTGACAAACCACAAAAACAGACATTCCGCCAGGGTCCATGAGATACCAGTGAAGCTGGACTACACGACGTCGCCAACGGAAAACAGTAGATAAGTTCCACTCATGATGGTAGTTCTAACGTAATCGTGGTTACGCAGACATCGTAAATCTGTTATTTTTCCAAGACCAAATTTATCCCACGGTCAACCCGAGATCAAAGATTTCATAACTGAGTAGCCGTTATTAGAACAAAATGTGTAAATAATTGAGTAGGATCTGTCCGCCAAAATTTGTTTTTAAAATAAATGTATATATTCTTTACGCCATAATAAGAATTATTTAACTCTCCTCCCTTGTTATATACATACAAAATGGCAACAAGGACATCCATTCTGGCGCCCAAAAAAATATAACATCGAAGGTATACAGTACTCCAAGTCAACTTCACTTATGACCTGGCATTGTTCTGATCCTTTACGAGAGTTGTGTGTTATGCCCTTGCAGCTAAAAAGTCGCTCGAGGTTCTCGACAGAGAACGTGAAGTAAGCTTACGACACCTGCCTAATGTTCTTTATCGTAAACTGATATACGTCGTCTAGATTTGTTGAATCAGTCGCGGTTTACCTCTGGAGTGTAGCTGGTCAACAGAGGTCCCACTAGACCGTGGTACAGTAGCGGTTCACCCTGGAAGAGAGCCAGTTGCTGTTGGCGGACCTGACGAGATTTCAATATTCATTAAACGTAATTGGAATATTATCTAACAAAAAGCTGAGAACAAAACGTATTTTATAACCAAGAATAACCTCAGAACATTTCTTTTTTCTAGTTAACATGATTATTTTTCTTTTTTTTAAAAAAAAGGTTTAGAAGCTTGGGGGTGAAATTTTCAGTGTTTCCCTAGGACTGCAAAAACATTTTAGGGATGATCCTCTCACAATTAGTCACCCAACTATGAATATATCAAAATACCAAGTACAAGGTAACTACCTCAATTTTGTTGCACATTTAAATATCATTCACAATAATTGTTGGTATATTTTTTGTACCCACAAAATATTTTCAATTATTCACTGTTCTGCAATAGTTCTGAAATATTTTTGGATCTTTAAAAACTAATTACACCCCCTCAAATATTTACAACTTTTTAATTTGCAAACTTATTTAACTAATTTGCAAACACACTAAGAAATTTATTATACAGAGTTTACAAATTATATGCAGGAGCACATTTTCTCACGAATTTGTTTTTGGATTTTCTTATCATTCCTTAACTCTTACCTTGAGGTTTCATTAACAAATAAACTTAATTGACCACATGAACAATGCACCTAAACAAATCAAATTCTCAAAATTATCATTTTTACATTGTCTTGTAGCAAGTCTATCGGAAAGTTTCATATTGTTCTGATGTAAAATACCATCTAGATAAAATTCATCTCTAGGATTAAAGGAGATTTTTTTAAGGAAAGACTTTCAAAGAACAAGCCATTGCTGAAAAATCACAAAATGCTTCAGTAATGCCCTATTGAGTGAAAATTTATTGCTAAAGTACTAACTTTAATAATATAGCACATCCAATGCCCATGCAAATTATGTACAGAAAAATGTACAATAACAGTCTTTTGCAAGTTAAGCTCAACTCTCCAATCCAAGAATTCAAGAGTTCTCACCGAGAGTAAGTCTTAACTATTGTTTTATCACACTATATTATCAAATATCACTTTCTTAATGGCACTCTAAGAACTGCCATTTATCAATCCCTTTTATGACCAATGCATTCTTCACAACAAAGGCAAAAATAAAGCACTCTTCAAGAATTTCATTTACATTCCTATACATTAATACAATTTTAAGACATTAAACATTATATGCAAGATAAGCTTTTAAAATACATATAAACACTACCAAATATACATGTAGACTGTCTATAACACCAAGATTTTTATTTTCAACTTGGAATTCCTAATCACAGTTATAACATAGAACCTCCAGAATTTGACTGTGGAAAGATTCAATATTAGCTCAGAATAGCTGAAAGTGTTTTTAAGTGATACATTTTATAGTTATTTGTTAAATATTGCATTTAACAAAATTTTTGGAGATATCCATCACATGATACTCTACTAGAAACACCTAAGTACTATGAGAAAGTTATATATAAAAATATAGTACGAAATAATTTGAATAATAATGTATTAACATATCATCATTCAAATACATATTATGCCATACACAATCATAAAAATGAGTATTACATCAAATTACACCGGGAATTGTGCTGAAATTTACAATACAAGTAATTTCTTCCACTGATTAATTTCATTTTTTGTTTTGTATGATTGACACTTAAAGAATCAACCATGAATGACATGGTATCAGCAATACTGTTTATCATGAGCATAAAAAGAATAACCATATTGACATTAATAATACATCGCTAACATCATAATTGCAAATTAAAGCTCTTTTATTCTACTTAAAGGCTTAAAAATACTGATTAATTAGAACATCTGAATGACCAGGCCACCTTCACTGGACTTATTAATCCTTCCTCTCACTGGCCTTTCCTCCATCATAAGGAACTATGATCTACAGGTATGTCATAACATGTGTTTTAATATGTTTACTTTAAACAAATAATTATAATTGGTTATATTTTACAAAGATGAGCATAAATATTAAATAGTTTATCTTACACCCTTTTACTTCCATTCAAGAGGCACATACAGAATTTATGTATATATATGTATATTTATTTAAATGGTGATCACATTGATAAACTGTGAAAGGAATTGCCTCTATGTATCAAAATGATCTTTATCAAGAATATACAGCCAGTACTTCATATACAAGATGTCTAGTCTTTTGCAAATAAAGCACTTAGAAGTATTTATTGGTTTCTCCTGCTTACTAAAGATTGACCCTGGAATTCTTGCGTAGTTTGAAAATCTACTTTACAAATGAAAGGATTTTTACATTGAGATATTCTACTGACAATGTACAACAGCACTTTACACAAGACTGTACAGTAATGTGGATAGGTATCAAAAATATTTTTAATGAAATTAAATGAAGCAATGTACAAAATACTTCTAAGAAATATTAGTAAGTAATGTTTATGATATAATCAATTCATTTATAATTTACAAGGATATGCATATGAAAGGAGCAAATTGTCTTTGAACAATGCATAATAGTTAATAGTTGCTGGCAGGAAACCTTTAGTTTAATTAAATGATCTGCAGACAAATAAATGAAATTTCTATTTCTATGATACTGAACTCCAAAATAAATAGAAAGTGGCCAAAAAGTTATCAAAAACTTCATAAACTCAAAACAAATATAAAATTGGTACTGCAACTTTTTAAGGTTTAATCTGTCAATTTATAAAAGGTATATAATGCATCAATAATAGTACATTCTGTAATTATATATTTTTATTTCATGACAAAGTCACACACTGGTAATATGGGAGAAAAGGAAAGAATGTGATCAAAGGAAAGAATATGCTGAGGCATAGTAATACACTTAAAAAAGTGTAATTTCAATGCATAGAGTAAAAAGGAAGAGAAAGAAAAGACTGAAAATATTAGGTTCAGCTCGAAATCAAATCAGTTCCTTTTCTATGTACACAAAGTGCTCCAACCATTAAGCTGCCTAGCTGACTTACAACTCTGATTAATACAGCTAGTCTTTTTATGAGCAGATAAGTAGGCACTTGTCATTGCCCATTTAGTTAGTTTGAGAAGCTGTGGCAACAACAGATCTTACAATACAGGTTTTAATCCAATAAAGTAAAAGGATATATTAGAAATTTTAATTTTATGTTAGAAAATGAAATAAAATTCTTGTCCAATTTAAAACTTTATATTTAATAAAATTGAGAAATAAAAAGTTTCAGAACCTTTGTAAACTTTTAACATTCTAATAAATTTTGTAATAATTATTAAAAATATTTTTCCTGATAGATTTATTATGCGGTGACAGGTGTTTCGCAGTTGTATAACATTAGTTTGACACTATTCCGTTTCTAGGGTACATTCTTGTAAAATTATATTTTTATCATAGCACTTTTGCTATCACTACTTCTCCACAATAATAATAATAAAAATTGAAGAAAGTACAAATAGATATTTAAACTTCTTTGTCTTTTATTAATGTACATTTTGAAATTGGTCTAGAATTTTATTTCATGACATTAGTTTTATTAAAGAAAAGGCTTGCACAAACTAGGATAGCATGGAGAGTTGCATCTGACCAGTCTAAGGACTGAAAACTACAACAACATACAGCAAATAAAAGAAACAACACAAAATAACAGTCAGCAAACAAGAATCAGAATTATGAAGTACAATGTTGTGACTACATATAAATATGTATTATTCTTCATATTTTACTAATATTCATTAATAAAAGAATTTATTTTTTTCAATAAAGCTATGAAACAACAAAATTACACTGTTAACATTAGCTTTCTGCGTGCACAATAAAAAAAAACAATATTCTAACCATACTGGAATGTGTGAAGCAACTCTTATTGCATTATGTATGCATTTGATTCTACACACATGAATAAACTAATTATAAAATTAAGACTGCTACATGTATAAAATGCATATTTCAGTTTTCATACAAAGTAGCACAAAAATTCATTCCTGCAGCTAAAAATTTTGAAGGGGACTTCTTGTAATAAGTCATTAAAACATTTTATTTGAATACTTCCAAAATTATATGAGGCAACAAAATTGGTTTAACTTTTTTTTAAGTAAACACTAAACTTGAAAGTTTCTCAAAACCATGAAGAAAAGCAACAACAAGAATTGGGTCATCTGAACTTTCAAATTTTATCACACTTGTCTGATTAAAATTTCTTCAATTGAATTTACTTTTAAAATTAGAAGCACTTTCTTTAGCAATCAGTTGTGGACTACTTTCATATTTTCTTTTGGAGTTTAGTATAAAACTTCATGTAAATAAAATTAATGTTAAGTAATTTGCCAGCATACTATCACAATACACTAGAAGTTAATGAATATTCACATAGTTTCTATGTCGATGCAGCTGTAACTGCAGATTTTGGGCACTTTGAAACATGGTCCAACCCATTTGCCTGCTTACAATTTTCTGATATAGTTACATGTGAATGACGGGTTGATGCAGAATCGTGAAGCCTTGTAAAACAACTTGTACAAACTCTGACTGGATCATATAGTTGCTCACTTGGAAGTGGTATAGCATTTTCAGAGCAGTCATAGCAAAAAATCTTTCCACAGTTCCTGTTGGTTAGAACAACATTCAAGAACAATTACTTGAAATGTACACAATTTGGGTGTATGAAAGAGTAATATTATTATTATTATTATTATTATATTCTAAGGGTGTGAACAAACACATGGGAATGTGAAAGTCTTAAGTTGGAAGCTTCCATCAGACAATTCTCACATAGCACTGTTCTTTCAGCTCTGGCGATAACGTACCTGCAATGATGTTTACGTCGCCCAAGCCAAAATTCTGTATCACATCCCATACAGCGATTCACAGCATGGTCTGGGACCCAAAGAGTAGGTCCAACATCCCTCTCTTCCAAATTTTCCCAAGACACATCAGATGGTAATGATTCACCAGCTGATGGTTGCTCACCACTGCAGACTGATTCTGGTAATGAGCCCTGAAATCGAAAGAAACATTTTAGGAAAAATTGTTAATGGTATGCAATATTCCAGTGATAATATATATCAGGAACAATGATTATCATATCATAGATAACATTACTACTGTAACACATGTGCTTAAACAGTTTTCATTTGCACTAAAATTTATCTCACCGCACAACCTTTCCCCCATTGACATTTACAATTTCACAGATCTCATAAAAATAAACCCATAGTTAGCGAAAAATTATTTATTTGCTGTGTTGACTAAAGGACAAACATTAATGGAAAATATTACAATCCACATACACTTCCTTTGCTGCACTTCATAACTACAGATTATATCAGTTTATTTGTAGTTCATAATAATTAAAAAGAAGGAAATAACTCTCATAAGAGATACCTACATTAACTTGTAATATTATGCTATTCCTCCAATATACATTTCATTTGACAACTGCAAAAGAATTTTTAAATTATTAATAAGTACCCTGACACAACTTACCACATCATCTGCTCTGTCATTAGCATGATTACAATGGTGGCAGACTTGGTGTAATAGTGCCAGCCTTGTAGTATGCAGCTCTCTCTGCAGAGATTCTTCTTTTGCCTATTGAATTATTTTGAAGTTAATGTTGTGAGAAAAAGGATAAAATTATTATCTAAATATTTTAATATAAATCAATCTTGTGAAAATATAACAGGGAAAACTAATATTTACAATAGGCTAATACTGGATGGTTGAAATTGAGTAATTATTAGTTGCATATATTTGTCCTGTTCATTCTGTTAATGGTTTCATTAAAAATATGAAAATGTGTGAATCTAAATATAATAGTATTCTAATTAAAATAAAAAATAAATAGACAAGGCTCAAAGAATTTTTTAAATTTCAGTGTTAATTCATAAGGAGATTAACTGTAGTAGTATTGCGAGTACAGAATTTCTCCTTTCTTTGCTTTTTGTGTGTACAGTAGCTGATTTGAATGTTCAAAACTGCCACATAAATGCCTGCTGGTTTAAGCAGTCGAATCGGCAACTGGCCTAAGGCCCGCTCCCATAGCAGCCAGTTAAGAGGGCTTCTACTGTACACACAAAATTAATAAACTATTCATTCATAGATTTAGTTTTTATTTTTACTACAAAACCAAATTGTTAAAGGTTGAATTCAGAATACACAATAATGAAACACAGAAGTTATACATTTGGAAAAATTTCCAAAATGTGCAAGATTATAATTTGGCTTATGACATTCAAAAGGTTAATACACAACTTGCAAATTTCACAGAGGCGGATAATCCTTATCGAAGTGAATACGTCAACACTATTGTTTTAATTCTACAATGACTAATAAACAAACCCTAAAATAAAATAAATGCTAAAATATTAACTAGTAGCAGCTGGAAGGGACAAAACTTGTGTGTTAAGAATACGAGAATAACACTTCATTATGCAAACATAACATCTAAAGATCCCTTTCAATTGATATAAGCTAATATGAGATCAACACCCAATATAGAATCAAAGACTGATGTATTTCCCAGTGTAGTTGCTATAGAAAGACTTATTACATTACTACCCTGGTATAACAGTGATTAAGATGTGTGTTTTATTTAATGCTTTTTTAAAATTCAGTTTTTATTTGTCTGTATATTAAATGATTATCTTTTAATCAATATTTCACTAAGTCCACGAACTTTAACAGAATATTTTAATTACATTATGCCGAAGTTACATTCCATATCAAATTATATTTTACACTAATTCTTTGAAACTTAACCATCTAATAATAAACAAAATGAGTAAACTTTGCTATTCAATTACATAAGTAAGCAGTTGTAAAATATTTTACAGAAAGTGTATTTGCTGTAGGTGGAAACAAAGGAAGAAATGTTCTTTACCTTATGCTCGGCAATAATTTGTTGCAGACGAGACTGAATATCATTTTGAACGGGTGCTAGTCCATCCACATCATCTAATCGATGTGCATTGTACCTATTTCTGTCGTCACTGGGTGTTGTTGGATAGCCAGAACTTGGAGTTCGAGAGTACAAAGGAGGTGTTGAATATCGTGAAGTCTTCCCACTTGTTGAACTGCTTGCACTGCCACCAGTGTGACACATTCTACAAACTTCTGTAGGTTCTTCCTGACCTCTTGTTATATCACTTGCCACTAAAGTATCAGTAGAACTGTCTACAGATATAGGAGTTAATCCGTTAGTTAAAACAGTCACTTCTGATTTTGAATCAGTTACAGATTCTTCATTATCTTCTTCATCATCGAAAGCTAATCTAGGTGCATCAATAAAGCCTGGATCAGATGTACTGTCTGAATCCTCATCTCCAAGTTCTCCATTCATGAGGGCAGGTAGTGGTTCAGTCCCGTTGCATTCTGTTGCGCTAAATCGTTCTGGTTTTGGACAATCGTCACTTCTTGCATTTAATGCATCAAATTTTCTAAAATAAAAAAGAATTTTTAATGTACAAAATCATAAATTTAATTCTAATGTTATCTTTAAGATAACAAAAGGTAACAAACTGATCACAAAACCAAATTGATGCAGTAATAAATTGAGAATTACTATTATTCCTCTGGATGAGGAAAATTATGTATACGATAAATCTACTGGAAGAGACATTAAGTTGGATCTATGTACTGAATAAAGACACAGCTTGGGATTGAATTATTTCTAGAAACATCGTTAGACAAAATTACTCAAAACTACAAAATACAACTGCAAAATTCAGGATATATATGTTGATAGACTATATGTATAGAGATATTCTAATTTACAACTTGTTTCTAATTATTCCCTCTATTGAACAAGTATCTTGCTAAGTAAAGAGTTTTGATTTAATAAAGTTACTTCTAATTTGTGTTAGTATTTTTTAATATATTTTATGGCTTGACAATGAAAATAAACAACTATACTTTGATTTAATTGACAATAAAATAAAAATTTTAATATAGTTATTGCTCATTTACTCAAAGTAGTGTACAATCTCAATATTTACAGAAAGAAGCAAATTCTGAAAATGTAGAAATGCTAATAAACAAAGATAATTAATTTTTACAACTTCTATTTATGACAAAATGTCAAATACACAACAATACTACAAACATAATAATTTCTAACATCTGATGAAGTTAAATTTCAGTATAGAGTTGAAAAGCGTAAAGATAAAATTTAACTACTAAATAACAAACACTATTCAAAAGAAAATAAAGTTACTAACATTACAATGTCCAACGCAATATTTGGGTCGCTCAACCGTCTATGAGAACCACCAGTTGAATGATCGGCAGCTGCAACTAGATCTCCATAGGAACGAGTTTTAACAATGGTAGGTGAAGATCCAACATTATTTGCAGGTATTTTGTCTTCAGTGCTTTCATTTACAGGTATGTCGCTGTTCAAAGATGAAGCCATAATCTCAACTGAACCTAAATACACTTCTCTCCACAAGACAAGATCACGAACATTGCAAGATGGCCACAATACCTATAACAATATTGCTAAATTTACAATCCTAATATTTACAGAAAGAAGCAAATTCAAAAAATGTACAAATACTAATAAACAAAGATAATTAATTTTTACAAATACAGACATTTTTGAAAATATTGTGAATTTGCCAGTGTGTTTGATATTCTTTGGCTCTGTTAATTATTTATCTTTCTAGTACCATACTTCTGAAGCTTTTTTGGCATGCAATATGTTGCAAAAATATTTTTCATAATATTCTATTTCCATACACAAATCTAGGATAAGCAGTAACACTCACCTGATCCTTTCTGGTGTACAAGTGGTTACGAAAGCAAGAACCCCTTAAAAATCTCCAGACAGAAAATGTTCTTTCATAAACTCTATGAGTTGAACGTTCTTGAGCAGTGTTGCAAAGAAATGTGCCAAACAGATTTGAATAAGTATGCTGAGCTAATTTCACCTATATTACAAAAAATTACAAAACTTGATGGATTTACTGATGATATGCAAGAAAATATGAAGCAAAATTTATTACCAAGGTAATAGTAAATTATATTTGAAGATAACATACTGGTAACTAAAGATATTTTTTCAGGTATTTTAAATATTATGAAGACTTTTATTTCATTTATATCTTTTCCTCAATTATTTTCATCAGTCACAAATTTTATATAGATAATAACATACCCAAATTATTTAATTTTGCAAATGAATACACAAAACAAAATGTCAGAAAAATTAATAAAAAGGTAGAATATATAAAAAAAGTCATGGCATGCAGGTCCTTTTTGTTTTAACTTTTTCAGGTGCACAAATACAATATACAAATATAATTTATTTCTTGAAAATAAAACCAAATGGGTCACAGATGCAACTGAAGTAACAGATCACACAACCTTCTTTACACAATCATGCTTCCATACATTTTTTTATTTGAGTGAATTAAAATTTTGGTCATAAAAAATTTAAAAACAAGTTTCCTTTGACTTAGAACTTATTAAGTAATACAAATCAATCAAATTGAAAAAAACATTTAACATATCAAAGTATCATAGAAGTATCAAGAAGTTTATATCACTCTGAATAAATATTCTCTTATTAGATGTATCATTTCAGAAATTAGCCTGTGTTCATTGTCCAGAATTTCTGTACTATCCCAATCAAATTATAATATTTAATAAGAATATGCTTCCTGATGACAGTGTTTATTATCAGAAAGTCTGATGTTAGGACAATGTTCTTTTGGTCAAGTTATGAAGTGCAGTTTTGTTAGACAGAAGTTATGCTCTAACAGCTCAAAGCTTCAAAATTGGTTAAACAAACTTTTAAATGCTTACAACTACTATACCAGAGGTGGCCAAACCATGGCGCATGTGCCAAACATGTCGCTTTGGACAATTAAAAGTGGCACATTGCATCTTTGAGAATATATTTCTGACAAGGAGTCCTTTTACATTGTTAAAAAGTGTTTTACAATTAGACATATATATAAATACAAGTCAGGAAATTACATTGTCATGTTAGTTAAAACAATTAATGGGGAAAGGACAGAGAGATAGAAAGAAGCAGATTCTACCCTCATATATATTTGCCAACTGTTAACCAGGAACAAGACACTATAAAATATTCAAGTCATATGGGGCATCTGAACTTGTATGCAAAAGGTTGGCCACCCCTGCACTATACAAAATACTCATTCTTGTTCAATACAGACTGTCATTTGGGCAAGAAAAAAAGAAGAAAAACCAACACTGGTGAAACAAACAAAGATAACCTAAAACATTCCTCTACAACCAGGTTTCCCAAACTGTGTTCCATGGGCCCTGAATAGATGTTCTGCAAAAAGTTTCAAGTTATTCTATGTATACTATGGATTATAATATCCTGTTATAATACCATTTCAATTTGTAATATTTCATTTGCATCTAACAGGAGAAAGTCGAATCACTTCTTACATCTTTCTTTGTTTCGGAACAGATTCAACCATGTTACAAAACAAAGAAGCCCTGTTCTCTGTTTCCCTCTACAATAGGAAAGACAAAAGCCGGTCCTAACTTTCAGATGAAAGGGGCGGTGCCTCTGAAAATTCAAGTACTCTAAACCTCACAAGGTGTCTACTACCCAAGGTTCATAGATGGTAGACACCTTCTGAGGTTAGGAGTTCTTTAAATTTTTGGAGGCCTTGCCCCCTTCATCAGAAAGTTAGGAAGACATTTCCAGTCATCAGCTAGCCAACAATATATATATATATAACAGCACTATTTATACTAACAAACTACAATACTATTGATTAGAAGCTACAAAACTATTTTGACATACACCATAATCTTATTTGGCTCTACAGCCCATTGAGGGTCTGTGCCTACCGAGTCAACTGCGGACTGTCATCTTGCATGACACATTCCGAATTTGGAGTGGCACGTGGACACATGTATAACAGTAGGCAATTAGAGTACATCATTAACAGCATAAATACCACTAATTAAAAGAAAGGCTGTTTTCATGTTGAAAATATGATATATAAGAAACTGTAATCAGAAATGACAGGATCAAAAAAAGCTTCAAACAAAATCTGAAGGCACTCCTACAAGATCGCTGCTTCTATTCTGTTGATGAATAATTAACTCAAACTTATCACTAAAAAACTTTAAATAAACAGTAAATATAATAATTTCTTGTGTGTATTTTTACAGCAGAGATTTAAGCAAACATATTCTGTATAAGACTTTAAAAATAAAATACTACTACAAGCATTTGAGTATATAACAAAACTTTATAAAAAATTAACAATATTCTCAGCCTTATAATTAAAACTAATATTGAGAAATAGATAATATTTATTTACCAGATATGATGAAGAAAATTGAAAACTACATGGAAATTGAACAAGTAATTGATGTATACAATCTAGCCATTGTAAAAATACAGGACACCTCTCGTTCAGGTCATCAACTCCAACACAGTGCCCACATCGATCTGCAAATTTATGGCCAAAATCTAACCATTCTCTTTCACATAAAACCTGAAAGCCCTACAAGATGAAAAATTAGGAATTAGAATCTTAATTTATGTAACATACTTACATACATAATTTGTCTAAATTGAGTTCATATTCAAATATTTTGATTATTTTAAAAATATATTTGCATCTCAAAATAGAGAAATATTTCTATTTCATTATTCAATTTTTTCACCAAACTATTCAGGTAGACAGCAAGAAATTAAAACTTTCAAGTTTATTATACTTCTTAACCCTCATTTCTTTTGTGTATATTAAGACAACCCACACATAATACAAATGCAATTTTCAAATCAAGACTTAATTTACAAATTTCAGCAAACTGATTCAGTCACATGCATGAAGTACACTAATTTTTGTATCCAATTACTAAACAATTAATTGGATTTGTATTTTATAAATGATTAACTTTATCAATAATGTTCATCTGGATTTAGAATAGGTACAAACTACAATTTAGTATGTTACTCCTTCGCAGCCTGGATTATTGATTTATCCAAATAAATTATATAGTGGCTTACCTGAAATTTACAAATGAAAGGCACCATGTAGGGTCAAATTCTTGAATTTTCAGAGGCACTGTCCCAGTCATCAGAAAGGTCTTGATGGCTGGATTGTTTTCCTAATCTTCAGAGGAGAGGCCGGTGCCGCCGAAAAGTCAAGAAGATTAGGAAAACTATCCAAGTGGCCGCTAGCCGTTGGCTGTGCAGTCAAAAATTCTGTGTAGCTAGCTTTTGCTAATAATAAATAGGCCCCACCAGACCATCAACTTTCTCTCTCAATGAATGTCTGGGAAGATGCAAAGAATTGACGGAGGCTGGGGAGATATACATATACACACATGTTGACATACACCTAAATTCAAGACTAATTACAGTGTCACAAAAAATGGAATTTACTTATGGCTAATATAAGTATGAATATTAGTAAATTGTTACTAAAAATGTTTGTATGGAGTGTGGCGTTATATGGGCGTGAAATGTGGATGATAGGACTAGCAGACAGAATGGAAGCTTTCAAACTGTGGTGCTATAGGAGAATGCTGAAAATCAGATGGGTATCCAAACACAAACCTGGAGGTTTTAAGTAGAATAGGGGAAGAGAAAACTATTTGGATAACTTTGACCAAGATAGATTAATAGGCTGTTTTTTGGACATGAGGGTCTTGTAAAATTAGCATTGGTGGGAAGTTTGTGGGATAAGAAATATGTTACATAAATTAGAGAAGATGTGATAGTTATGTAGAAATTTAAAGGCTTGCACAGCATAGGTTAGCATGGAGGGTTGCATCAGACTAGTCTCAATACTAAATAACACACACAAAAAAAAAACAATGGGCCCTACCATCTGTACACGACAGGTAAGCCTCTCCTGTCCTTATTAATTACTCATATATATATATATACACGATGTATTTAGTTGGGATGGATAGAGAGAAGTGGGATAGAAGAGATTATTAGAAGCATCCATTAAGGATAAATTACAAATTAATGAAACATTTGTAACGTGACGAAGTCACAGGTTTTTGGATATTAGGATAGTAAGTAAGGGAGAAAGATAGGAAATACGCTTTGAAACACACACACGCACACACACAAACATATATATGAATTTGAGCGTGTGTTAATTTGCAAATATTTGCATCTCTCCAGTCTCCTTCAAATCCTTGGCTCTGTCCTGACCTCCATTGAAAGAGAAAGTTGGTTACCTGGTGGGGTCCATTGTTAACCCACAACAACAAGCTGGATGGTGTCAATTTATTTTATGGCTGGCAGTCACTTGGGACCTTTCTCCTGAAGAAGGGGACCATTGCCTCTAAAACATGTTATGAACACTTCATAGAATGCTGCCTGTCATCTTCAAACTTCAGATAAGATTCCACCTTTCGCTTTGTCTTTCTTGTTCTTGTCAATTGTGTTACAGATGCACACACTTGACAGGAAATGACATTGACAAAATGATTCAAATAAAAAATAATTCAATTCAAACAACTTTAACAATGATAATTAAATAAACAAAACCACTTTAAGTTGTCAATTCCGAATTTTTAATTTCAGAAGCTTTTGACCATGGCCATTTTCAAATGATTTAAATATTTCTTTATATTTTCATTACTACATCATTATATATTCATTATTATATACCCATTATTATATATTGTTATATTATATATTTATTAAAAAAATTAAATAAATGAAGAACTCCAAACCTTACAATGAGTCTGCCATCTGTGAATCTCAGGTTAGTCACCTATTTTCTCTCTCTCTCTTTTCTGTTCTAATTGTTTTAATTAACCTGACCATGTCTTTTCCTGATGCATGTCAAAATGGCTGTCACTCATAACGCTCTTCCTTATCTTCTGACATGGGGGCGATTGTCTCCAATAAAATCTAAGGAAACCTCAAACTAATCATGGTGTTCACTAGCTTTACACTTCATTTCAAGTGATGGTCAGGCATACATGACGAGGCAAAGGAGCACTTTGAGGAAAGCCAAACAAGATCATCATTTACATTTGAGATTTATATAAAAATGATTAAGGTATTAATGTGGTATTCCATTGTATAAGCTCGAAGACTAGGGAAAAGTAGAGAGAAGAAACAAAAGTACAAAAAGTGATAGAGCTGAGGAAAGGGAAGGTAGTTCGAACTTTTTGAACACATTACGTCTTCAGGAAAAAGAAAGGGTTATGAATAACATTAAAACATCTTCATGGCAACATGCCATATCTTGCTATACCAGTAAACCAGTTGTCCCTCAGACAAGGCGCAACCATCAGTCAAACATATGAAAGTGATTTGATTGAACCATCATCAAACCTGAAGAATTGTGCAGCTAAGCTGTAGATTTAGGTAGATACAGACTGCTCACCTCTGTGGTAAAATACAGAAGGAGGATACCTTGCATGGGTGACAAATAAATGAATCTGTTTGGGTAATGTATGACACACCTTTTTTCTCTTAAAAGCAAACAACCAATGGACAGAATGTTGTCACAGAGAATTCGATTTTCACACAATGCAGTTGCAGGGTAAGCCAATGGTCATCAGGATGATAATATCCTTCAATGCCCTGTGTGCCATGATCAAACAAAGGATGCAGAGAACATACCTTACAGCTGAACACACAATACTAAATATATTCTGAAAATTATGTTTTAAACCAAACATCATATTGAATTTGCAGTTTACTCTCTACAATTACCATATACTTTTCTCACTAAGCCTACTAAAAAATATTAAATTTTTGTGCTGCGTGTGTTAAGAAACTCACCTCAACTGTTCGGTAATAAGGATCCAGTAATACTTCAGCTAATGCAACTATTTGAGGTGTTCTATCCCATCCATCAGAGCAATGCACTAGAACAGGACGACCTTCTCGCTCCACAGCAGAAACAACAGTGACAGCTGCTCTCAGTAAACCAGCCATATGTTGAAGCCACCGTGTGCCTTCTAATAAACTGTACCAACTGAAATTAAAATTTTAAGCATCAATTTTAATCTCAATAGATACAACATTGGGGAAAAAAATGAAAATTCTTTTACAGCAGAATATTTTTAATTGGCAGACTGCTATGAAAATGAAATTTACCTATTCTAATCCAATAACTATAATTCAATATTTGTTTGATTGAAAATGAAGATAATAATTACTGATTCAATTAATTGAATCATTTTCACAACTGCAATTTCCCAAAATAAATATTTGTTGATGAAGGAATAGTTAATTTGAACAAATTTCTAACCTAGGTAGAGAATACTTGTAATAAATGCCGATGGTAAACAATTTATAACCAACCAACATAAATACAGAGTAAAGGAGGAAGAAATAGATTTGTCCTACACAAAGCCTAGTATATCAAAACATGTCACCTTTATTTTAAATTTAACATAGGAAGTTATTGTAAATCATACTGTCCTAACTTAATTACAAATACTCTGTGTAAACTGTCTTTTATTTTATTCCAAACAAATTCTTTCAATTATACAATAAAATTTAGTATTTTTATGGCTGAAATGGCAATAGGATTGTTTAATTTAATTACACTGCAAATCATACTGCTGGCTGTGTGTAGTCAATAATAGACACTCCAAATCTGGATTATATCATCCAGATACAAGTGGGTAGGGAGTTGATAAATTTGATTGGCTGTTAATAAACTATTCAAATCAATCTGAGCTAATATGATCAGCTGACAATGCAGAGAATTCAAATTTTGATTGGATTTCAAAGTGATCAGACATATATGGAAACACACTGATGAATTTCTTCAGAATTCTGGTGTTAGATTATTTTCTAAAATTTATTTTTTCAAGTGCATACAACAGAAGCCAGAATCTGCATTGCAATCAAATCGCAAACGCCCTCTGCCTAGCTGCAGAGAGAGAATTTTCACTGCTCATCAAATGAAGAGAACATTCTCCTGAGCAAATTATTGCTTGGGTCATTCCAGTAAATAATAATTTACAGAGTCTAGCAGAGCCCAGAAGGCTGGAAACCTTCCTGGACCTAGGCCCATTACCAGTTTTCACAAGAAGTCAAACCTGAGCCCAGTGGCCACTATTTGGGCATAGGAAGCTGCATGTGAGCCTAAGTAGCAACTTGGGATGAGTACACCTGCCCAGCAGATTTGCAGCGAAACTGTAAAACATTACCATTTGTTTAACCATTTTGTAAAGCTCAGTTTGTAACATGCAATGGGCCCAAACAATTTATTGTTGATTTCAAATTATTATTTTATTTGCACCATAATAAAATTTCTAACAAAAGGGAATTTTGCATTAGAATTCAATATCAGGCAAAGACTTTAATTGTGCAAGACTGTGTTGCTTTTTTCAGAGAAAAAGATGATTTGCAACACTGAAAAGAATTTTGTGTTAATAAATTTAATGTTCGGTCTGATACTTAAAGAGGAATCACTAATGTTCTTCTGTTAAAGCTAATTAAAGTATTAGCACTACAAATGAATGCCTTCTAATTGTGGGGGGTTATACCGATTATTAACTTTACAATAGAGCACAGAATAAAACAGTCATTAGTAAAGTTTTTAAATTATTGATACTATAATAAATTTGGAAACTGTTTATCTTCAGCTTCAAAATAATGTGTCTAATAATGCATAAAAATGCAGCATTTGTACATAAAACTAATTTATAGAAAACTAACTCAGGTTATAAAATCTGAGTAATGTAAATTTCTAGTTTAAGGTTGTTTTAATTTATTGAGCTTTCATAATTTATGACAAAAATATTTTACACAAACTGTGTACAAGCAAACTTACTTTGGTTGATCGGCTGTAGTGGAGCACAGTTGCCGCACAGCGTGGAAACTCTTTCGAATTGAATGAATATTTGCAAGATTCATAAACTGAATATCACAGCTTGGATAATATTCAGGGCACTCACACCCACCACCCCGCGCTCTATTTGCAACAGCTGTAGTATAGGAGCGAGCATCCATTATAAGCACCTTCTAATATAAAATTTAAAAAAATTAATTAAGTGAAGTGAACCAGGACCGTTTTAATTGTACAAGGGTAATTTGAAACCACTTACACTGTCTTCAATTTGGAGACTATGTAAGTGGTTTCTGAATAATTCTTACAAGGAAAAGAACATTAAATATTTTTAAATCTATAACTGACAATTCATATATTACAATTCTTGTTAAGCATGGCTAATAACTAATATATATTTAAATATGCATCAGAAAATGACTGTCAGGTTAATTAAAACAATTAATAAGGAGAAAAAAGACAAAGTTGGAGAGTTACCTAAGGTTATCAGAAGGTTAGAAAGAGGGCAGTGCCTCCGAAAATTCAAGAATTTCAAACCCGAACTACAGGAAATTGTTTTAATTAATCTGTCAGTGCCATTTTCTGACACACACAGATATAAGGTTTGGAGTTCTTCAAATTTTTGGAGACACTGCTCCTTTCATCAGAAAGTTAGGAAGGCATTCCCATTATCGGCTAGCCGACGATGTCTTCCTAACTTTATGATGAAGGGGGCGGTGACTCCAAAAATTTAAAGAACTCCAATCCTTACCAAGTGTCTACCATCTGTGAACCTCAGGTAAGTTCCCTACTTTCTAGCTCTCTTTCCTTTCCTTATTTATTGTTTTAATTAACATGGCAATGTCATTTCCTGACTCATATCTATGCGAAAGTTTTAATTAAATTAAAATTTTACAGTTCAAATTCACAATATTTTGCTTAGTTTTGGACATACCCTTATCGAATCTCAAAGAACGAGATTTGATAAGTCAATTCTAATCTTGACAAATAATTGACTCTTACCGATTTAGTAATTTTCAGTGTGTTAAAAACTTGACTGTTTTTGACTCACTGAAATAAAATTTAAAAGTAATATTTCGACAACATGAGGATGTATGTTGTCAAATGTGTACAGTAAGCACGGGGGTTTAAAACTGTAAACTTTGCCAACTCTGAAGTACAACAAATACCCTGTGTGAGCTAACACAATCTGGAATTGTGTGCATTCCACAGAACATTGTAAATAACATACAAACAAAATTTTATATTGAGAAAATAAAAATATATACAGTAGATTAAAGTTTTAAAAAAATAATAATCAAGTCTACTTTTTATAATGTATAAATGCCATATATTCTGTTTTTGTAATATAAATTGTACATGACTCTGGCATATGTCAAATGCTTCTCAAAACTGTAATAAAATTTATTATCAAAATTGAAATATAATTTTAGATTTTATTAAATTTTATGGCTGATTTAAGACCAAGGGTTTTTCGTATTTATACATCAAATTTAAAATCAGTCATGCAATCCAATAACAATTCCTTTAAGATATTAACAGACTTCTTTTTTATTATATAGATTAAGCAGCTAGGAAAGCCTGTAGATTGGTGAAATTTATTAGTATTTAACATGTTGACTGCTGGTGATGACTGCGTGTGTATTACCAAATATGCCCAGAATTTTCCATTTTGAAGTAGAAAAAAGGGGTAGAGGTAGAGCTAAGGTGAAGTGTTTTCAAAGAAAGACACAAATGGAAAAATGTCAACTGGACCAGGGACTCGAACCCAGGACCTCCCAGTAAAATTATGGTAACTGTAAAACTGTAAGAGTGACTAAAAAAACTATTTATAAAATAAAAACTTTCATCACTGAAAATGAATGCAGGTGAAGTCTCCAGCAGTCAACTTGTTAAAAAGAATTGATAAATACAAAAAATATAACTCTACAGAAATGTTTTTGTAAATATGCCTTTTGAGTAAATTAATATTTTCCAGAAGGAATTTATAATATTTTATTGACTAAATAAGTCAAAAAAAGATATGTTGAAAGAGTTGTTAAATTGATTATTACTAACTTTATTTTCTTTTCTCGATACTTCGGCTGCTTCTATCCCTTCTTTTTGTAATGACGTCGGAGTGTTTCCATCCATCATAGTACTACGACCTCTATCAAACATGCAAGCATCAGCAATAGCTTTAATAAGGTCTTCATCTTCAGATGACCTCCATCCAAGCCAACCAACTTCAGGTTGACTGCAACGTGCTATAACAGCACCATTTCCTGTATGCCTGAAATATTTATTACATTAAGAATTGTATTGCTGTATTCAAATCCTAAAGTTAACAGAACAGAATTAGCCTAAAATTCAGTGATTGTCTGCCTAATAGTTTCCAAGTCAAAATAGCTTTTATAAAACTTTCAGAATATAAGTGTGTGTGAGCACACATTCATTAAGAATTGTATTTTATTGTATCTACGCATGCATTCATACAGTGTCCAGATGTTCAAGCACCTCCTGGGTCCATAAAAAAACTTTAATAACCCTTTTTATAGAGAAACATAAGATAATAGTGTACTCTTTACAAGGCCACTTTGTGTGAATTTAAGTCTGTGTAATAAATATCTGATGCAACCTTTCAGATTGTATCTTTAGTGTGAAGCATAGTATTTTAATCAAATACTATGATATAATAAACACATTTGGATGATATTGTATACAGTAAATCATTGGAAGATTTGAGGTGAGCCAGAGTCAGCATGGTTACAAGGGAGCTGAAAAACATATAAACAGTTCTCAGGTTTGCACCCAGGTCAATGGCGAACTAGAACACAATGTATCCATGGCTCGCACTACCATCTTTCATCAGGTTTACGGGTGGTACTAGGTCATTAGTGTGGTTTATACAGTTATGCCAGAGTTACAGCCACTGAATGGCTGATTCCAATATTTTAGCCACACGGCCAGTCTCAACAGATTGGCCGTTGCACCTTCAGGTGATTAATAATTGTTGGGTTCACAGTCAGCCCACAGAAACTGCAGCTCCCATACTCTCTATCTTGTGCATAGATTGGTCAAAAAGGGAACAGAGGCTTTTCTTAAATGAGTCCTTGTTCATGGGAGGCTTATGGATCCTAATTTCTATGAATTCCAATTTGATGCTGATGAACCAGCCTCTTGTTTGCTCCAGGTTCTTTGTGCCATCAAAATTTATTTTATTGCCATTCATAAGAGCATGCTCAACTATTGCTGGTTTAGTATGTTGTTTCTGAATAAACATGTAGTAATAATAGAGCGCCTGTGTTTCCTTTCACTTCTTGTGTAAAAATTTTCAATGGTAACTTTGAAACAACACATCAGAAGGGTCATATAACAAAAAATGCTCCTAATCTATCACTCCTCAAAGTTTGTTACCAAGGTTTTGAATCAGCCTGTAACCTTCAATTTGAAGGTTACTGAAGTCTAAAACAGCTCCAGTTCAGAGTTATTATTAATGTCTTGAAGACTGGCCTCTTTCAGAAAAAACAATGTGTTTCAATTCTCCAAACTGTTTATGCATCATCTACATGAATAGAGCTAGACCGTAAGTGTCATCTGGCGTGTTCCTGGGACATGTGTACTTATGTTTTTGTCGAGTGGCATCATGTGAAGAGTATGTATGCACCAAAATACATTTGGAAAGGGGAAATAAAAATGTTTGCAGTCAATAAGAAAGGTATCCTGCAGTTGTGCATATGGCAAGAGAAAAAAATGACAATCTAATCTATGGATAGCACTTGTATAACAATTTATATTTACACAATTGTATTTTTCAACTTGTACCACATACCTCCAAACTACTGCAGGTACTCTCCTTGCACTTCGGAATCTTGCTGCTGACTCCAATGTTTCATCAGTAATACAAGCTGGTACAAGAAGTTGTCGAGGATATGAGGGGCAAAGAGAATATTCATAATTTGCTGTAGATATGCGCCAAGCTCCATTAACATCAAATTTTAATCTTTCTACTTCTGATTTAAAGCTATTGTAATATGTCGTTTGCAGCGGGCCCAGTCTAACAATTACATCTTCTCCACCTTCCTCAGCGGCCCAAGTAAAAAATGCAAATGCAAAAAATGAATCTATAGTTTTTGGTGGTGATATTGCCTTGTGCAACCTATGGTACCACTCAAGGCAATGCTCATTTGTTGAAAATGTGCACCTGAAGAAGAACAAAATTCAAATGATAATAAAATTATTCAAGCATGTGCAACATATGAAATTACTAACTGACTAACAATTCGTCGACTTGCCGCTCACTGGAAATGTTCTCCTAACTTTCTGATGAAGTGTGCGGTGCCTCCGGAAATTTAAAGAACTCCAAACCTTATAAGGTTACACACATATGTTTGGCACATAATTATGCTCAGAGAAAGACATATGTCAAGTGTAGAGAAGAGATATATATAAACAATTAATGGGAAAAGGACAGAGAGATAGAAAGAAGGTGACTTACCTGAGGTTCATAGATGGTAGACACCTACTTTCTATCTCTCTGTCCTTTCCCTATTAATTATACATATATAAGTTATATGTAATTTATCCTTACTGGATGCTCCTAAATTCTCTCTTCTATCCCACTTCTCTCTATCCATCCCAACTTAATATATCATTTATATATATATATATATATCCTACAAGACTGACTATCTTCGATGCACCGGCAACATACCCTAATGGTCCAGGCGGGCGCTCTGCGGCTACAGCAGAGGCTCTGTGATGATCCGGGTTCAAGTCCCAGCTTCGCCGAATATTTTCAGTCTTTCTTTCTTCTTCCTTTCTTCTCTACGCTTGACTTGTCTTTCTCTGAGCATAATTCTATGCCAAACATATGTTTCAAAGCATATTTCCTATCTTTCTCCTCATTTACTATCCTTACTTACTATCCTAATATCCAATGCATGTGACTTTGTCACGTTACATATGTTTCATTAATATATATATATAATAATTTTTTAGATATACTTTCAAAAACTAGGGCTAATTAAGGTAACTTAGCAAATAAACAACTAAATAACAAAATGATCAAGCACAATACATTAATTGCTTTTACATGCCAAATACATTGTTGTAATATTGATTTGACAGAATGTATGTTCAATTATAATAATTTATTTTTCTGATTTAATTGTTATGAAAGAAACATACCTTAACGAACGAGCATCTTTGCATCCAATATGGAGAAAAAAAATATCTCTTACTTCCAAAAGTTCTATCAGACCCAACGGAATGTTGTAGAATGTATCTTTTAATTGGAGATAAAGTCTATAATTTGACAATGCTAAAACACCTTCAGAAGCATGTCCTAAGAATTCAGGTGATTCACCACACACAGAAGTAAATGGAACATTCAGTCTTTTGTCCTCAGTTTGCATTTTTGCCTTTGGATATAGCTCTGAGGCTCTTACGTGGCAAATTGACTGCAAACTAGATGGTTGATCGGGTGTTTCCATTCCAATCTATAATAAAAAGTGGAATTATTTAACTGTATTAAAATATTGAAGGTATTTATAACAACATGAACTGAAATAGAATTGTAGCATTCTTTGTTTAATATTAATCCCAATCAACTGAAAGATTAATATAAAATAATTTAAAATTGCATAAATAGGTTGAAAACTAATTCCATTTTGTCAAAGTTTCTAAAATAAACATAAATGAATCTTTATCTATGCAATGTTAGTACAAATAAACAGTTTAAATTGTATGGCAGTGTAAATCACATAAAACAAGTGAAATTATCAAATGAAACTAAGGAGAATAGAAGTATAATAATGGCAACTGAATGCAAAGCTATTTTTAAAAGGGTTTCACAAATATTATTAACAAGGTCAGATTATTATACTACTTTCAAAAAGGATAATAATTAAATATTGATCAAGATAACCTCATGACAGGAACGTTAGTATGTACGAAATATATGAAAACAATTTATATCATTCTTAGGTCTCACATGACTGATAACAATAAATCTCTCTGTGTAAAATAATTAAATTTTTGATCACTTTTTCGCAAATTTAAAATTTTTCAAGAGTTAAAAATAAAAGGCCACATCTGTACTGCAGAACGATCAGATTCCAATTTTTATGAACAGCAAAGAAATGAAAATATAGTTTTAACAACGGCATGAATCACTTAGTGACATGAATTTCAAACATCTACCAAATATAAAATACATATTTCACAATAATACCTTTATTATGAATAACTAAAAAGACTGCATTTATTTTAGGTAATTCATGATGACGTAAGGAAATTATTGTGTATACATATTATTTTTCATAACTTAACAGGTAAAAAGGTGTTCTTGGACGAAACTTAATGATCAGACATTAAAACTTATAGCAGGGCTAAATATATTATTTTGCAGCAAGTCTCATAGAAACACAAAGAATGGCCAAAAGTCTGTTTGAAAACTTTTTGTTCCCCAAATTTCAGGGCCTTCTCAGTTTTTGAATTTAAATATAAACAAAATTTCATGTCGCTGCCTTGTTATGAAATGTTTTCAAATAAAATTATATCATTTCTGACTTTTGGCCATTATTGTGTGTTTGATTCATAATAATACGTTAAATTATACCATTACTTTAAAAGTTTCATAGAAGTTGAATCAGATAGGAACACAACTAAGGTGAATCTTAATTTGTATGAAATGTGTAACTTTATAAATATATGTAGTTTGAATGATAGAAATAATAATGATAGTTTCAGAGATTGAAAACCATTGGATCAATCATAAAATACATACACTAGTAAATCATTCTGAAAGAAATAACAGTAAATAACAGCAAACCAAGAGAACATTATGAACACTAAACATCCTTCTCATATTAGCAGTAGCATTGTTATTTTGAACCCATATTGATGGAAGGTTACTGTAGAATGGGTTGAACCAGCTTTGGGGGCATTTTGTGCAATACTGAACGTCACTATAAATCCTATTATTAAAAAGTAGCAAGCCTTGACATGAGAAATGTGTTTCTCCCAAACCAGATTGAGATACATGCAACTATAGTTTATACAAAATAATTTCATGTTAAAATGTGTAATACCAAATGAAATAATAGAAAAAAAGAGGATAGCATCTTTATTTATCTGTAAAGTCCATTGCAAATTAACTTTTTTTAGAGAATAATTTTAAATACAGATAGGTAGCAAAATGCAGGTATGGCTAATAAGAATAAATACATAATTATTAACAAAAACGTTTGAGGACAATCATTCTTGAACATATGATTAAATTTTATTGTGAGCCTTTAAAATGATGCAAGAGGTAAAATAAGCATTCATAGAAATAAACTACAGCTATTTAGAGAAATCACTTGTTGCTTAGTGACAGACTTATAAATGATTCACTTTACTGTTCATACAGTCAACTATGTCCCAAAGACTAATTTAGAGTGAAATTGGTTTGTAGTAGAAGCTCAATACTTCTTTAAGTAAATATTGAGAAAAACATTTGGGCAAAATGAATAAAAATTGATCAGTCATGGGAGGTATTTTCAACTGATATGAGCTCAAAAGATCTAACAGAAAGGAAAGTCCCATTATATGAACTTTATGCTCACCAACTAAAATGACTGAAACAGCCTTCATTTCACATTTGCAAAGCATCTTTTTTTCGGAAGCCCTGTTGCTCATACTCTCCTACTACTGTATCTGCATTGGTTCAATCTGCAATAAAAACACACCAAGGCCATTACAAACCAAACGACTCTCTGATGGATACAAATGTTGAACACTTAGCAAAACAACACAATCAAAATTGTGAATACTGAAGGTCTGTTCCTATTTCCAAAGGGTTTTGCAAAATGTTTATGCTAATATTTCAATGTGTTATTTTCATACAACAGGTAATCACTAATATGATGACGGTAAAAAGGTCTCATGCATTATAATTATATAGTGTATAATAGAGTATGTATTGTGTTTAACGTCATTATTCTGTTAAATATTAATTTTTAAGAATAATAAAAGCAATGATCAAAGGGGCTTTGCTCAGAAATTGATTTTTTTAGCAAATAAACATTATTACAGAATCACGTACTGATGTGAAATATTAAATAGGTACATTTGTAATCTGAAGGACCAATAACAAAATTTCTGTGAAGCCATATAAAAAGGTCCACAAACATAGCTACAATATATAATTTAGTGTGCTAATTATTATTTCAGAAAAATTTTAATAGTACCTCATACTGAAACAAATTTATTAACGGAATAACTATGCTACAAAATTATCAGTTGATAAGTAATCGTATTGAAAAATAAATTAACAACAACCTTAACTTCCCACCGGGCATCTCAAATTTCAAAACACAATGTTTGTAAAATAATGTTTAGCTTTCATTATGATCACATGTATTATATTCCACCTAACAAAAGAAGCAGTTTGAAGTGCAACATTTAACCATTTGGCTAGATAGTATAATATTTCCGGCATACCACAACAACTTTTTAGATTAAATTCATTACAATTAAAATAACTGACTATACATAATCTATAAGTTGACTAAAAAATGTTATTCCATGAAATAAAGGTTATCTTCTTTTATACAGTCTCTTGGTCGAGTTGAAATGGAAAGAGATTAATACATTCTACATTCTAATAGTAACCATCTCGATATGACAGATGTAAGACATTATTAAACAATTATAATTACTCATTGGCACCAAAATTCTTAGGTTCCCAAGACTGAAAAGCTTTGTTTTCATTGCAATATTTACTCTCTATATCACTTATGATTAAATTCAATTCAATTTTGACCTAAAATCAATGCCAACTACAAATTCTGCCAATAACAAATATAAATCAAGAGCATAAAACTTTTAACCAGTGTAAAATAATAATATAAATTTAACAGCTATATGAGATATTTTCTTCTTATTCACTCAAAAAAACCTAAAACTATAAAGTTGAAATATTGTTAATATACCACTTCTGAATGTGTAAGAAGCTATACATATATAATAAATTGGATAAGAGGTGTTGATTAGCAGGGAAGTTTGAAAATGTGAATTTTTGAGAACTTAAGCTCCGTTCTTTTGACATTGTTGTGAAGTTGAACAGAAAAAGGTTGGAAATAAGCACAGGATGATTAGTAAAGAAAAGCAAAATAAAGAGTTGAAACATAGGGCAAGCTAGCAGTCTCACCATACAGAAGGGAGTCTGGATTCTATAAAATTCATATTTTCATTCTTCCCTGGAGGTCTACACCTAATATAGATTTAACGTTAGTCGATGACACTTTTCTATCCAGTTTATCATCATTTTGACATTGTAACCTTAATTTTTTACATGTATATATATTATTTGGAAGTTAAAGGTACAACCAAATTTCATGTCATGATAGCTCATTTTACTATAGATACTGCCAATACAAACTGTACTGTATATATATGAAAAATACAAAAAGTATCAATACTTGACTCCAATTATACTTTTCAATCATCTTGTCATAAGGGGTTGAAATTATAAGGATCTTTCATCTATGTTTTTAAAACTTTCAATGGGAAATGAAGTAGTTAGTATTGTGATTAAAATAATAAAGTGACCGGGGTTGAGGAATTATTCCAGTTTGTGTTAGGACACCTAACCTGACTATCTAAGAGTTCTTAAACTATAAACAAAAAAAATTGCATTAAGTTTTCCATAGCTGGAGTATTCTTGGTATCCATGCATACAATAATTTGTATTTATTAATTGGTAGTAGTAATACACTCCATAGAAAAAAAAATATGTTCTGAAGTATTTACAGTTATATAATACAAAATAAATTTGGGGAGAGGAAGAGAAACATCCAATGCCTTTAAAAACTAGACTATAAACAAAAGGAAAAAAGAATCAAGTTTAATAAGTGTCAACTGAAAAAGAATGTAGAAAATAAAACAATTTCCACAACTGTCTTATGGTGTTTCCAAAATACATTTTATACCAAAAATGATTTCATGTGAAAGTGGCTTGGCGCAGTTTTTCAACGAAAACAGCATGAATATTGCTCGGTAGTTTATTTCTCATGTCAAGAGTGGGATGTGTCCCAATTGTGTGCTACTACGGAACGCCTACCTCCTAAAATTACACACAATTCGAAAAACTGTAAATTCAACGAAACAATATCTACCTATCTGTATTAAAAACCGAACTATTAAGGATCATTTGAAAATATAAATTTGTCCACTGATATAGGTTGTATAACTTAAAGATTTGCCGATGGCCTACATTTCTTTAAACGTCAAACCAGTAGCACATACTCGATATTAGTCAATGTACTTACAAAATTCAGAAAGTTGAATTATAACCTTTTGTTAATGAACGGAACGTTAATTATGCCAAAATTACATAAGGTGTTAAAGTACTTTAAAAAATATGAAACTTTCATGACTTTCTACAGCTGATTTCTTACAGAAAATTATGATGATGGCGGAGTAACATGACGTCAGCTGATTATGGCGGATAAAGAACTAGCAGCCATCTACAGGTTTAACAGCGAAGTATTTGTACTTCACAGCTTCATCTTTGACAGTCACAAAAAATGTGGAAATTGTATAATCGAAACTTTAGCTTACTTTTAGTAACATTATGAAGGTGAAGGTGGAATGTATCCGAAATATTAATACTGTATGAAATGGAAAGTCACGCTTTCCATATATAAGAAGCAAAATTTCTAAAATATTTCATATTTTAAAGCAATAGATGAAATAGTCAATCATGTAATACCATGAATTTAAATTTTAATGAATCATATATACCTTAACTTTCTTCTTTAACTGAAATTCTAGAAGTAATCTGTTTTCCTTTCGCATGTAACCAGTATATGACTAGTGACAGGGGACGAAACGACTTGTTACATATTATGTCCTTTATTTGAATTGAACATAAAAGACTATAAGAACTTGGTTACTATTTTGCATTATGCTCTAATTTTCTGCTAAATATCTCTATAAGACTAAATTTGCATTTTAATCATTTTCTTTGCAGCAGTCTAACAAATGAGAGTATGCAACGTTCATAAAAATTAAATTTTTAACTAAATCTTATTAGTTTCCTTAAATATCCGAACAATTCATCCAATTAAACGAAATAAAACTTTTTCCAGTTATGTTATCATGGTCTAAAACAGTTAACTTCCTCTCATGTATTTCAAACTAAATTCTTCATCAGAAGATGATGACGGAGCTAGTCATCGAAACGTCGCTCTACGTCAATTTTACTCATAAGCCCGAGAACTTTTTATACAGAGCAGATAATATTCAATATTCATATGCCAACCCGATGAGAGTACAAAAATGAACGGGAACATTGATAAACATTGATTAATAAATTTTTTATGTAATAAAGTCTGTTAAAATAGTCGTTTAAATATTTTTAATAAAAAGGTAGACGTAAAAATGCAATACTATGTTTATTCAATTTTTTAATGTTCGAATCGTGAAAAATGTTGATTCTTCGTGCAGCTATGTAGACTAACCTTGAACTTGACGACTTCGGAAAATCGATTTGTTTTTAATGATAAGGAGCTTATCTCGCAAGCTATTAACGTCTGGTATCGATATGAGTCTCATCTGATACAGGAAGTAACACTAAATCGCAGACTGATGATCACACACAGAAATACAGGGTATAACAGAAGTGAGTACACAAACGAAGGTCAATAATATTTTTCTTTATTGTAATTTTTACCAAAGACGCTGCGTTGCTGCGTAATTTGAAAAAAAGAGAACTGAGAAATAGAATTGGATAAAATTTGAAGAGAAGCAGAGAGTGGAAAAAGGGAGAAAATTAATTAAATTAAGAATGTAACGGAAGGATTCGAGGGTTGATAGGAATAATGGCGAAAGCAGGAAAGAAAAAGTTGGGAGAATAGATTATAAAAGTGGATTTAGCACAAGATACATATGCCATTATTTATTTATTTAATTCCCTCAATATTAACACGATCACAAATAGTAAGATCAAAAGGAATATCTGAATGATATTAAGAAGATTTGAAGCTTAAAGTATTAATCATTTATGAACCGTGTAGAACAAGTATAAAAAATAATGAAAACCCCCAGCTATTCAATAGAAGAAAGTATTAATTATGTGCAATGTACTTATTTGTTTGGAGTTTTCAACTTTAAATTATTTGGTCAGTTTTCACACATTTTCAAATGATCAATTAGATGGATTAATAATATTTTTTCGTATTTAAAGGCAGAAAGGACAAACAATCTAATATTCTCACTTAAATTATAATATCAGTCTTTGCAATTGATAAAAAAATCTGTAGGGTTCTATAATTGGGGCGGGCCTAGGATGGCAGTCTGTGGTAGCCATGTTGTTTCGGAGGCATCTGTTTAAACTATTGTTTATTATATAGTCACTGAAGCCAAATCACCGATGCAAGTTGTAGGATTGAGCAGCATGTCGAAATGATAAATGAGTGTTCATTACTGCAAACGTTGCCCCTATTTTACGTCATACCGCGTTGGACCTTCAAAGTCGACTCTCCAACGTTTGGTTGCCAAATTCGAGACGATCGGTTCGGTAAACAATCAGCTAACATCTATACGTCAAAGGAACGCCAGTTCGGCTGAGAACATCGCCGCGGTCCCTGAAAGTGTGCAGGAGAACCCAAGATAGTCGATTCCTCGCCGAACGCAACAACTCTGCCTTTGGGTGACTTCAACTTGGCGAATTTTGTGTTCGGACTTTAACCCACAGCGGTGCAAGATCCAACTTAGCCAGGACTCAAAGTATATGACCATAGACAAAGCCGTTTGCTCGCCGACTGTCGTTCGGAGCGTTTGGAAGGTTTTGGCCGAAAAGCGACGAAGCACATTTTTGGATGAATGGCTATGTTAACAATTACAATTGCCGTAAAGGGGACGACGCCGACCCACACGAGGTTCACCAGGTGGTAATAAATTCCCAAACAGATACTGTTTGGAACGGAGCTTGGACCGGCGGCGTCATTGGTCCATAGTTTTGTGAAAACGACGTTGGTAAAACCATCACCGTCAACGGCGAGCGCTACAGCCGACCCAAATTGAACAATATGGACGTAAGACGACACGTGGATCAGTGGGGCACGGAATTTTGAAGAAGAAGGAAGTGTAGAGTGTGCGTGGGGTTTGATCCACGGCACTGGGGTTGAGCATGGAGAATTGAACAAGCGGAGAGAAAACTAGGATCTTGCCCGCGTAATAGAAGGAAGGATGTCCCTACAACGAGGCGAACTGCAAGTATAGGGAATCCAGTCCAAGTAATTGCCCAGAGTGTAGAAAAGAATCCAGAAGTGGTCAGAATTCGTGGATGACGGACCCCAAAATACCGGCGTGGGCAAAGCTGTTTATGGCCCACAATAAATCTGAGGTGTGTCAGTGCCAATATTGAAAAGTGCGTGATGACGAGTTTTGCTACTGCACGATAAGCCAATAAAAATTACCCTTAAATATATAGTCTTATTAAATGCAATTAAGGTAGCCGTGGTAAATTTAAAAAATTGAACGGAAAGTCTTGTAATTATTATTGTTTTATTTTTTATGTAAATAAGTTTAATTTGTTTTTATTTAATAAAATCCAATCATTCATCTTTATTTAAATTAACAATAATCCCCCCATGTTCATTATAGCGTTGACATCCCACTGTGTTATACGTTCTCCCATGATGGCACAAAAATATTTTGTAATAATTATTGTTCCGTTGCCATTGGCACTTCATCACTGAAGCCACTAGAATCGTTGTCGTTTCCGCTGAAGGTAGCATTCTGTAATTTCTTTTTAATTCTCGTCATTCTGCTTTAGATGCTGCGGTTGGAGAAGTAGGGATACAAACCGGTTAAACATGCTATGAAAAATCCAGTGCGATTTTTTCAGTATTGGAGTTGCCTTTAGTTTTTCTTCTTTTCAAAAAAATCTCTTAACTTGAAGATAATTAAGGAAATATGGATTTCGGAGTAGGAAATCATATATTTAAGGGGTTATAGAAAAGTTTCCAATACATCGTGTTCTGTGTTTTTCTAAGAATATTCGATTTTCACAGTCTCCTTTTTTGGTGCTGATTCCTTTTTCTATTAATTTGTTATCCATTCATTTTCTGAGCCGTCGTCGGTTTGTCTCTCTTGTGTTTGGGGACTAGGTATCAGTTGTTGAGAGGGGCAGTTTAGGTGTATAGGTTTTGACGGATGTTGCTGTAGACAGGATGTCGGAGAGCTTCATTTATAACTTTAGTGTATCGGTCTGGTTCGCATCTATACTGATCATCTCGTGAACATCCATGAAATTTTAAAAAGTGGTTCTAAATAAAACCGAATTATATAAACTTACTATTTTTTAAAAATAAAGTCACGACGAATTACATGTAATTAAATTTAGCAGATTCCATTGTATTCTGTCTTTCTGACATCACATACATTTTAAAAATCATAATTCCTTCCACGTTTGTCTCCCACCCCCTCTCTCCTTCCCAGTTTTTAAGAACAAGTTTAGTTGCATTTTGTCCACTCGCTTATATTTATAAGAAGAATATCTAAACAGTCATACATCATTTTTATTATGTAGAAAGTATATAATTTATCCTTTTATCGCAATAATCTCATTGAAAAATTTCGCATTTTACAATATTATTATATCAAGAAGGATGTATTGTAAATATTAATCATCTTTTTAATTCTTTAAATAATGTTCTATTCCATCCCTTATTCTCGTCAGCCTGCATCTCTTTTAGGGGAATCACCGGGAAGGATCCTGAAACTATAGTCCAGGGCCTTAGCTACCTTGCTCTACCTTCCATTTCATTCCTTTTCATAAATTCCCTTCCTATGTAATAAGAAGGGAGTTGTATGTTTCAAGATCATCCTCATGTAGCCTGTTCTTTCTTTCTTTATTAATCTTGTCCTCTTGTACCTTCTGGTGTTGAGATTTTTGGCAGAGAATTCGTCCTTTTTTAATCGTCTTGATTTTCAAGTATGCTGGGGATTTGCCAACAGCACAAACAGGAATCGAACCCGGGACCTATGTGGTACGAGACAGTGACGCTAGCTACTAGACCACAGAGGCCGGATGTAGCCTGTTACCAAAAAAATTGCTTTCGCCAAATGTCGTGATATATCTGTGGGAGATTTTCCCGCAGGTATTTCGCCACACAGGGAGGATCACATGCCAAGGCGCCTTCATCTCTATTGGGAGGTGTATGTACTCGGGTAGTAAACCTTGGACATCCAGAAAGAGTTTTCCCACCACTCCCATTGGATCAGTTGAACCATTTCCTCCAAAAACTGGCAGAGATACGGAGAAGGGAATGCTGTGACCCAACAGAAAAATCTTTTCCCATCATTCGGAAGGCCGTGAGAATAGTACCCAAAATTGCGACCTACCTGATGCAGGTTTTTATGGTTTTCCCTGCATCTCTTTTGGTGAATCGCCGAGTAGCATTCTTAAACTAATAGCCCGGGGGCCCTACCTAGTCAACCCTTGGCTACCTTGTTATACCTTCCACATACATCCTTTTCAATTCCCTTCCTATGTTATAAAAGGGAAGTTGCCTCTTTCCGGATCATCCTAATGTAGCCTATAATCCCCCCCCCCTTTTTCATTTTCCAAAAATATTGTTTGGCTTGTTTCAATAAAACGTTTGATATTTTTTAATTCAAGTTATGATTAAACAAGTGCTTAAATCAGCTAATTAAATTACTTTCGAATCAGCGTACGTCGTAATGCAGCTGTCTCAAACTCAATTAATACACGGGCCATTTCATGTAATTGGTAAGATTCACATAGGTCACGTCACATTTACAAATTTTCTTAAAATTATAGTGAGGATTCAGGAATTTGGAGAGTTTAATTAAAACACATTATGGAATTATATGAATTGAATGTTAATAATTTATAATATTGATATGTAACTGTTAATTATTTTTATTTAAACAATAATTTTAATTACATTTTATAAATCAAAATTATATATTTTACCGAAAACTTGCCAGATCTTTCCTTCTACTAGTTTTCCAATATCCGGATCCTATCTTCATTCTGACAGATAGATGTTTATCTGTTAATATTGATCTATAGGCCGTTTTATTTAATTTCATGGATAAAAATAGTTTCTCACATAAGCATGTACTCCCAAAATAGCAGAAAGTTTGTGCAGCAAGTTTTTTATGTCTGAGTATTTTTCACTTGAATAAATATCTATACTTCTCTTTTAAAATAGAATCATTCTGAAAATAATTTCGACTCCAGTTGAAGTGAAGTGGGAGCATTTAAACTTCAAAGGAAAAAGGGACCAGTAAAATATGAAATTTTTTAAAATCATTATTACGTTATTGAATTTGTTTTTGATTTCTTCTGTTTTACCACTGTATTGTGAAAAGGGCCACTTTGATTTTGTACTTTTAACCGCTCAGACGTAGGAAAACACGTCAAAACTATTTTTTGTAGATCATTTTTAAACAAAATCAATTTTTGTACAAACTTTGCCATTGCATCTTACATATTTGTTATTAATTGATCTTTGCCTTGCAACGTAATATTAAGATTATTCAGATGACCTGTAATATCTGTTAAAAATGACAATCTTTTACAATAGATATATTTTCGCTTTTTTCATCCTTTATCTCAAGAAATGAAAGTATTTCATAGAAAATTTAATAGAAAGTCTTCAGAACTTTGTGACAGGACAACATCGGATTTTGAATCTTGAAGGAAGAAGGTAAATTGTCGATTAAGTGCTCTTGATCGAATAAAGCTGTCTTTGTTACTGTTTTTAGTACTTAATGCATTTTTAAAAATTTGAAACAGAAAACGTTTTGGTAAAGAAGGCAATGGAGAGTATTTTCGGTTTATTTGGATATATCATGTAATGTTTCTATAAGTCTTGACGCAAATCCTTTACTTTCACCCGTCATCGATTTATCACCGTCAGTTGTTACAGAAACAAGCCTATCAACAGAAAGCTCATAATTTCCTAAAACATTCCATACAGTGTCAAATATGTTTTCAGCCATTGTAGTTCCATAAAGAGGGATCATTTCCAACAATACTTGAGTGATCTTCATTTATAATATGTTATAAAATCACAATAAATTTGATGAATGCTATAGGAACTCCGAAAAGGTATTATAACTCGCAGTTGGTTTTCACGCATTTTGCGCGGCAATTCAATGGATTTATAAATATTCATATTAATATCTTACAGACACACACTTCAATTTTATATATTGGTATAGGTTTTCAGGGCCGCCAGTTTGACACCCTTGTCGTAAATTGTCAGCGACATGTAGACTTCTCACACGAACTTTCATTTGCACCTATGTTTCAATTTTTAAGAGGACGTTAAAAAGTAAACAACTTATAGGTACCGGTACTTCAATTAAAGAAACGGCGTCTGTCTGGCGACCGTCGTAATCGTACAACAGTTTACAATCATATCGGCAATTGTACCCAAGATAAGATAAGAACTATTCTTTGCAGTCTCGACATTTAATAGCCATTATATATATATATATATATGTGTGTGTGTGTGTGTGCATGTGTGTTTATTCAAAAAATAATTTAAGCTGGAGTCTGATTACCATAGTTTTATGTCACCACAGTATCTCTAGAATGTCTACGTAGATCAATTTGGTACCCGTCAGACGTCACGTACAAGTTCTAATTATTAACTCATCGCCGTCAGGATGACTTACAGTCTCTATGTTCAAATGTAGTTCTTCCTGTTTTCTCGAAGTACAGCACGTCTAAACCACTTCCATTCCAGTCTTCTGTATTATTTCATTAAGGCTTGTCTCAAATCCCTCTACCCATTAAGCTCGTTAATGTAATGTTATGTAATGGAGTGTAGTTTTGGAAACAGTGGAATAACAAAGGGTGTTAGATTGGGAAGGGATATTTTGACGGAGCTAAGGAATTCTGCTAATTGGGAAGCGTAATAACTAGGGATGGTAGAAGTATAGTAGACATAAAGAGTAGGATAGCACAGGCAAGGAAGGCTTTGGCGAAAAAGAGAAATTTGCTTGCGGGTAATATAAATGTGAGTATTACGAAATCGTTGCTAAAAATGTTTGTATTGAACGTGACGTTATATGGGTGCGAAACGTGGACGATAGGAGTTGGGGAAAAGAAAATAATAGAAGCCTTTGAAATGTGGTGCTATAGGTGAATGCTGAAAATCAGATGGATGGATAGAGTCACTAAAGAAGAAGTTCTAAACAGAATAGGGAAAAAGCAAGCAATATGGAGGACGTCGACCAAGAGAAGGGATAGATTAATAGGCCTCCTTTTAAGACACGAGGGTCTTGTAAAATTAGCATTAGAGACATTTGTTGGGTGTAAGAACAGAAGTAGGAGGCCAAGAATCGAATACGCTAAGCAGTTTAGAAGGATGTGAGTTGTACTAGTTATGAGGAAAGGAATAGGCTTGCGCAAGATAGGGTAGCATGGAGGGTTGCATTAGACCCTCCTTAGGACTGAAAGCCAGAACACAAATTATTATTATGCACTGTAACACGCTGAAAAGAATTAACAATAAAGTAGTTCACGGCAGATCGTTGAATTATGATCAAATTTGTAATGTTACATGATTGAAGGTAATTTGAAAAATAATTGAATATAAAAAGTCTGGTAAAAATTACTAATCTTGGTTGAAAAAAAAATACACTTCAATTTCCTCCAAAACTTTCTTGTTCGTTACACAATATTTTTGTAAACGTTTCTAGAAAGTCCTCTTATATTTTACGTAATATTCTACGTAATGTCTGGAATTGGTACAAAGTAGAGTGTGTTGAGGTGACTATACAAATACTAGGGGCCAAGAAAATGTGAATCAGAGATAAGAAACCGATTCCAGTGGCATCGTCCCTGTAAGCCGGTTCCAACTAGTGAATGAGCACTACTAAGATATCACCAAGCTTTTTGAAAAAATATAATTCATATTTATGTACAATTCCATTTGTCATTTCGATATTACTAACTGATAACACGACTTCGTAAAGAATTGTGCCTAGTAAATAAAATTTTTGGCACAAAATCTTGTGTACTGTGTATACTGTTGTTGTTGTGGTATTCAGGCCTAAGACTGGTTTGATGTAATCTATCTTGCACAAACCTTTTCATTTCCTTATAACTAACACAACCCTCCATAATCTGCTTAGCGTATTGTATCCTTGGCCTCCATCTTCTATTCTTACCCCACTCACTTCCCTCTAATGCTACTTAACGTGGCCTATTAGGGCGCGTTCACACGACAGTCAAGTCTAGTCAAGTCTCGAGAGAGGCAAGAAAATTCCGTGTGAATAGCAACTTAAGTCAGAGGGAAGTGACTTGGTCCCCCTCCCTCCCTGCACCTCACCCATCTTCCCATGAATCGCACGGCAGGTAGACCATTTCTGTCCCTTTAAGCAGCCGCAATGGTTCTGAAAAGCGTTTTTGCGTATTATGTCACAAAAATGTAACTACGTACGTTGTACTGATAATGCTGTTATTTGAATAGAATTGTTTTTAAGTATAATAGGATGAATATGGCAGTATCAGCTGACCAAAGCTACCGTTTGAAATAAAATAATTATTTAAAACCGTGTCCGTCAAAGGGTTTATTATTATCTATTCATCATCAACATTAAACGGTCCAACAACCAAATGCATTTAGTTAATATATTTACGATATTTCGTTCATCATCTTTGTGGACATCTTCAGGCAACTTTTTATATGGATCAAACTGATTACATTGTAAATAATTTGGTGTAGTGGACTTCCTCCAACGACGGTTGCCGTCAACATGAAATCTAACAAAGAGAGCACGTACTAATTCTTGAGTTTCAAAGATGTATTCTCCACCCCTGTTTTCTTCAAATGTTTTCTGTATACTTCGTCGAACGACTTGAATGGAAAGTTAATGTCTGTTTTCCTCAGTCTTGGAATGTGTTAACGTTGGAATTTGTCTTCGAGGAGAAGACGGGGCTGTAAGATAGTATTTTCCGCAAAAAGGTGAATTCCTGATCGTCTTACTAAGTAAATCATCAGCCCCTTATAGGCGAGACTTACGAACGCCGAATTTGTCTTTTAAATCAGAGAAGTGCTCACGGTACAAGTTCTCAGGTTGCGATGAAACTCTATCATATGTGATAATAAATTGAAATAAAAATACTAATATATGTATTATACAATAATATATTAAATTTGTTATATATACCTCCGCCTATAAATTTGCCCACTATTTTTAACATCTTAATAGGTTGAAATATCTTTTGATAAAAAATAAAAGAAGTTGAGACAGACACTAAATAATTTACTTATTTCATTGAAATAATAATTATTTACTTTATAATATTATGTTTACGCGTTACTGTATGACGCGCGAACAATACTACTTAATTTAGATAACATTTTAATAACAGTACTAGCATAAATAATAAAGAATATTAATAATTTTCGTTTGCTCTTCCAGTGGCATTTCAGCAAAGCCATCGTACACCGTTAGTTAATTTGTTGCTGTATTCTTTGAAGCTTATATACAAATTGTTGTTCTTTTCTCCATTGCAATAATTAATTTTTCGGTGTCGATAAAACTAATTCCGCAAAAATAAAGCAAAAGCACCAAAAATAATTAGAACGGCGTGACTGTCGGTGACTTTGACTACCGTCTGAATGGAATTGCGAGACTCTATGCAAACCATATGGAAGAGGACGCTTCTGCTGACTCAAATATTCACAATGCTAACTAATTGGTACCTGTGGTCCCAGCTGACTTCCAGTCTCTGACTATCGTGTGAACGGGCCCTTAACCTATCCCTTCTCTTAGTCAACGTCCTCCATATTGTTCGCTATTCTGTTTAGAACTTCCTCGTTTGTGATTCTATCCACCCATCTGAATTTCGTAATACTCACACTTATATTACCCGCAAGTAAATTTCTCTTTTTCCTTGCCTGTGCTATCCTATTCTTTATGTCTACTATACTTCTACCATCCCTATTTATTACGCTTCCCAAGTATTAGAACTCCTTAACTTCCGTCAAAATAACCCTTCCCAATCCAACACCTTTCTTATTTCACTGTTTCCCATACTACATTCCATTACCTTGGTTTTCCCTCTATTAATCCTCATATTTGTACTCTTTCTCCAGGACTCCGTTCATGCCATTTATTATGGCTTCCAAGTCTTCTTCTGATTCCCCTAATACTACAATATCGTTGGCAAAGTGTAAGGTTTTTATTTCTTCTCCTTGCAGTATGATTCCTTTTCCATATTCCGTTTTAACGTTCTTCATCGCCAGTTCTATATATAGGTTAAACAGCATGGGTGACAGACTGCTTCCTAAAGATAAGCGAGCTTGTTTGGACTTCTGTTTTCATTTTTTTTGTATGAGCGATGGGGGGAAGATAACAGGCTACATCCTTAAACAGGCAACTCAGCTTTAATAGCATAGGAAAGGAATTGAAAAAGGGGGTTGTGGAAGGTAGGGCAAAGTAGCCGAGGGTTGAATAGGGCCCTCGGGCTTTAGTTTAAGGTTCCCACCCTGTGATTCATCTGAAAGAAAACCCTAGAAAACTTGCATTAGGTAGGTCGGGCTATTGGCTACTTTCTAACGCCCTTCCGAACCACGGGAGAGGGGGGCGCAGCATTCCCTTCACTACTTTTAAGAGGCAGCTTGCTGACTGATCTAATGGCATCGGGAGAAAACTCTTACCGTATGATCAATTCCTGCACTCCAGTACCAGACTACTCCCAAAAGTGATCAAGGTTCCTCAGCATGCGAGAAGCCAAAAAAGAAAACAAGAGACAACAAAGTGGCCCCAAAGGTAAACCTCATAATCAGTCTGAAGAAATACCTGCCAGAGAAATCTCCCACTGGCATCCTACTCTGTTTTTATATTGTTTGCTAAGTTATTATAATTGAATTTAATTTGCTGGTAAGAGATAAGATATTGTAATTAACAGTAAAATATTGGCTACATGAGGGTAATCCTGAAACAGGCAACTCCCCTTTAATTGCATAGAAGCACTTAAAGTAGCGTTGAATTCATCGACAGTATTTAGGAATAAAGTAATTAGAGGAAAGTTATAAGAAGAACATGAAGTGTCCATATTATCAGACATTATTGAAGTAGAAACTTTTCATCTGTTGATACTTGATAAACAATTATATTCACGCTAATTCAAACTAACATCAGTAGATGAACTAATTACCATTTTCTCACAACTTTAACAAATCGAAGTCTAATGAAACGAAATTAGATTTTGTTTTTATATAAGGGCAAACTCTAAGACAAACGCCCTTGGTCAAGTTCAGCATTAAATCTCAACTAATAAATCTGTTATCAATCAAACATTAAAGTACAATTTTTATTTCCAAGATTAAGAAGATGGTTTTTGTTGGAAGATGTTTAACTATCAAAGACATTTTTTGTGAACACTCACCCTGGTTGGAAACGGAACGTTAACATGGAACGATCTTGAGTCTACATAATCCATGGCTGAATCAAGACACTCTGCAGATGGCTCTAAATTGTCATCATGAACTGTAGCCTCGCCCAAATCTCAACACACTGCAACACTAAAGATCTCTCGTCATTGCCGCTAGGTTGATAACTTTTATCTCGTTTTCCTTCGGCCTTTCCTAGTTTTATGGCATGTTCTCAGTTGATTGTTTTCTGTATTTAGGGAATTAATGCAATACGTTGAAATGAATATAGGGGGACATTAATTAATAATTAAATAAATGATAAGATTTAGTAATAAAACAATTTACTTTAACAAAAAAAACATTTAAATTAACAATCACAATTTTTAATGTTTAGATATTTATGCCGGCACTTCTTTCGTCAATAAAAAAGCTACATATATATTTACAAAAATGATTTACATTAAATTCTTAAAACTAACAATTTTAACTGTAACCTCAGGGTCGCATTTATGGGCCTTCTCATAGTGCAGAACATTAAACACAAAAATCTACTCGGACCATGGCAGAAAAAGAAAATTAGCAAAGCGTCACAGGAGGTAATTACCGTGTCGGCTTAATGCAGGATTCAGCTTCTTCCATGTTCGTCCTCCCTCCAGATCAAAGCTGCCGACCAACTATTCTTTCCGTTTCAGGAAGAATTTCAAAATCTCCCCTTGCCGCAATTCCAACCACAGTCATGAGTGAGAAGTTAAGCTCCACGAGTTATTTCACACCAAATATGTCGTGCCAGCTCTCTTTCCCGTCTCACTCCTCTCCAACAATCTCAGGAAATCTCCTCCAAAATTCTGCCAAACATCTCTCCTCTCACCGCTCTCGAAAAATCTCAAATCTGTAAAATCTCCACCATCAATGTGCCTAAAAAAGTCTCCGCCTCCTTTTTAAAACTTCCTCCCCACTACTTTAGTTTATTTCACCAAGGTGGCAGGGATGGATATCCACCAATATCATTTATTGTGATAATTGGGGAAATACACCGCCCGACGCCACCAAATTCTCACAAAGATTGGGAAAATTTCCGATACCGCGACGCAGTGTCTCGGTTTTATAGTCCTGGCTCAAACTGCTGTCTACCGTTCTTTTGATTCTATGCCACCAAAGTCCGAACAGATGTGTTTGCCTGTTACAACGTTTTGTAAAGAGCTTTTATGTCAAAAAACGTTGGTTTTTTTTCAATTTATATTAGAGCTAACTAAATATGCAAACACACGTCTTATATTATTCAATACAATGTAAACAACGTTTCGTCCACAATTTTGGAAAATCTCAGGTATTTAGGCCGTAGTTGTCATATGTTTAATACATATGTATTTGTACTTAAACTTCAGGAAAAATTTGTCGGTGTGTAATTGGACGAAATATTGTATACATGGTGTTGGATAATACAAACAATTCACACTTATTGGATATTTGATATTTATTTGTTAATTTTATAAATGTCAGATTAATTTAAATATTAGAGTATCTAAATATGATTTTCTATAAAATCATACATTACATTTGAGTGTAGAATAATTTTGACCTGTTTTTGTTTGTGAACCACTATTGTAATTATTGATACAGTTACGTCAAATAAATCTTTAGATAAACTAAGATTTGTACCAAATATAGTTCACCCCACAGCAAACTCATCATTCGGAAGGGCGTTAGAATATTACCCAACGTCCGACCTACCTATACAGGTTCTCTAGGGTTTTCCCTGCATCTCTTTAGGTGTAACTCCGGGTAGGATTCTTAAATCATAGCCCGGAGGCCATAGTCAATCCTTGGCTACCTTGCACTACCTTCCGCATCCCCCCTTTTCAATTCCCTTCCTGTGCTATTAAAGGGGAGTTGTCTGTTCCAGCATCACCCTCATGAAACCTGTTAAACTCCCCCTCCCCTCCCAAAAAAATATAATGTACTAGAGGATCAGGTTGGAAAAATCTTTAACTGGAGTGGGAATACAAACCTTGGACTGGTGCTCTTAGAGGGCGAAGAATGTGATTTGTAAATGGTAGGTTGTAAATGGTTGTTCTCTAGAGAATACAAAGTATGGCGGAAGCTCGTACCGGACGGTGAGTAAATTCCGCTAACTTAGATGGTTAAGAGCACCGCGTCTGAAACTGAGGTACCGGGTTCGGTTTCCCTGTCACTGTACTCTCTTCGGATAAAAGTTTTCGCAATAAAGGAATATAGAGGGTTTTGCTGAGATAAACGCATTTTGTTAATTTCGTTGTAAAGGAGGAAAGTGGTTGAACGCCGGTAATGTAATAACCCATAGTAAATTAAGTAATTAGGAGCGGTTGTATTTGATCATTGTTGAGAGAGCTGGACGCAGTCTTACAGGAAGCAGTCGCATGTTAAACTTAAGAGAAATTGAGGCATGTTATGTTAATGACCAAAATTGAATACCTTGAGAATTAAGTAACTATTTCAAATTCAGAGTGTCAAGAGAGGGATTTAAGGGGAGTGAAGCCCTTTGTTGCCAATATTGAATTTTTGGGAACCTTTGTCTCAAAAACCATTGTAGATGGAAGTTAAACTTTCACAGTTTAATTTTTAATCTTGTGGTTTGTATGTGGAAACAGAATAAATTATTTATAATAATTCGTATTTTTATTAACTAACATCAGTTTGTATTTATTTAAAGTTATTTATCCATAACTAAAAAGTCAACTCACTTCTTCTTCTTCCACGCATAAAAATAAGCTGCGAATTTTTTAATATAAGGGTTTCCGAGGAAAAGGTAACTAAAATCAACATTTTTACCTTGGTAAAAGAAGGACATATGAATAGCGTGCGTCCGGGCTCGTCACGATGAAGTGTGGTGAAGTGGTTCAGACCGAAAGCAGAGCTCCATGAAAATTCCATAAATAATTTCAAGTGCGTCCCGAAGTACTGGGGTCAAGAAATTGAAGAGCGAAGTCCACATTTCCAGAGAACGGCCAACAAAGCCTACACGAGACAGATAAGCAAACAAACTTGCTCATAACGAAATTACACTACATGAGTCACTGCCCAATTTGCCCATTATTATTCGAACGATAAACCCTGGTGTTAAGAATTAATTAAATTAACTTGAATAATTGTTAATGGTATTCTTGATGCCAAAATTAATTAATTAAATTACCTTATGCTAAGTAATTAAAAATTTCTCATAAAATATCCCAACAAACTAGTGATTGTGTGGTTAATGATACATTTGTCATTTAATATCATCGCAACGTGAAACAATAATCTTTTTTCATATAATAAACTACGTATTGTTTCGAGGATAATTATTCTTTCGTAATACATTAATAATACTACACATCTGGGAATAAAAGGCGAAAGTAACTATGAGTCTTTAGAGTCTGGTTACTTATGCTGTTTAGTAGCTAACATTTTGGGGGTTACGGTATGTATCGCGATATTTGATATTTAACGAGGATTGGGAAGTGGAATTGGCAACGGATGTTAGACCTTATGCCACCACTAATCCCCAGGGATGGCATCTCGGCACGTAGGGGATATGCCCTGTGGAATTTCCGTAAACACGCTCACGTGGGATTCGAGACCCACGAGGACAACTAAATATACCACGTGGTTGTTTCAACCAATGGGGTTTCGTGCTTTAGAAGATCGATTTAAATGGTCGATTTTTCGATCATTCTACACACGGCGGTGAGGCTGTGTGAATTATAATTCTTCTCTTGGGTCTTGAAGGGGACGGAAGCCGACGTTTGATGGATGTCAACTTGCGACACTGAGGAGAGCGTTCTATGGAGAAGCAAGCAGAAAGGCGAAGCTGCATTCAACCAGGTACGCAGGCAGGTTTCCCAATCCTTGACGTCTAGGGACGGTATTTTCCGCGGTTTAACATGAGATTATTAAGAGATCTGATTGCTTCGCCGTATCTCCGAAATTTGTAAATAATAACTTAATTTAGTTTTTTTAAAAAAAATCCACATTTATATCTCATAATTACCCTTTCAGTTTATTCTAACACATCCCACCCTATATAAAATGGCGTCTCCAAGTGGAGCTTTGATGTGATTACGTTTCTCTAGACGATCTGGTGCGAGAAAGTTGGCAGATATGTCATGAATTGTTACAATTATTTATATTAATTAAACTGGCGATCTAAAATTGAAGTTAAGTTAATAAATACTTTAATTTACTTTTCGGAACGAGTTGTAATTAGTGGAAATATTTTTTTAATTATTATACTATCTACGTTTTTTTAAAAAAAAGTGCATATCGTGTTTCCGGGAACGATTTCTATTTGTTCGTGTCACTGGAAGATTGTATTCTGTTTTATAAATATTAATATTAATGTGGTATGAAATTACATTCAGGTATGGACACCACAAAGCAGGTAGACGTTTCTCAGAATTGTTGGGGGAAGCTAAAGTGACTTGAGACCTGCAGGGTGTAAATAACAAGTGCCGTGAAACGTGTCTAATGACAATGTTGGTACAGATTAATTCAAAGATGGAACAGAGTAATTCGAAAATGATGGAACAGATTAATCCGCAATTCGGGGAACTTAGTAACAAATTTGAAAACTATGAAAGTATCCTTTGAGACCGCTAACAGTAACGCTAACGTTCGACAGTACGGAGACTGAGAACAATAAGTCTCAGGAAATCGAGCAGATGTTAGAGGAAGTAACAGTCGACGCGAAAATACTAGAAATGACGGGAGAATTAGCGGGACAGACCCAAGATTCAATTAGTACAATAGAGGAAATCGGTTCGGAAAAGCAGATGAAGGGCAGCGAAGTAGTAAGACGCGTTACGGAAGCGGAAATTAGTTCGGTTAAATTTATTAAAGGCATACGGAAATAAGTTCCACATAGATTATAATCAAGAGATTAGATTTGTCTTGGATCAGGAACAAAGAGAGGACAAGTTTATGCAAGAACACTGCAGAACTCGTACAGACATTGAATTAGACATCTTAATACTTGAAGGAAATTCTTGGAACTTTGTCGTAAAGTTATGACGGGATAGTAATTCACAAAACTGGCCAAGACAGATTTACAAATCTAGAAGACTAGAATACGAGATCAAACGAAAGCCGCCTTGATATATAGAGATAATTAATTGGAAATAAAATGAAAATTTCACGAGGTTCGGAAACCATAATATGAAATATTTGGTATGTAAATAGTTTAGAGTTACGTTGTGGCAATCCGATTCATTTTCTCTTTCACTTGTATTTTAGGGTTAGGATTATATATTGAAAAATTATGTTAATATTGATGTATTTCTGGGGATCGTTAGTATCGGGGGGAAGATAATTAGAAAATGGAATCCAAATCTTATTTAAAGGGTTACAAATCTCAGTAAAGGGAATATTTTCTTAATGCAATGTCATGCAAACTTTTCAGGAAGATTGGCTGAGTAGTGTTTGACTTGAACTAAAAATTAAACACATTGTGGGAATATGGGGACTTATTTCTAAGAGCGGAAACATCATTACGGGGCATATGGCATATGTTATATAGTGTTCAACGGCGAAAATTATATATATGGAGGTGACGAGGTATGGTCACATATTTATTGTAGTACTTGATAGCAGGAGGCCGATTAGAGGCATTTAGGCGGTTGAGAGTAGAATGAAGAATAGCGGTGAAATAGAGAAGAAGGGAGAATTTTAAGATTAGTTTTATGATGTAGCAATATGTAAGCGTTTGCATTTTCAGGTTAGGTTTATTTATTTATTTGTTGTACATAGTCACGAGAAATGATGGTAAGGAAAGTCAATTCGATCTATCGCCTTTATTTATGAGGTCGCCTTAAGGAGTATCTCCTTAATTCAACCTCATAGGGGGGATTTATGTAGCGCGATAGTTGATATTTCATTGTTTCTTAATATACCATACAGGTAACACCTACTGAACCAATGGAACACGTCCTCACGGCTAAGTTTAGTGTTAGGGAAGATGTAAGCGATTTATAACCTCTCCTCCTTCAAAGCCAGGAAATGCCTACTCATGGCACCCAAGTTAAGCCGCCTTAGGGTGGTAGATAGATTTTCACTGTACGCGGAAAGGAGAGCGTGTGGCTTTCCAAAGGATTAGTCTAGGAAGCAGCTTCCCGTTCGTAACGGTGACAGTAAATGAAGACTGGCTCTAGTTGGTCATTGAGTCGTTTGCGACTAAATAGTGCAGGGACTTGTGCGTCGCCGGCGGCTCTGGACGTGGTTCAGACAATTCGGGCATCGGGTTTCGGAAACTCAGGTGTAGTGCTGTCTCTCCACACTTCTAGTTATGCAATGATGAAACCGCTTGGCCATTATCATCTGACAGTATTGCCCATGCTGTTAGTTATAAGGTTGTATACCTAGCTTGGGAGTGTTCATTCTGATTCTCTGGAATATGCCGGCAAGTTTCAAGGGTCATTTTACATGGCAAGTGAAACTCCTTCCTGCGGAGCAAATCTGAGCACGTCAGTGCTGATAGGAGCTATGCGCGCGGCCGACCAATGGCGTCCTTTAGGGAAATTGGAACCGCAGGGGTTGTGAGGGCTCCGGTATATCCTCCGGGGGTTCCAAAGCCAACCAGGTGGTGACTTTCCCACGTCCCAGGCCAACGCACTCTGGAGTTGAACTCGAGGTGGTATGGTTTCGCGGTCACAATTATGCTTCCTTTCTTTCCAAGGGTGCAAGTCCCTTCCCGCAGGGGTTTGTGAATATATGTGCTCCCGTTTCCCCCTCATTCGAGGAGTGTCTTCGAGCAAAAATGCCGGTGAGAACCCTTCGAATTAATAAGAACTAAATATATACATTACTACAATACTTAACGTCCCGTAAAATTCCACATTTCTAATTTAGTTTACAAAACGAATTTTTAAAAACGTACTGACGTAAAATCAAATTAGCTCAAATTCCGAACACTAAGGAAGTTTTACTTCATACATATTTTAAATAAAGAAAGTTAATTTTAGAAAGAAGCCACAAAATATGGCATTATTCTATGCAGGTTCATACGGTTACTTTCTCAAAATTAAGAAATGCCGCTTGTTAAATGTTTTTTTCTTTTAAATGACTTTTGACTATCTCAAATAAAGCACAACAAGGCTATAACCAGAGATCTTTCTATTAATTCGTCAAAAGAATTTAAAATTGTAGTCTGATGAGGTCGCCCCTGAGACAGCACGCACGCTCTGCCCGGCGCTGTGCTTTTTATAGCTCATATAATGGTTAGCTCTTGCACGAGTAGAGGAATGAAAAGAGACAGGATTCTGGTGCTATAAAGAATGTAGCCCAGATGTATGCGGGAAGGAGCGCGCTGGAAGGTGGGCAATTTAAAGTATACGAAATAGAAGCGGAAATTTACACTCTTAAAATATTATTATTTTAATGTTGAATTAAAATTTCGAAACAAATAATTACTCCTAAATTAATTCATGTCCTGTAACACCCACTGACGTCAATCGTATGTATCGTATCCCATATCAGTGCGGTCTTAAGCTAAAAACTTCTCATACATATATATGCTACTGTATAAAAATCATCAAAATCAGCCCGACGGAGTGACAGGAACTTTGTGACGTCTGATGCATGAAACGGAGAGAGAAATTAATTTTGATAAGAGAAACGTACAGGGGAAGATACTAATTTTTTTTTGTATTGGATTTCCTATAGACGTTTTTATTCCTCAACAACGAATGTTGGATTAAAAACCATTATAATATTAGATGTTACGTTGAGGTCAATGTCACTGAAACGTCCGTTCAACTCTGCACGTAGCGGGTTTAATCACAGCAGTTTAGATGGTCACATACGGAATACTGGCAGGAACAATTCAACTTTTAAATAAGCATAGATTTATTTAACAATGTAAATTAAATTATCTAAATTCTTTAAATCAAGCAGCGACTTATTTTGGTAGAATAATCTGCGATGAGAACACAACGTAGAAAGTCGTGAAGGGCTTGTTAGTTCTCAGAATCCTAGATTTTGATACAACTGTACTTTTCTTCTCTTTTTGAAATCTCGTCTCCTTTTGAGAATTACATTTTATAATAAAAGGTAAATCTTTTTTTTTCTCCTTGGCTCTGCAGCCTATTTGGGCCTAGACCTATCGGAACTGACGACATCTTCCATGATGCATTCCGAATTTGGAGTGACAAAAAATAATTGTAAATACCTATAAAAGAATATTTTCCAGCTATACCATGAAGAAAAATAATGCATCCAAGTTTTATACAGCGTTACCTCCATGCCAAAAGATACGCGTACATTGAATTCTACAAGTCACTTGATTCGATTACACTTTATCTTTTCTCTGAAGAATTATGTGAACGATATCTGTATACATACATCTTTATTACTTAGAGAGATGAGAATCGTTATTATTGGAAGTGCTTATCGGGTATTTCATTGTCTGAAGTAGAAGAAAAATTCCCATCTTTGTTCCGTCTGATGACAAAGTGTAGCGGCTATGCAAGCGACGCTAAAAGGAAACAGAAACACGGGTAATTTTAGAAACACACTCGTATTGTTCTGAGCTGTGAAGATTCAGGAAAAAAGGATTTAAATGCTTTGGTTCCTATTGTTCTCCTCTACGATCTATCTCAATTTCCCTTGAAATGATTAAAATTCTTTTCACTAAACCTGAAATAAGTAATATAAAGGACCGTCAGCTTAACAGCAGATTTCGTCAATGAAACAAACGATCGGTGAATGAAAACGTTAACTAGCACTAAAAACCTTACGCTTCGCCGACGATATTGTAGTATTAGGAGAATCAGAAAGCCATACTAAATGGAATGAACGGACTCCTGGAGAAAGAATTCAATGTGAGGATTAATAGAGGGAAAACCAAGGTAATGGAGTGTAGTTTGTGAAACAGTGGAATAACAAAGGGTGTTAGATTGGTAACGAATATTTAATGGAAGTTGAGGAATTCTGCTACTTGGGAAGCGTAATAACTAGGGATGGTAGAAGTATAGTAGACATAAAGAGTAAGATAGCACAGGCAAGGAAGGCTTTCGCGAAAAAGAGGAATTTACTTACGGGAAATGTAAGTGTGAATATTAGGAAATCGTTGCTAAAAATGTTCGTATGGAGCGTGGCGTTATATGGATGCGAAACGTGGCCGATAGGAGCTCCGGAAAGGAAAATAATAGAAGCCGTTGAAATGTGATGCCTATAGGCGAATGCTGAAAATCAGATGGGTGGATAGAGTAGGTAACGAGGAAGTTCTTAACAGAATAGGGGAAAAGCGAACAATATGGAGTTGGTTGACCAAGAGAAGGGATAGATTAATAGGCCACGTTTTAAGGCACGACGGTCTTGTAAAATTAGCATTGGAGAGAAGTGTATGGGGTAAGAGGGAGGCCAAGGGTAGAATCCACTAAGCATTAAATAATATACCGGACTAATATGGATAACTACCCGGGCAACGCCGGGTACCCAGCAAGTAAATAATAATTTTTAAATATAGGATTTACGTTACCCTGTATGTACCCAAACATGGTTTACCAGGATGTTTCTCACTCCCCCCTTTTTGTTCATGTGATTTCTCTTGTTATATTTTCGTTAAGTTGCTACTCTGCATTTCTCTTTGTTTCTTTTCTTTCTCCTATCCAAGTTTACGAAGGAAAAAAAGCCTTGCTGCTGGTTGCCCAGAGAGGTTACGGGAGGTTTCCTCCCGCTCCTTTAACGTAGTTTGAACAGCGTCCAGTACCCACGTAGTGAATAACTTAATCGTCAACATACTTTAAATTTACGTTTCTAATAGATTGGTGTTGCAAGGAGTACGAGTGCCACGTCTCGGACGCTTATCAAATCACGATTTCCTAAGAAATCAAGTAAATTATTCCTACTATATTTTACAGTTTCCCAAACGGACCGTTAAAAAGTGTCGTAAATTTGAAACTTTCGTAATTGATTTCAAGTAATGCTTGAAGTTGAAACTATTGTGCTTAAAGATACGCTTTTAATACGAGGTCACGAAAATTGCCATTTGAAAACTTTGGTTGTTAAATTCCAAATTCACAGTTAACATAATGCTTACACCATAGTTTTCTGACTTAAGTATTTAACTACAATAAATGCATTAATGCTGACTTTTTGGGCCGTTTGTATTTATTGTAATTATTATAATGCTTGCTACTGAGCTATAACAGTATTAATATTTCTGGGTTATTTTGCATTAATAGTTTTATTTTTATTTTCCTGTTGAGATAAAGATGTAATCCAGTAAAATTAAATTATTAGTTATATGGGGGATTCTTTTTATAGGGTTTATATAATAACAAAAAATTAATGTGTGTATTATATAAATGTAATAAGAAATCAAATTTAATTTTGAATATTATATATATATATGAATTAATCAATTGATCGTAGGGCACTCAACCTCATGGTAATTGGAGGGTTAAACCTCTGTAAGGCTGTGTTAAAATACGCTACTCGCAAATTTAAGACTGGTTACAAGGAAGGTGGATGTCTTTTTGATGTATGGTCTGCTTGTTGGTGGTGAAGCATCAGGATCCTCGGCTCAAGGAGCGTCGAGGTGTTTGCCGCAGGTGACATCATTAGCAAGCTTCGTCGAGTCAGAGATTGGACTCCATTTCATGTTCTTATTCCAGTTTTCCGTCGTAACCAACTTCCTACTGTGGGAATTTCAAAACTGATGTTCTCCACGCTCACAACTTTGACCATCATCCTGTGATTTCACGTATCTTCCTCACATGTTGGCTTGGACAAAATTCAAAATTACACTTACAATATAAAACGGCTAATGATCGCCCATCGCCAAAATTCGAACCAATGAAGTAGGATACAAACGACACAGGTCAAAAATTTATTTTCTTGCTAGAGGGTTCAAATTTAGTATGCTCGTCTTTGTAAACGACGCTATCTGGAGATTTAATTCATTGTGCCAAAAACTTTTTGTGTCTCTCGGAAGCTGACAGGAGTAATTCCGCAAGCTTTCAACACGTACCCTCTAAATTCCTTTAGGAGAAAACGTCATGTTTCACCGGTCCGGTCTTTGTGTCAAAAGGAACACGGGAGTACCACGTCGAGTAGTCTGTCAAATTGACATACAAAAAGCTATATGGCCGTCAAAATAATCTCATTATAAGAAGCATAATGTGTTGCTTGACTACACTGAGCTCAGGTTTCAAAATTGTTCTCAGAGCAGGTATCGTATTAGCCCCCTTCACTCTCATAACATTCCCCGTCATCCACACACTAAAGCAATATTTTTTTGCCGATGACATAGATACCGTCCACCAAACCTCTTCCTTCACCTCGGGTGTTCGCACTGTCCAAATAGTTCTAAACGACCTGGAAATCTGGGCCAAAAAATTGGAGGGTCAGCATAAACCCTCAAAACCAAACATCCCCTTACTCATTCATTATATCTTTTTGGCTCCGAAATCCCAATAAAAAACTTCACTTACCTTGGACTTATTCCAGATTATAAACTTTCCTGGAAATCCCATCTTATCCACCTTTCATTAAAAATTAACTCCAAAATAAAACTACTCTATCCACTCCTCAACAGAAACCCACCAATTTCCATCTCCACCAAAAGATTCATTTACCTCTCCCTAATCCGCCCCATGTGGTCATACGCAAGCTCTATTTGGGGATGTGCTGCCAATTCCAATTCGAATAAAACTCAAACCAAGCAAAACAGAATCATTAGAAATATTTCCAACTCCCCTGGTACCTTAGAAACTCGGTAATTCACAATAACATCCAAATTCCACTGATCACCACAATAAAATCATGCACATTCTCCTTAATCAAAAGCTCTATCAATCACTCCAATGACACAGACCAAAGCCCTCTTCCACAGCAATCCACCAGCTCCTGCTCCATACAACCGAAGGCTGAAACTAAAACTACCAATAGACTACATCCTTCCACTCTCTTTGTCAGGTATACCCTAACATTAATTTCTGCCCTAGTTTTCTGGTACCTCATTCTCCGACTCCTAAAAAAACTCTTCCTCTAATTCTCTGTTATCTGGTAGCCCTACTTCACTAAATTCTGATAATATTCACCGCCAGTAATAAGCTAAACAAATATTAATAGCCGCAATAACAAAATTATATTCTCAGTCATTTCTCTCACTATAAATTGTTTGTCACTGGACATTCGATTATATCATGTAGTCATGGTAATTATTTATATTCCGGATAAATACTATATAGCATGTAGAAAAAACTGTAATATCCTCGGATATAAATTAACGCAATAAAAAGAAAACCTTTCATCCAGGATGTTGTACTAGAGAGAGCCAATAAACATCACAAGAAACTGGAAAACTATATCAAGCCTCTTATACAACCAGTGCTGCAATACAGAAACCACAGAAGATTAAAACGATGCTGGCCAATTGACCTCAAAGTTAGGGTAACAGGAGTCTGGTCACTGAAGAGAACCTCATCAGGACTTTTGGGAGACATCAAAAATAGCTAATAGAACCTATTTTTCTGTTGCTATTTCAATAAAGAATTTTTAAAAATGAAAAAAAAACAGAGTTTGTTAATAACATCACTGATAAAAGTATAATTAAGTGGTAATTATAATATCATACTATTACTATTACTCAGTTTTACCATAACTCAGTTGGAGATAATGAAGCAGAAAGTGGATCGTTTAAGGTAGGTTCACAATATTTTTGCAACAATCATTATAATGAATGTACTCATTAAGTGGAAGTAAGAATCCATCAGTAGGAGAACATACGGTCTGAAAATATTTATGCAACATGGATGGCATCATAACTGAGCACTATAATAACAGATTTCCTCGTAGAAATAATTCTTAGAGACACGTACCAGGATTCTTACCGTGGGACAGGGAGTCGTCCTGAATCATTTACATATCTAACTATATATGCAGCCAAATTCTCATGATTGGAGCAGTACAAGAGCTTCAATAGTCAATACCCTCGATATTGACGATCCGAACGACATATGATCGAATTTCTGCGAAATACATACTGGAGAAAGTTATATGAAGACAGAGATGCGGTTCCACGTTAACCGCAGATGAACCGCATTACCGGTGGATTTTTATCCAATTTCAAAAATGAACATATAAAGAATTCTGTTGAATTTGTGCAGTCGTTGAAAGAATTGGAAGTGGAACCTCAGGACCTACTGGTCAGCTTCCTTATTCACACGTGTACCTGTTGCAGACAGAATCCAATTACTGGAAGGAATGTTCTTTAAGAGTACATCAGATCTATTCAAACGCGTACTCTCTGCGGCCAATCTCAAATATCAAGGGCAATGCTATGAGAAGTGGATGGTGTAGTTAGCCATGGTCTCTTCACTATCAACGGTTATGGCAAAACAGCCAACTTTTCGCATGCCATCCCAAAAGTGCATACAATGGTTTTTCATTACTCGGCTCATCCTGTAGTTGAATATTCTTTTCACATTATCTGAAATTCTTCGAGATTACATCGTAACAACGGGAATGCGCCGTCACCAACGAAGTAATAAGGAGACGGGGGACCATTATCATTATACATCAATGTTGAGAGTGTGTGATATCAAGTCCGTCGTTATTTTATCCAATCTTTCATTGCTGAGGCCTGAAAAATTCCTCTATTACTATTCCTTCCATCATAATCTGTTTCTATCACAGCAAATAGAACCTCAGCAGCGCATGAAGCCAATATCACCGTAGAAAGTCACGATTTGTAGTTAAAACTAGCAGAACCACCATCTGGAAATCTGGATTTTAACATGTTTCCCGTCTATTGCTTCTGAAAGTAATTAAAGTTTTCTTACTTCAGCAGCAGCAGCAGTAAAATAAATACGTTATGTAAAGTAAAATACTATCAGGCCCGGATTTAAGGCGATTGGACACAATCGGACCCCGCATTTGAAGGCATCACCAGAAAAATTGACAAAATGTTATTTTTCGAAATTTAAAGCAAATTGCTTTTGACGATAAGGGATAAATTATTCAAATAATTAAAAATATATTTATTCTAAGTTCGAATTGTTGGATGAGCTTTATTATTGTTTATTATATATCTACATTATAATATAGAATATATTTAACAATTCCGGTGAGCGTTGCTTCGGGAGAGAGATCAATTTCCAGGCTAAAAATAATAAAAAATACTATCTGAGATCGACAATGACTCAGGAACGATTAAATAATTTAGCAATTATTTCGATTAAAAGAAGCAAGGAAATTGGATTTTTAAACTAATGTAGAAGAATTTAAAGAGCAAAAACTTGGGAATATGTAAATTCATATTCAATTATGTAAATTTATATTCAAAACAATGTAATTGTTATGATCCATGATATTTGACCACAAAATCAATAATATATATATTGAATTTGCATTTTATTTAAATATTGAATATATAGAGGACCCGCAAAAAAATTCAATTGGATTATTGGATCCGGACCTGAATACTATAACTTGGTTTGTCAAAAAATAAACATTTTCTTACGTGAGAGTGAATAATATGCGTTCTTCATTATCTACACATTCCCTCATGTTAGTATTTTGCCTGTGTAGCGCAGGGAAAACAATTGAATTAATTCCAAATAACTGTTTTTTAGACATTCGATAGAATTTGAAAATTTTGCATCTGCAATTTGGAGTTCTTTTGCAGTAACAAAGAAATGGCGGTTCAAGTTCGGTTAAATATGTGGATGTACCCAAAATATTCTTCTAATTCTTTTCCTTTTGTAATAAAGTAATACAGTGACCGCTTTGTAGGGTTTTTTACCACTGACTTCCAGCTGTGTTTCATAGACGTGCAAAACTCCCGTGTTCGTATAAGCAGCGATGGATTTCGATCTGGCACTCTCCGATACATTCGACACGACCACAAAGCTTGAGCGTTCGCCAAACAATGCGGGTAATTCAGACACGAGAGTTCTTCATTTGCGTATATCATTACAGTCTACAACAACGAGAAAACAGACTGTCCATTTGACTATAAACCTATCGCAGCAAACGGACTGTCAATAAACACTGAAAACGGACTTCAAACAAACCGATAAAATACGGCATTCCCTATCCAAAATTAAAGACTTCTTAAATGACACCACTTCAGAATACTCCTAAACTACCTTTCTAACAGATCTTCTCTATCAAAATAAACAACTACCTCTTCCAACCTCACTCAAACGCGGTGGGCGTCCCCCAAGGAAGTGATATTGCCCCCTTCCTGTACAACATCTCCCACATCCCAATCTTTTTCGCAGACGCCATTGCAATCTCTCTCTCTCATCACCAATTTCCATAACCACTCCTATCAGCGCTCATCACCTAGAACAATGGTTCAAACAGTAACATCAACCCCACCAAATCAATAACCGTCCCATTCACACTAACAAAAAATCCTCCTCCCCAAACCCACCTCTATGTAAACAATTAATTAATCCCTACAAAAACAGAAACCACATACCTCGGAATTATGTTTGATTCAAAACTTTCGTGGAAACCTCATATTAATCTTCTCCTCTCCAAAATCAACCATAAATTCAGAACCCTATATCCCTCCTAAACAAAAAAACCCACGTTACCATCAGCACAAAACGCCTCCTATACCTCTCCATAATACAACCCACCTGGTCCTATGCCTCGTGCATATTGGGAACAACAGTCAAAATCTATTCGGCCAAAATTCAAATACAACATAATCCTACGCACCATTACAAACTCACCTTGGAACCTTAGAAATTCCATCATCCACCATAACATCAAACTTCTCAAAGTTAACTCCGTAATCTCCAAATCCACAGCCTCCCTAATTAAAAGCGCCCTCAACCACCCAAACCCCACGATTTATCAATTCCATGGCAATCCTCCTCCATCTCCATGCTTCCGTCGGCTCAAAAGTAAACTCCCAATCGACCTCATCCTTCCCCCTGATCAGTCAGGCACCACCGAACCCACCTTACCATCATACCACAACCGCATATATCCTCCAATAATCACTCCACCCCTCACCCACCCACGTCGTATGTCTCTCAGGTACACACATAAAAAAACCTAGCCCATCTAGTAAAGTAGTTTAATTAAATGGATTAACCTACATCCATGTTAATTATATACACTACTTTAATTTTGTATTCATTATTTTAAATCTTGTATATACGGGATCATTTATTGTACAAACTGATAATTTTTATGATAAAAGTTTTTTTATATGAATAAAAGAAATAGGGCTACGTAACGTAGACACAACGGGTAATCATTTGCGGGTGCTGAGAAATACTCAAGTCTGCGTCAACTCTATTCGCAACATGTTTCCTCATGAAACAATTGTAACCAGTGTCTCGAATTTTAATCCAGACAACAAGGCACGTCTTCATGAATTATAATTTGTAAAAGTTCGCGTAACTCTGTAATTATTTCCGGGCCAATTTTGAAATACACTTTTTTCTTCAGTCAATATGAGGAATCATTTCTGAATATTTGCCGTCCAGTATAACTGCACCCTGTAACGTAATCTTAAATACAGGAATCAATAAATAAAGCACAACAATATGCATAATTTGAAGAAATCCATACTTTCTGACGTCATGAGAAACAAAAGGTGAGCGACTAGAAGACGCCCTTGTCAAGTCGTGTTATTAATGCGCGTGAATTGCGTAGTGATGGCCAAGGACGTTACATCTGTTGGCAGCTTCGAACACTCCAAGACTGGAGGGTGCGTTGGTGGCTGGCCACTTCCGGCCTCAACCTTGCTTCTCCTTTTCATCTAGTTAGTCATTAAAGTCATGTGCCAATTATAGAGTAAAAACACATACTACTTGGTAATATAGTGTGAGTTGAAACAATGATTTTACTTAGAAAGTATACCTAACTTGTAATGTTTACGTTTCGACACAATATTACAGAGTGGATAAATTACAGCATATGTTGCAGAATGTAAATAAAATTGTAAATAATCAACACTAAGAAAGTTTTATTAAAATGTAATAGTTACTTATGTCTTTAAGTTTAATATAAGTTTAAATAAGCCCAAAAACAGACAAAAATAGTTAAACATAACAAACTATAATTTAGAAACAATTACATGTTTCGGTCCTGATCTGGACCCTCTTCAGGCTGAACTGAATAACATTCCAAAGATATTGCAGTAGAGTCAAAGAATACAGTAATGAAAGAACCAAAAGACAATATTTTTTTTTAAAGGAAAGATAATTATACAATTGATAATTCCGTTTCATGAATTAAGATATTATATATATATACTACTGAGCAAATCCGTGTACGTTTTTACATTCACAGTATTAATGTTGTGTTTAATGTGAAGCGTTTCTGAAACTAATCGGGTTACCGTCTTTGTCTAAAATAATCCCAGTCAATAGTGTGGTTAAATCTAAAATATGTTTTGAAGTAATGGATAATTTGTCTTGTGAAAGCTTGATATTGGATCTGTGTTTCTTGATTCAGACTCAAAAGAAAACTACCAATCGACTACATCCTTCCGCTCTCTCATTCAGGTATAACCAACATTAATTTCTCCCCTAGTTAGCTGGCACTCTCAACAAAAACCTCTTCCCCGGTTATCTGGTACCCCTACTACACTAAATTCTGATAATATTCATCACCAATAATAAGCTAATCAAATAAACCGCAATAACAAAATTATATTCACAGCTCAGTCATTTCTCTCGCTATAAAATTGTTTGTCACTATACATTCCATTACATCATGTAGTCATGTTAATTATTTATTCTCCGAATAATACCATGTAGAAACAACTTAATATCCTCGGATATAAGTTATCGTAATAAAAAGAAAAATAATAATGAAGTTTGAAATTTATTCCCATATTATAGAGAGGTCTTTCCATTCCAGTTATTTTGCAGTTATTGTAAAATCTTAAACAACTGACTGTTGCTCTGATAATTAGGTTCCAATTCAAATGCTTGGACAACTAAACGACCTTTTGTTTCTAAACTCTGGTAATCTGTTGTGACCTTAGCTAACACATTTGGCCACTTACTTGAGTCTTTGTGGTCCGTTCCACCAAATCTTGAGAAGTATGCTTGTAGTATCACCTTGTAACGGTCAAACACATCTGCTCGGACTTCTGGCGGTACGGACTAAAAGAAAGGAGCAGTATTTGAACCAGGGGCAATAAACCTCAGACTTAACGTCGCGCCTCGGTTGTTTCCCAATTTTAGTGAGAGTTGGCGGCATCGGGTGATGTATATCCCCCAAGTGTAACCATAAATGCTATTGGTGATTATCCATCCCTGCCACCTGGGTGAAATAAACTAAAGAAGTGGGAAGGAGAGTTTAAAAAGGCGTGCAGAGAGATTTTAGAGGGGGATTTTCGACAAATTTTTCGAGAGCGGTGAAATGGGAGAGGTGGCAAGACAGATTTGGTGAGAGGTTCCGAGAGAGGTTGCTGGACCGTTGGTTGGAATTTTGGCAAGAGAGATTTTGAAATTCTTGCAGAACCAGGAAGAAAGCAGCGGCAGTGGCTATGACCTGGAGAGAGGACGACCCAATTAGGAGGAAGGAGATGGAATATTCACTAGGTCGACTCTGTAATTACCCCTGTGACTGCTGATTTTCTGTACTGCCAGGTCCGAGTAGATTTGTGTAAAATATTTATGAGAAGGCTCTTAATATACGACTCTGAGGTTAGAGATAGAATTGTTTAGTTTTAAAGGATTTATTAGTATCAATTTTTTTCTAAATATATATATATATATATAGTTTTAATTTAAGAAAGAATAGCCGGCATAAAGATCGAAATATCAAAATTGTAATTATTCATGCATGTTTTTGGATCAAGTAAATTATTGTGTTTCTTTTATATTATAAAAACTCAATATGAATATATCAATATCCCACCTTAAAATAACTGATTAGCCCTATTCATTTCAACCCATAATTAAGTCTTCTGAAATATCAGTTTGAAATGAATAGGGGGATATTAATTATTTTAGTGCTTCTGACTTCTGACTTAAACAAATAATACCTGGTTTTCGGTTGAGGCTAAAGACATAAAGAGGACACACAACTAAATCAACATCCTCACCAACTATTGCTACTCTGTGAAGGATTTCGTTTTAGCTGCCAGGACGATCAGCGTGTCAGTGCCACTAGGTGCTTGTTCTGTTTTAATTATCGTAAAAGACAGACTTTTTCGTTTCTCTCATGTGTATTCTGTCAAAAAAGAATAAAGGATATGGAGCAAGCTCGTACTGATTTAATAATATTGATAACTAACAAGAACGTAGGTACAACTTAACTGAAATTTGGTTAAATTTCAAATGTACATACTTTTATTTGTATCCATATGCACCCATCTATAATGTTTTGGAAATATTGATAAGTTTTAGCGCCTTATAACTTTGTAACTACTGAGAATTTAAGAAACATGAGGAATTTTGATTTATTCATCTCTAGGTGAGCAAAGTTTTGAAACTTTTGGATTTTTCCGAAGGTGAGGTGGTGTGTTTTTGAGCTTCCGTGACTCTAATGCAGTAAAAGTCCACCTCACATGTGACTCTGAGTTTAAAGAGTCTCGATATAAATTTATTATTATTCCGAACGTTTTCTTTTATAATATGTACCATTTGATTCAATGCTCATGTTAAAATATTTTATTTTATTATAATCAGAATTTTAAATCAGTTCTTTGCTTTCCACTAATAAAACCTATCGTAATTGATCCCTGATTGAAAAATAATTCAGAATTAAAATCAACAGCCCATCCACATTTATCTTTACCACTCTACTATATTATACTTATTATGTTGTAAATATTTCGTTCGTTTTTTAGTTTAATTCACAAAAGATGAAGAAGCTTCAAATGAGGAACGAATCGTCGTGTAATAATTACTGTGTAATGATAATTTACTTGTAGGGGATAGGGCTGAAATGAATTTATTTAATTTAAGTATTATTATAATTTATTAATGGGAATTTAATATTGAAAAGAAAGACTATTTTACCTTTAAAATTATGAATTTAATATAAATAAAATATTTCAGCAAGAGCGTAAATCGTATTTTCAAATTTTCAAAGAAAACATTATTAAAAAAATTAATTTGCAGGAGACTTTTAAATCAGGGTTATCAGTGGGGTGAATTGAGAAGCTAGTGTGGACTCTTTCTGATTAAAAACAACGAAACCGGCGAAGCTTCTGCGTCTGCATCCTGGTCTGCGTCAATGAATGATGATGGTGGCTCCATCAAGGGGTTTCCTGTGTTCATCACCGTCCGGCTGGATCTCATGGACAAATCAGGCGGAGACTCCCTTACCTCCTTCCAGCGGCTAACAGTTTAGTTTTAGGTCAGCCTCTCTCTTCTCAGCGGCTAACAATTTAACTTTTGCATCGACAGTCTTCCGTCTCTCAGCAACTTCTCTCTCGTCTGCCAAAACCTTCTGTTTATCTACTCTCTCTTTCGAATCTCAACATCGTCTGTCTTGCCCCTCTACATCAACTATATTGCGTCTCCCAACATATCCTGACCCACTTATCCAAAATCCATTTCCACGAAAGCTCGGTGGGAAGCTATATAATTCAAAACATCAATCAGCTGTTACCTTCAAAAGGCTCCTATTCGTTTGCTTTTTGACAATTGCAGCCAATAGGAAAAATTTCAACTGCAGGACCTAAATACTGCATGTGTTTTGCGTTTCTCCGTGAGATTCCAAATTCCACGGAACTACCGTTTTCGCCAGAAGCAGCCCCTAATTATTCACTGCGATCCCTTTTCGTGAATTGGCCTCTCCCACATTCAACCGGAAGGGTCATTCTTTTGTCCTAAGGAATGCGAGTTGCCACCCATAAAGACAGGTAAACAGATGCACAAACTTTAAGTTTCTATTCGCGTATTTAGTACATAACAACTGTTAATAAGGTTCATATTAACAATTTTAGAACTTATAGGCAGTTTTAATGATTATTGATTTACAAACAAACATTGCAACTAAGAAATTAATACTTTTTAAGATCGTAGTTTCCGGCGCATTCTTAAAAGTAGAAATTCCCCAAAGAGTAATTATTGTACTACAATTTATAAGTAGTTATATTAGTTTAACATAAAATATTGCCTACCATCGTTTGAGCATTCAAGCGCCTGAATAAAGCCGCGAGCTACTAAAGAAGATTATGTTCATTGGAACAGAAACTACTTTCATATTATGTATGGCAAGAGCAGAAAGTACATCCTATAGTAGGATAAAGGGTCAAAGTACAGGTTAATAACTGAACAAAACATTTTGTTAGACACAACAAAGTTTTATACTTATCATAACGAGACGTGAAGTTTTATATCCTCGTCTTTGCTGATGACTGAGGCGTCACAGCTTGACAGTATGCATCGTCATCCTCATAGTTTGCTTTGGAACAGCCGACCGACCGTTTAGTTTGCATTCATTCTTTTCCTTTTTTTTTCGTTTGAAAAATGTCCCAACTGTCAACAGCTTCAAGGTTTATGATTCTATTTCCCCTGTGTTAAATGAAGGTAAAGTCTTTCATGTGTACATATAAGGCGTCGTGACTGACACACTTCAAAATATTAAAATAATTTCCTATACCCAGAAGCAGAATTGTATTCCTTGCTACAGAAGACTTTCATTCCATTACTTTTTATGTTGTTTTTACATTTGTTCTTGCTTTTGTATATTGAATCGTAAAATTGCAAATGTTAAGTTCTGGTTGTTGTTGTGGTATTCACTCCTAAGACTGGTCTGATGGAACCTTCTTGCGCAAGCCTTTTCATTACCATATAATTAGCACGTCCCACATCGTCCCTAATATGCTTAGCCAATTCCATCCTTGGCCTGCCTTTGATGTTCTTACCCCACACACTTCCCTCTAATGCTAATTTTACAAAACCCTCATACCTTAAAACGTGACCTATTAATCTATCCCTTCTCTTGGCCAACGTCCTTCATATTTTTCGCTCTTCCCTATTCTGTTTATAATTTCCTGGTTAGTGATTCTATACAATCATCTTATTCTCCAATAGCACCACATTTCAAAGGCACTTATTCTTTTTCTTTCTGCAACTCCTATCGTCCACGTTTCGCGCCCATATAACGCCAGACTCTGTACGAACATTTTTAGCAAAGATTTCCTAATATTCACACTTATATTACCCGCACGTAAATTCTTCTTTTTCGCGAAAGTACTCTTTGTATCTACTATACCTCTACCATTCCTACTTATTACGCTTCCCAAGTAGCAGAATTCCTTAACTTCCGTCAAAATATCCCTTCCCAATCTAACACCCTTTTTTATTCCCGTTTCCCATGCTACACTCCATTACCTTGGTTTTCCCTCTATTAATCCTCATATTGAACTTTCTCCAGGGCTCCGTTCATGCCATTTATTATATTTTCCGAGTTTTTTTCTGACTCCCCTAATACTACAATATCGTCGGCAAAGATTAGGGTTTTTATTTATTCTCCTTTTAGTATGATTCCTTTTACTTATTCTGTTTTAACTTTATTCATCGCCTTTTGTACATATATATATATATATATATATATATATATGTTAAGTATATGAGAAGAAATACAATAAATCATGTATTAATTCGTAACGTACTCATATCGACTGAAGTAAACGCTGTAATTTAAGTATTTCTACAGTCACAGATAAAGAATGCAGGCCTTGGTGAGACCGCAGAGAGGCAACTCTGACTCACTACAGGCGCCGAAGCCGTACAAGGACCTAACCACATTTGCCTGAAATTCATTGACAAGTCTCTATAATTTCTACAAAACTATTTAAAGACTGGGGATCACTTAAATTGGTCTGACAAAAGAAATCTTAAAAATATAACTTGCTCGTATGAAATAAAAAGAGATGTGCAAGTTTTAATATTCATACTTAGATACGTTTCAGTTACATTATTTGCCACTCCACTCTTCGTAAGTAAACAATAGTTTCAAGCGAAACCTTAAATAGGCTTATTATGTTTTCGGCTTCGTTTAAAATGCACGTGCATTTATTCTCAACTTTAATCATGATCAAGTATTTGCAACGTACTAAGATAAAACACTTTTGCAACATGTAATGGGGTTTTCTTGTTAATTTAATTTGTTCTATAGGTACTTGCTCAAAATGAAATTATTACATTCAAAATAATATAACATATAGCTAAATTTAGAAGAAAGATAGGTATTTAAAAATTATTATATTAAACAAATAATTTGACTAAATTAAAAAATTCCATATGGTTAACAAAATTTATTTAAGTAATAAAAAATAATATACAAGAAGTATGAAAATGTGCCGGCTAGCTAAAACAAAGAAGAATGCATAAAAAATCAAGTGAAAATTTAAAGAAAAATATCAGAATCTAATCCATGAATTATAGGGAAAAGGTAATAACCGGTAATCCGCATGGCCATCAATAATAGCAAAGAGTTTTTGGTATTCCCCCACTGGCAGATGCCAGTCGGAAGCGAGGTGCTCCATCCTAGAGTGACTGCGGGGATCACCTGATTATGTCTCTGGGTTTTTATCAAAGTTCTCACATGCCGAGACACCTGCACCTATTTTAGGAGGTATATGTCCTGGGATCGAAGACCTTGGGCATAAGGCATGAGTTGTCCACTAATCACATTGGATCAGGCGGCCAACTGCCTCCTAAAACTTGTGGAGAATCGGAGAAGGGAATGCTGCGACCCCACAGCAAACTCGTCTCCCGTCATTCTGAAGGGCGTGAGAATATTGCCCAATGCCCGGCCTACCTGATGCACGTTTTCTAGGGTGAAATAGCGGGTAGGATCCTTAAACTGTAGCCCGGGGGCCCTAGTCAACCCTTGGCTATCTTGCTCTACCTTCCACATTACCCATTTTCTATTCCCTTCCTACGCAATTAAAGGGGAGTTGTCTTGTTTCAGTATCACAGTCATGTAGCCTGTTACCAAAAAATGTTATAGTAATCAGAGGAGAAAGAGGATACTTATGGTAGATTTCTCTTACTTATATTTCTCGACAAAGTGATAATGGAGCTTACTCCCCTCTATCTATTGGGGGGTCATTTTGTGGATATTTCATGCAGCAGAAAGTCAGACATGCGGATTTAACACGCCCGGGTCGCCGATGCCCCACCTTGCTGTCGCCTTCATTTTATTTCCGTCGGGTTTAGTTGTTATTCCCGCCTGGCAGTCACCAATGGTGAATTTTTGTAATAATCTTGAGTCGAGTATTGAAACATATGGAAATAAAATGGCATTATCCGAATACACTCATTACAACATACACACCCTAAAATAGATGAAGGTGCCTCGGCAAGTAAGAAGCTCGGGAAAAAAAACAGACAGTACGAGGCATTCCCGGTATAGTCAGATGAGTCGCAGTCAATCTGGGAAAGAAATGCCTGCAAAATAAAATTAAATATGTTTGATATTCTTAGTAATGCTACTTAATGACTGTCTACCCACCCCCACTCCCCAGGGGGGTCGAGTTTCATATCATTGGATGTACAGTTTTCATTCACACTTTTTTTTGATGCGATGTGTGCTTCTCGAGATATTTCAGTGTCTTCAGATAAACTGAACACCTTGCATATTGTAACAACCCGTTACTTTCTCATATTAATAGCAGTTATTGAAAATTAATCTTTGTGTTATGATAATGTAATTCACCACATGATTAACCTGTTTGGATTCCAATTTATTTTTAACCTTAAACTTATTATTTAAACATTTAAATGAATATAAGGAAGCCGCGGCTTAAAATATTTAAGTTATTTCTGTAACTGTCTTCAATAATCCATAAGTGCGTTAGTGATATTGAGATGAGGCCAACTGGCTGCAACAATGGAGGAGTAAAGTGTCTCAAGTGGGAGAAGGCAATGTACTATGGTGCAGTCTACAAATGGTTCATAGACTAGGAAACTGTTTGATTATATGTGATGTACGTTAATGATCCAGTCATACAAGAGTTAGTCTGGTTTGGTCTCAGCAAATGGGAAGGATCTCCACCCACTTCGATTGCCTCTTTCTGGATTCGTATAAGGCTTGGAGGCTCTTGAGGTTTAAGTGCAGGCTTGGTGTAGGAGGAACCCACGCTCTAGCCTGATCATTTACATTTTAGGTTGTTAAAGCCGGAGCTCCAGCCCAAGTTACCGATTCTACCTTTTACCAAAATAAAGCTTGAATTGAAACGGCTTCCAATATTCCAGTGTAAAATGTATGTATAGATAAGGGTCTATTTTTTCTTTCATATTTATAAAATCGTCTATTAGTACCTTCTCCATTCTATTCTTAAAACGTTTTCAGTAATACCACACTTTTATTAACAAATATTTTGACTCGTAAGTAAATTTCCTGATAATTTTGATACTGAGATTAGGATTGTCCTGAATTTTTATATAAGTCATCTAAATTATGAAACGTCCAATGAAAATAGTGAACGCAGACTTGAGATTCTCCATTTACGATTCACTGTTTATTTAAAGTCAAAAAACAAAATTAAAAAGAACACTAAAATTTTGTTCCACATGTTTTCTCTCCTCGCCGTGATTAATTTTTAATTTTTTGGCATTCATGTAACTGTTTTTCTTCTCTTTTTCACTTACATAGTTTCTTATTTTCTTTTGAAGACAGAATGGAAAAATCCCATCCAAACTCCCATCTCACTCTCCGGGAGGCTTGAGAAAATTGTAACTGAACCTAGATATAAATGGGTTGGAGAGATCTCTAAGCGACGCGGGGGTTGGCTCCGATTGGCTAAAGATGGTAGAGCATCCGCCTGGAAAGCAGGATGTCATGGATTTTTAAAATTTTCATATCACGCACCTTAATCTGGGAAACTTCTCTTTGCACGCTTGCACAAAAAAAGGAGTGTCACAAACGTTTTGCTGTTACTTTTTCTCTGGTGGCAGGCACCTGGGTCATAACTTCTTCCTGTCTTACCACGGCACTTTATAGTCGAGAGAACAAATGCTCTTAGGTCTGCAGCTGCGCGCAATATCCTAGTTTTTCGGCGCCTTTAAATATTTCGTCACACTAACCTTGCCATAAGCATGTGTAAATTCACTACTGAAGTGTACCAATGCATAAAAATAAGATGACTTTCCAGACCACAATGATTTTTAAAAATTTTGTATTTATAGTCTCACAACCTTCGAGATCATTGACGACTTGCTATTCAGGTAACTTGCTTCTTCTTTCTTTGCCGGGTAAACTCAGTCAGTGGAACTTGAATAAACACACAAACATCGACGGCCTCGCCAGGAATCGAAACCGGGACCTTTGTGGCGTAAATCCTGTTCATAGTAATAGCACGGTCACGGTGTGCTCGAAAGTGCAAAAAGGTTCGGAACCGCTGAAGTAGAGAATGACCAAGATGTGCAGTGAATGTACGGCAAACAATGAACACTATTAATAGCAGCTTTTGTGATCTCGAAAACAAAGTTCTGTTTGCAGAGGCCATCGTGCTAAATCCACGTTTTAAAATGAATTTTGTAAGTGTCAAACATATCTGCTCGGACTTTTGGTAGTGTGGGGTCAAAAGAAAGGATACAGCCAGGGGCAATAAAACCCAGACTTAACGTCGCGCTTTGGGTTTCCCAATTTTGATGACATTTGGTGGCATAGGCTGAGTGTATTTCCGCAAGTGTAACCATAAATGTTATTGGTGAATATCCATCCCTGTCACCTGGGTGATATGAACCAATGAAGTGGGGAGTAGATTTTAAAAAGACGTGCAGACAGATTTTGTGGAGGATTCGAGAGGATTTTTCGAGAGCGGTGAGACGGGAGAGATTTGGTAAGAGATTCCGAGAGAGATCGCAATACAGATTTTGTCAGAGATTTAGAGAGATGATTGTAATGTTGGTGCAGATATTGGTGGACAGATGATCGGCATTATTGGACAGGCAGTCCAAGAGAAGGAGGATAATTGGTAATTGTCCTGAATCAGATACAAATTCGGCAGCGAAGATGAAATTGCTACGAGGAAGGAGCTGGAATATACACTAAGCTGACATGGTAAATTACACCTGTAACCCTTTTTAGCTGATTTCCTGTTCTACCAGGTCCGAGTAGATTTTTTATGATATTTTTATCTATGACAGGACCCATAATATACCACCCTGAGTTTATAATTAGAATATTGTTAATTTTAAGAATTTAATTTGTATCATTTTTATGTAAATATATTTGTAGTTTTAATTAAGAAAGAATTGCCGGCATGAATATTGAAAATATCAAAATTTTAATTATGGTTGTATATTTGTTTTGAATCAAGTAAATATATTTCTTTTTTATTATTTAATATACTAATATCGAACTTAAATAATTAGTATCTCCCATTCATTTCAATATGTTCACTAACCAAAATAATTTAGAGAAGGGCAAACCAAGCATAATATATTTTTGCCAACGCTTTAAATCAAATGAACTACCTTCGTACACCTACGGAAACTGATTCGTTGATATAGGGCGTTATAACAAGAAAGTGTCAAATTTTATCGGTAATACAAATGACCCTTCATCTGCCATTACCGAGGTTGATGAATATCTGCCGGAGCCTGCGTTGCCGGGGTAAGGAAATCCATTTTTATAGTGTTCGAATAAAATACACATTTACCCTCGCTTAAGTAAATCGGCGAAATAGCGTTTGTGCCTTGTAGCAACTTCAACACCATGTGAAAGATTTTTTCGAAGGAAGGTCAGAGAACTACAGATAAAAGAAGCCAACTGACGGATACGTGTACCGATTTTATTTTTATTTTTATAATTCATATAAAAACTTTTATATTTACGATTATTAGTTGGTATAATAATTGATTATAGCACGCACAGTATTAAAATAATGAATTTACAAAATTAAAATAGAGTATATAATTAACATGTAGGTAGGTTAACCCACTGATTAACGTACTTTAGCAGATGGATTAGGTTTTTTGTGTGTGGGTGAGGGTTGACAGCCGGTGAACTGATTATTTGATTATATTTGAGGATGTGATAGATGGGTTAGGGTGTGCCTGAATGATCAGGGGGAAGGATGAGGTCAATTGGGAGTTTTCTTTTGAGCCGACGGGAGCGTGGAGATGTAGGAGGATTGTCACGGAATTGCTGGATCGTGGTGTTTGGGTGGTTGAGGGTGCTTTTAATTAGGGAGGTTATGGATTTGGAGATTATGGAGTTTACTTTGGGGCGTTTGATGTTATGGTGGATGACGAATTTTCTAAGGTACCAGGGAGAGTTTGTAATGGTGCGTAGAATTGTTTTGTTTGAATTTTGGCTGATGGATTTTGCTGTTGATCCCCATATGGTCGAGGCCTAGGACCAAGTGGACTATTGTATGGCGAGGTATAGGAGGCGTTTTGTGCTGATGGAATTCTGTTTGGGAGGGGATATAGGGTTCTAAATTTATGATTGATTTTGGAGATATTAAATGACTTTGAAAGATCAGTAAATATTACAACTACTTATTGTCTATGAATTAATGCATGGCATGGTATTATATATTCTAGTATTGTAATGGTTGGATATGGTAATCGCCATTTTATTTCACCAGGGTGACTAATTCCCCATATTGGAGGTAGAAGTTCAGGTAAACAACAAGGCGCCAGAGAGGCGACACGTCCAGATACAGAACGTGCAAGAAACACTGTTTTGAGACTTATAATTCCGATACCTATGTTCAGTTCTTTGACCGCGGTAATTTTGGAAGGCCAGAAGTTAGGGATAGAAACCGCGGGCCAAGCTTAATTTTGATTGGGGGCTGTTGGTCAGGTGATCCGCCATGCAACTCATAGTGGGGTAATTGAAGGAAATTACCTGCGAGGATGGAGGAGAAAAACTTGATCAGTCGGGCACGGAATTTTAAAGAACGAGGAAGTGTAGAGGGTGCGTGGTGTTTTATCCACGGTTCGTCAGTTGGGCATGGAAAATTGATCAAGCGGAGAGAAAAACGAGGAACCTTGCCCGCGTAATAGAAGGAGGGATGTCCCTACAACGAGGCGAACTGCAATTAGAGGGCATTCGGTCCAAGTAATTTCCCAGAGTCCAGAAGCGGCCAGAATTCGCTGAAGACGGATCCCAAGATATCGGCTTGGGTAAAGCTGTTTACGTCCTACAATTAATCACAGGTGTGTCCGTGCCAATATCGAAAAGTGTGAGATGACGATTTTGTTGCTGCCCATAAAAAATTACCCTTAAGAAGTTAGAGTCTTACTACATGTAATTGAGCTAGCCGTGGTAAGTCTTGTAATTATTGTTTATTTTTTATGTAAATAAATTTAATTTGTTTTTTATTTAATCAAATCCAATCATTCATTATTATTTAAATTAAAATGCAAACCCCCATGTTCATTATAGTATCTTAGAAAATTTCGAAAGTAGCTAAACTGGCTGGGTAATTTGATTTGTCTGAGGGAGAAGCTGTTTAGGGTGTAGCCTTGGTCACTTTGAGAAAGTCAGAGGAGGGGCAAGTGCTACCGGTGTGTTTCACTGGTGACAAGCGATGTGACTATATTTGCATATGGCGAATTTGTGCCTCGGCTCGAGATTTATTATTGTTATTATTTTCATTGAGCAATCGTGTGCTAATGATGTATAATCGCGACGAGTGTAGGATTTATGTGGCGTAAGCGTGCAGGGCGTGATATATTTTGCTGATTGTCGCGGAGGGAAGGGCGCGGCAAGGCCACGGGAGTGTAGCACATCGCGGCCTTGCGGAGGCAGGACACCAAAACAACGGGCTGCACAGCTGCTGTGGGCGAGCCAAAGGACAGCTGCTGGGCCTCCACGAACAACAACAAGCGTATGGGATGTCCCTAATTAAAAATGCATGCATGACATGGACCACCATGAACTGCGATATATTTATAGATTTTTCGTGGATGGGGGGCAAACGCGGTAACATATCCGAAACTCACACTACCTTACGTACTTCGACGAGTTCTTCAGATCCTTTGTCGTGCTATCGCTCGTACTTCTGCATTAACTGTGGCCAGTAATATTTTCATATGCAATTGATTTACTGCCATCCAATTTTCAATTAATAATCATTTTGGTAAAAATCCTATGAGAGGGGGTATTCCCCCTATTCTTAGGAAAGATATTACCAAATTAAATTTATTGATTTTATTATAGTTTATATTTAAGTAGATTTCATTAACTATGAAAATTTTATTTAATATAAAAGATAAAGACATTAGAGTGGTTATTAAAGAATAAGTAGAGAAGTAAATTGTTTAAATGATAGAATTTGAATTTAATGCCATAATTATTCATGCTATATGATTCATTGATGAATAAGCTATAATTAGACGTAAAGAAATTTGATTTAAACCTATAATTGCACCGATAAAAGCTGATATTAGGATAAAGAGATTATTTAAGTTTTGGTTTACGTGTGTATAGGATAAAATAAGTATTGGGGCAATTTTTTGTCAGGTTATTAATATAATACAGTTATTTCATTCTAAATTTTCTATAATTTCTGGAAATCAGAAATGTAGCGGAGCAGCTCCTATTTTTATTAAAATTCTGATTGCTATTAATATGATTATGAACTGATTATTAAATGAATCATTAATTATAAGTCTATTGACTGAAGATAATAATACGATTGAGGCAATTGATTGAACGATAAAGTATTTAATTCCTCTTGAATTTGAATTGAAGTTTTTATTATATGTAATAAGTGGAATAAAACTTAAAAGGTTAATTTCTAGTCCTATTCACACCCCTAGTCAATTGTTAGATGATGTAGAAATTAAAGTGCTTAAAATTATTATTGTAATAAATAATATTTTTATGGGTGCTTTATTAATCTAAAAGAGAAGGGGTTTACCTTCATATATGGGGTATGAACCCAGTAGCTTTATTAGCTTATCTTTTATATTTTAGTGTAAGATGCACCTAAATTTTTGATATTTATGGGTACAGTTTAATTCTGTTAAATATAAGTGTCAGTATATACTACAACTTCTATCACATCAAGATAGTCCTTTAATTTCAGGCTTAACACTAATTATTTTAAAATTAAATTATAATAATATGTTTATTTAAATAAGGAATAATTTGATGACTTCAATTTTTTATAAGCAAAAATTGAAGTCTATTATTAATTCTTAAATAATTGTTTATTTATTATAAATAATTATAGTTTACAATTAAATTATATATATGATATTGTTGAACAGATTGCCGACCATAGGTCTTACAACAGAGAGACATTTACTGTAGGCAAGAATGAATTCTGGAACAGAACAGATAAACTAATAGATATCTTATTTAAATTTGAATATAATTTCGTCCCCAGACGTTGCAGCAGCGACATAAAATTTTGTAATATTTTAATTATAGATCTGAGGAGGTCCCTAAAGTTGGGGGACGAAACGTATTAAAATTAAATTATTACATTTCTGACTTTCGACCATTCTTCGTAATTTATTTATAGTATTAAGTCAGATAATTTAATTACTTTATTCATGAAAATATTTCATATTAACATCCTGACATTCCTCGTGAGGAACGCAGAAAATAAATTAAAATACAAGTTCTTATATACACGCTTGAGCGACAATAGGAGTATTACATTTACCAAATTACAATATTCTGGCCATAAGTCAGAAATTTATTACAATTTAAAGTTTTCATCATTAATTAATTTTAATTCCTAAAATTTATAATGTTAAAAGCTGTTGCTGAATGTTCAAAAGCAGCTATTTATAATACATTATAAATAAGTACAGTAGATTTATTTAATTCCACTCTGTAAGTCAGTTAATATCCCTTATTCTAAATATGAAACTATATTTTTTTAAACATTCAATTTTAAGACTAAAGTATAAGGACTGTTTTGGCTCTCGTAAAATTATAAATTACTTTCGCAACCTGAAAATTATATGTGTAATAAAATGAGGCGAGCCAGTGAGCCTCGTAATTTGTAAACTACATCGTCCAGAACAACTGAGTTCCGATAGAGCAGGGGTGGTCAGTCAAAAAGTCGATGGCGGTCGACCGGTCGATCGTCTATCGTTCGCAATGTCTGGCGTGGAAATCCGTGTACCATCGACTTTGACGCATTTCTTACCGATTTTACTTCAATATTAAGTCATTTAAATTTAGTATTACAAGGTAAAAATAAAACAGTAATTGATATGATCAGCTGCATATAAAACAAAATTTATTTTGCTAATAAAATATTTGCAACAATATAATCTGAATCATATTCCAAATATGACGGATAACCTACAAAAACATAAAAATATTAATTATAAGATCGACAAATACGTCGCAGAAATCCAAAAAGTGAAGATTTTGAGGTAAATATTTCAGAATTTTGAAAAAATTTAAAAAATTGTGGAATTTATATCTTTTCTTTTAAAAAAATATTTAAGTGTGAAACGTACTAGCCAAAAAATTGCAGACATTCCATATGGATCAAAAGGTATTAGAAAATGAAATTAAAATTTTACAAACTGACTTAATCTTACAAGCCAGAAAATTGAAGAAGAGTTTTGGAAATATGTCAACCGAGAAAAATATCCCAGTATCACGAAATGTAGCGAATATATCTATTCTTGTTTCGGATCTACATACCTATGGCGAATGGTTGTTTTCATACTTGAAGCCAACGAAGACTTAACAACGTTCTGTCCTGACTGATTACCTTTGTCAGGATATGAGACATGCAAGCTCAGTCTTCCCGTTATGTTAAGGCAACAAAGTAAATTATAAATCTGTAGCTACTGTGAATTAATAATTATCCTTGTTCTTTTAATTCCCTGGACGTGAGTTTTTTGGTCTTTTAAATAATTATTGTTGTTTTTTACGTGGGTAGATAAGCCGTATATCTATATCTCAGTACGAGGTGAACTCAGCGAGCTATTAATAGATTAGCAAAAAGTAAGTCATATAGTTATTTCATTATAAATTTTCCTGGCAAAAAAACGCGAAAGTGAAATATTGAAATCAAATTATCAGACATACTGTGCATTTTTATAACAACTTTTTCGTATTTATGAACAAACAGTACAACAACCTATACATTTCAATTGATAAAAAAAATTAAATTGCATTTTAAGTTGTTAAAAAATTTTTTAAGTGTACCGCATGTAGGGAATGCTGCTATCAAAAGTTGGATCTGGAAATTTATTTTCTTCATGAGCCTATATATCAAAAACTTAATAAGTGATTTAAAAAATAAAAAATATTATTGAACATATATTTTACTTATCTACCCATACCTCGCTGGAAAGCTGCTTATACTGCAACACAGTGTATAAACATAGTATGCATTTCAATTCCTACTTCCGCCTTACTCTACGCCTATGACAAGTCGATCGCCACACACTTTTAAGATAAAAAGTAGATCTTATATACAGAAAAGTTGGCCACCCCTGCTCTATACCATTGAGCTATCCTAGTTAATAGTATAATTCAATTGCATAGACTCTTTGGCAGAACTTTGTTCAAATCATTTCATCTGTTGTTAAATTATATATCCTTATGGAATTGCACTAAACGATATTAAACTTCAAGCTGAAAAAATCTACAAAGTTGTACCAGATTTAACTTCAAATATGACAACCACAGGTGTTATAAGCCATATAAGTCGAGTTATAGCCTGTAAACTTTACAATACTTCAGTGAAATGATTTTTTAACGTCCACTGGTATTCACTATGACTTGAAAACTGGTTTTGGAACTTTCGGCATGCCAGGGACAGAGATGGTTTCAAATTTCTCTTTCAGTTCGTAATGAAACAGGTTTTCTTCAGTTATTCGACTTATGTTTTGCGCTGACCTGTTAAAATCTTTAACGGTGATTTATACACTGCGATTTCTGCCCGTTGTTGTTGTGGTATTCAGTTTGTTGCAACTCTCCATGCTAACCTAAATTGCGCAAGCCTTTTCTTTTCCGCATAACTAGCACAATCCATATCCTCCCTAATCTGCTTAGCTCATTTTATCCTTTGCCTCCCTCTTCTGTTCCTATCCTACACACTTCCCTTTAATGCTAATTTAACAAAACCCTCATGCCTTAAAACGTGCCCTATTAATTCAGCCCATATCTTGGACAACCACATCCATATTGTTCGCATTTCCCCTATTCTGTTTAAAACTTCCTCGATAGTTACTCTATCCACCCATCTGATTTTCAGCATTCGCCTATAACACCACATTTCAAAGGCTTCTATTCTTTTCCTTTCCGCAACTCCTATCGTCCACGTTTCGCACCCATATAACGCCACGCTCCATACGAACATTTTTATCAACGATTTCCTAATATTCACACTTATATTACCCTAAGTAAATTCCTCTTTATCGCTAATGTCTTCCTTGCCTGTGCTATCCTACTCTTTATGTCTACTGTACTTCTACCATCCCTAGTTATTAAGCTTCCCAAGTAGCAGAATTCCTTAACTTCCGTCAAAATTTCCCTTCCCAATCCAACACCTTTCTTATTCCACTGTTTCCCATACTACATTCCATTACCTTGGTTTTCCCTCTATTAATCCTCATATTGAACTCTTTCTCCAGGACTACGTTCATGTCATTTATTATGGTTTCCAAGTTTTCTTCTGATTCGCCTAATACTACAATATCGTCGGCAAAGCGTAAGGTTTTTATTTCTTCTCCTTGCAGTATGATTCCTTTTCATTATTCCATTTTAACAATCTTCATCGCCTGTTAAATTAATTAAATTTCAGTAATTTGCTTTGCCTACAAAAATTGCTGTGAAAAACTTATAATAAATATAAAGTACATAACATCTAGTTCACTGTATTCTTATTTAATATAGAATATTAGGAGGGTTCCGCTTGAAAAAAAAACCGTCGATTTTTCAATTTGTTTTTAAATTTTTAAACTACGTATATATTTAATAAATTTGTGTTATTTCAGTTAATTCTGAGAAAGTATACATAAACAGCAGTTACATAAACAATTTTTTTAAAGAACAATTCTTCCTATATATTTTTTTAAATGCAAGAAAAGTTTTTCTAAAATTATTGATAAATCATGTTGACAAAATATTTTTCCAAAACATGGTGAAGCCGTTTCAATTAAGCCCTGAACATGTAATGTAACATGAAAAGATTAGCTGAGTGAAGCTTTTTAAAAATAAAATGATTCATATCAAGTACCTTTACTAAGAATTGTGTACTACGTATGTATCTACTGTGATCTATTAAAGTAATAATTTTCGATATTCTAAAATATATTTCAATTACTTCAAGTATATATATTTTTTTTAAATTAACCGAAATAACTTAAATTATTTGAATGTATATGTTGTTTAAAATTTGAAAAGTTTCTGCGAACTGAAAAAAAGCTCAATATGGGTTATTCAATGGACCCACCTTTGCGAACCCTGACTAAAACAATAATCATTTTACGCTAATTGAGCAAACAGACTTTTCAACATTTTACTTCGCAAGTATTAACAATATCTCCAGCGTGAATAGGAGACTCGCTGATTCTCATTTGGCTTGGCCTTCTTCGGCTCGCCGTTATGCAATTCCAAAAGACATCTAACCAGGATTATCGATTACTACGGTCTCGTATAGTTATTAACTCGAGAGCAAACCACTCAGAAATCTAAATAGTTGAACAAATATTTGGAGAAATACCAAGATAATGAGGTAAGAAAGGTCATAGTCATGGCCTAAGAGTTAACCAGCTATGCGAATAAAGAAGCGCCACACAAAAAAACATTAGTTTGAATCTACATACTAAATTTCTCACAATTAACTAAAGACTTCCCAATTATTGAGCTTCTCCGCAACAGGACAATTATAAATACAGAAAAGTTTCAAGAGAAGTCCATCGAAGCTATTTTTACAGCGCAACATATAATTGGCGAACGTAGTAATGCTGAGAAAATTGGTCCTAAAACGTGGAAGTCTTATGACGTACCTTTCTTTACTGCTCTCGTAAAGCTTCATCTGTATAGGACAGCCATTCTAACAAACGCTTCATATAAAATAACCGATTTAATTGACCTATTCCCCAAACAAAAAGCAAGCTATTTAATTTAGCAAAATGGAGTTTTTTTACGAAATTTCAATTACAGTCGCTAGTTGTGTTCTCCGCAGTTTGAGAGCAGTTCGGCCAGAAATTCGATCCAGGACGCTCCGACGAACCGCAGTCACACACTGATGAACAGGATCTCGTCCAAGAAGGTCGCGCAAATCATCTACAGGTACGTCGCTCGTTCTTATTATCTTTCTCCTCAAATTATATTTCATAATGCTATGTTTCCCAAAATTTCTAAACTTTTCGATTCATTATTACTCAGGAAAAGCATAACATTGCAATGTCTGTTTTCATTTCATTCGCCAACAAAAAAAACTACTCTTAGAATGGGATATTTTGTAAATATATTGATTTAATTCAATTTATCATTCTCTAACGTAAGATAATTAATAATAACTCTTCGTATTGTTGTTGTGGTATCAAGTCCTTAGACTGGCCTAACTAGATTTAAATTCAATTTTCGATAGAATTATTATTAATCATAATATTTAAATAAATAAGGATATGTATATTTAAACTAGGTCATTTACTTGAATATAGAGTCCTCGGGTTTCTATCCTCTGTGAAATATATAGCCATCTCCGACATCGGGGTCAGGTGAATGATGCCAAGAACGTGGCAGGTATCAGTCATCTTCGAAGATGATGGAAATAGTTATTGAACCGTTGTGTTACACACGAGATATAACCACGTAGATACTTGAAAACTCTACATTTAACTAATTCACCTGCAAAATCTGTATTGTCTAAGTCAGTGACGGGCAAACTACGGCCCGCGGGCCAGATGCGACCCCTGAATGTTTCTATCCGGCCCTCGGGACATTATTCCTAATCTGACTAATAAAAGAACAATACAGGCTGTAAGGTAAATAAATATTTTCCTCTTTCTTCCTCTCTTTCGTTTTGTATCAGCGACGACATACAAATTTATTGACTTATCTTGAGAGTGAGAGGCACTGACTTTTTAGCGAAGAGTAAAATTGGCAACGGAGCTTCCTCGCAGTAGCTACCCCCACACCTCCCCCCACCCCCACTGTGGCTAGATATTGAAAAGCGTTTCTGTTTCAGTGATTTTAGTTTTCTAGTTTTACTCTGCATATTGTAAAAAATTCATCCCTAAGATGTGTTCAAAGAAACGTAAATTTGGTTCTTATTGCCGTGTTTTGAAAGATGAATGGACTTGGAAATACGTTTTCATAGTTTTTATGGATAAACCACTTATGACTGCATGAAATATAGGTAAGATTAATAAATTTGGGGATAGGAATGGGAAGCAGCTAGACACGTGCGCCTGGTTCATACCATTTCTCGTTTTAAAAATAAACCATAGACAATGGATTACGTTGCGTCTCAGGTACGAAGGAATACTTCCATTCTCCTTTGGTTAACGGTGCTAAAGTTTTTGGAAAACATTCCCCGTTCACCTTACGCTGACGTGACGTACAAGGATGAAGCTTTGCTGATTACTTCTCCAATAAAAGCGCGGGATAAGTAGGAACATATCTGAACCTTTTGACGATCATATATTCTGCGGTTGATGATGAAGAAAGAGGACCTCTGGTGCTGTAGCAACCTGAGTACACCTGGTACATCAAAATGTGATTATTACAATTACTGTACAAGCCCTCAAAGATTGTACAATGAATTAGTAGTCACCCTGTATACATTGGATTGCTTGATGAACTAGGTTTTAGGAAACGCATAGGCTCTAGCAATATTTGTAGAAATTAAAAACAATGAGTATAAAGTGCTATTGTCAATGTAACGTCCTTCTTTACATCTTTTTTTTCGGCTAACACATGAACCTTAATTACATATAAAAGTTCCACCCCTCCCCCCTAGGGGTGGTAGCCGTGTCTTATCTCCAAAGTATTTGGTTTCGGGTCGCGAGGAATATAGAAACAAACATTTGTTGAAATTGTTCTATCCTTTAAATGTATTAAGCAGAACTATATTTAACCCGTCGAATCTCCCTCTTAGGGGATGAACTGTAAATTAATTCGCATTCAAAATGTCAGAATGAATACTCCAATAGGACCTATTTCGATACCAAACTTCGCTTTTTTTATTTTTGTTTTCATACCCTCGCGATGAATGGGGTTGAAATTATATGCAAACGAATTAACCGAAAAACTATCAAATTAATTTAAGAAATAACGGCATTTTATTAATTTTTAAAAACTACCACTCCTCCGCCCCTGCCCCAAGTGGTTGTAACTGTGTGTTACCCTAATTGTGTTGGGTTCGGGTCTCCAAGAACACCTGTTCGAAATTTGGTCGATATTGTTCCATCCGTTAAAGATAATATGCGGAAGTCTGTTTTACCCCCTCCCAACCACTTTTAGAGGATGATCTGTAACTTAAATTGCATTTGTTATGTCAAAATTAAAGTCAGTGGCTCACATTACAGCTGTTTAAAGCCCAATCTCGATTGTTTTCTGGTTATTTTTATGTGATGCCCCTCCACTCCTACCCCTAAGAAAACTCCCCTTTTATTATGTATGGGATTTAAATTATACTGCTATTGCTCCAAGAATGTAGTTATATGATAAAAATATTGGCCGTTTTTGCGCCTGACCCTAGGGGTTATAGCCGAGTCTTACCCCGACTGATGTATACCACGTGTTAGTCTTTCAAAAGTTACCAAAAATCGATATGGCGCGGGCAATATGGAGGGGGAAACGGAAGGTCGTCCAGGGGGGAAAGATAGGCAAACTTCGGGGATTCAAACGCGCGGATTAGAAATAGTCTTCTCGTAATTAAGTTTTCTCAAATCTTCCAATTTTCTGCGCAATTTTCTTAATATTTCTTTCCGTAGAACCTTATATATATATATATATATATATATATCTGTAGGTTCTGCGTGGTATGTTTCGATTCTTATTTTAAAACGCTCTAGTAGACATGACACAAGTTGAGCTTACCAACTGATCTTTAACTCTATCATTAAACAAATTATATAATTGAGGTAGAATAACATTAGAGATGGTTTTCCTTGTAGGCAGTTGGTAAACTTTATTAAACTTTTCCCCCAATTTTTTGCATTTTTATGCTCTCGACGATTAGAAACAGCAAACAAATTTCGAAAATTGTTTCCAACAGAAGAAAATTAATGTAATTATTTCTTCTATTAGAAAAAGGCTTTGGGGAAAATGTTTTGATAGAGGTCTGGCTTTGATATAAAATTGATATATAAATTTGATCGGATGCTGTGAATACTCGGGGAAAGTTGACGGCATGCGGAGGAGCGAAAGGTCACTAGAGGAGCAGGAGCGGCTCCAACCCATCTCTAGTCGATAAAGAAGCTGGTATCTTTATGATGCGTCGTCCATCACTGTTGTCACGCCTCGACGAAGACAGACTTCAAACACTTCTCTGATCATGTCTTCTCCGTATTCTCACTTCTGTTTGCATTGAAAGACCAACGGAGGTGCTTTAATCGTTGGAACATTTACATGGCGAATTATAATGCGTTTTCGTGGGAAACGAAGGTACATTCCATCGTGTCATATTTATCAATAATCATCAATAAATGAAGTTATAGACAAATCCATATCGCATAATTACACGTTAACAAAGCTTCTGAGCGGATTGGCTACTGTTCGTCCTGGGCTGATTTAGTTACACACGCAACGTATGTCCTGAAACTGCTTCACCCACAGTTCGATGTTGCAATGATACGGTGGTTCTTTAAAAAAAAATTCGTGCGAAAGTGTCTTTGAACGACGGTAAACGATAATGTATTAGTGCAGGGTTTCCCAAACTTTTTCTTCAATGGAACACTTGCCAAAATCGGACATTTTTACGGAACACTTGTCTTATTTTTTAAGATGAGTGATTCCTAGTCGTAGAAAGTAAAACAAGATTTAATTTAGTAATTATTTTTAAATACAAACCTGCAATATAATATAAATGTATAAATAAATAATTTAGTGGCTTTGATGATTTTGGGTCCTTGAATTATATATTCTGTTGACTTCAGGCTCAATATTTGTAAACTGAATTCTAATTTCTGCCTGTTTCTGCACTTTGACTTCATTGCAGCATAAGAAGAAAATAGAACTTCCCATAAATAGGCCGTAGAACATGGAAGTAAAACAAAAATAGCATGTTTTGAAATATTGGGATACTCTTCTGACAAACTCACCCAAAAATCACATAAAGACTGATCGTTGTATTTTTCTTTCACTGATTAAATCAATTCTTATTTTCATAGTCACTTGCACCTCATCCTACAGGTTTAGTTGTCACAGAAAAAGGATTCCCAGAAATCGTCCTTACTACTTTTCGGAAAATATTGCAAAAGTGTTAATTGGAAGTTATGGCACAGGTGTTCTAATAACATTTTGGAAACTTCTTCGTCTTCTTTAAACTTTAATCCATTCAAATATTCGTGTATGACAGAAAAACAATGAAGATCGTTACATTCAACTCATTAAATCCAATATTGTATTTTTTATTAAAAGATCCCATTTTTTCTCTTGTATTAAAATTTATAATACTTTTTCCTTATAATGATAAGTTCATTGCACTTTGTAAAAATATCTGCCAGATATGCGAGTTTAATCAACCATGAAATATTTTGTAAAACTTCAATAAAATGTTGTCCTGAATTATTTTGTGCGTTCAAGAAACCAACAACTCATTTCGAAGTTCAGAATGTCATAATAGTGCTTTTCCTCTGGATAGCCATAGTATGTAAGAAAAGTGTTTTGTGTTCACTAGTCATATTACCGCAAAAAAGTTTAAATGATTTGGATTGAAGTGGTCACTAAAATTTTCCTGCGGATCTCCGTTTGAGAACCGCTGAACTAGATGATCCTGACAGACTGCAATTATGAGCTGTTGAATTAAATTCCACAAACGAAGGTATATGGTCAAAGCTGTTTATTGTCAAGTTAAATAAATTATTAACTAATAGTGAGCTATGGCAATCTCTATCTCACTCGTACTGGATTCTAGTTGGCTGAACAGATCCAAACTTGATCATTGTTACCCATGCTTCCTATTGTAGCGGGAAACCAGGAGTAGGGTTTCTTTGTTCCACGACGTTAAGATTAGCTTTTTCTCCCGTTCGGTGCAAACGGAGTTTTCGTCATACGAATTGATTAAGTGGTATTATAACATGATATTATAATCCATAGTATAGAGAGAATCACCCCAAATGTTTGCGGAATCCCGTTATAACTGTATTCCGAAATACAATAAATGCACTTCCTCCTGCATGCATGACGCCATTTGTATTATTTTTCTCCCATTCACTATAAAACACACTGCTTATCATCGTTTGTAGTAAAGCTATAAATCTTGTCAAATATTGAACTTTGGTTCGATTCCAACGAGAGTCTATTTTTGGAAATAGAAATTACAATCATTCCGTAAAAATTGATAATAACGTGAACTACCCACAAGTATATTTTAGAAAAAAACTCATAGATTAAAACAATTCTTTTGCAAATGAATAAGGGAATGCAATTTGAAACACTCAAATTTATTATTAGGATTCAAAGTTATAATGACTGTTGTTGTGTAACCATCGTGACAATTTTTTATCAGAAAATATTTATTTAATTATTGCTACATGCAATAGGTTTTGCTCTACTTTCCACATTTTCTATTTCCATCCTATGCTAGTAAAGGGGAGTTACCTGTTTCAGGATCCCTCTAATGTAGCGTCTCCCCCACCATCCTATGCCATATAGTGACGTCCAATAATACAAATGAAGTAAAATTTTGTTCCAACTTTAGACTGAAGTTCAATGTGAATAATAAATTCAGGGTATTGTAAACGGAATTTGATTACTTTCATTCCCGACAGACTTCTGCAACCGGTTTTACCATTGCTTTGGTATTTAAAATATATAAACCTCTCTGGACTTGTTCCTGCAGATAAAGTTATATTTTCGGTTTACAAACTTGAACTAAATATAGTTAATTACATAATGTTTTCTATATAGATGTGGGATAATAACAAATTCAATAGATTCTCGTGTTTTCTGCGAGACTGTATAAAGTTTTCCAGTGATTCTTGCCACTTTTAGCAGAGTTGTCCATACAGATCACGTACTGACCCCGAAAGAAGACAAACATCCATTTTAGGAATGAGATTTTCCTGGGATAGGGAACAAGGACATAGTGCCAACCTTCATCACCTGATCAAACCGCGTAAAATAGACAAAAGAAGCGTGTATGGTAATCAAACTTTCTCCTATTATTTCCTGATGAAAAATGAAAGATGGGGAAGGGATATTTTGAATGAGGTTGTGGAATTCTGCTACTTGGGCAGCATAATAACTAGGGATAGTAGAAGTATAATAGACATAAAGAGTAGGATAGCACAGGCAAGGAAGGTTTTCGCAAAAAGAGGAATTTACTTACGGCTAATACAAGTACTTCTTGCGAAGCTACTGTTTTAGTGCACGTCATTAATCAGATAGCTAATGTCAATAGAATTATCTGTCTCGATTGAATCTGAACGGTAGGTCGTTAGCTCGAATCGTTTGTAACGCAGTAGAACCCCTCCCTAATATTATTCAAATTTTTGGATTTTTAAATGATCTAAAGGTTCAGCAAGAGCATTATAGCTCGGCTACAGGCTGGTAAGAAGTATTTTTCCCGGCGCCAGGCTGGCGGACGGGGGATATGTCTGTCTGCGGATTTATAACATTAAGCTTGTTTTGCTGAAAGAACATTCACCCTTCAAAATTTTCGAAGGACACTGTTCCCTGTGTCATGGAAAATTTTCCGCGCCGGTCGAGGAACTCATGAGGATTGGTGGAACAAGCATCAAGTGGGATATCGGTTTCCTTTGGAGAAGGGATATGCAAGTTCAGCTGGGAGACGAGAATATGGAAAAATATTCAGAATGGTTCTAGACGTTGAGAGGACGAGGAGGTAAAGAGAGAGAGAGAGTTGTTAAAGACGTTGAAAAGGCGAGTGGAATGGAGGAGAGTTGACCATGATGTGAAAGGTAGGAGGAAGCTGGAGAGTGCAACAAGATTTGAGAGTGAGGTGTGAATTGTTGCTCGTTTATGAGAAGGTATTGAATATAAGGAAGACTAGACGGAAGAAGGAGGAAAAAATGGGATATCCTCAATCACCGACAGTGCCAGGTTCATCCCCCTTTCCACCGGTGGAGGGAAAATCTATTATTCAACCCGAAGGAAAGAGGGAGATCCGGTCGCCTAGCAACCTGTATCCTGACATGAATGAAGATAAAACAGGTTCGTCAGGTGAACGAAATCTCTGCGCACGTGGTTACCCCAATAAGCAATTAACCCTGATATTCAAAAAAATCGTCCCCTTGAATTAATTTATTTGTTTTTACTAGCGCGAAGGACCCCTATTATAGTGACATTAAAAAAATTATATTATATTCTAAAGCGCTTGTAATTTCATTAAATAATTTAAATCAAACCCCCACAATCATTTACACGTTTCATCTCTTCGTTTTTTGCAAACAGATTTTTCGGGAGCACATTTGGATGCAGTTCAGTTTTAACAATATAGCACCATTTAATTTTGTCCTTGATCGCAATTACTTTGTTCAGAACTTACCAATGGGCGTTGACAGTTGGCCGTAGCCTTTTCTTCTGGAGACGATGTCGTATTTCCAAATTCGAGTTCCTTGCTGTGTCCCACAGCTGTATCCCGTATGTCAAAATTGGTTTGAGAATTACTCTGTACATTAAGTTGCTTAGTGTTGTTAGTTGAGTTTTTTTTCCGATCGTCCAATACATTTGTCGTAATTTTATTCAGAGTTGTTTCCGCTTCGTATAAATATCTGTTTGGGGCAACAGCTGACCATTTAGCATAGCTCATCCAGGAGAGAGGGGGGATGTATCTCTGTTTACTGTAAATGTTACCTGTACTGAATTGGATTTTGGGTTTTTTTTTCATGTAAAAAACTTTTATCATAAATATTATCAGTTTGTACAATAAATGATCCAGTATATACAATATTAAAATAATGAATACAAAATTAAAATAGTGTATATAATTAACATGTAGACATGGAGGTAGGTTAATCCATTTATTTAATTTACTTTATCAGATGGGTTGGTTTGTGTCTTTTTAGGATTTTTTTTTCATGTAAAAAACTTTTATCAATAATATTATCAGTTTGTACAATAAATGATCCAGTATATACAATATTAAAATAATGAATACAAAATTAAAATAGTGTATATAATTAACATGTAGACATGGAGGTAGGTTAATCCATTTAATTAATTTACTTTATCAGATGGGTTAGTTTGCGTCTTTTTGTAGGATATATGAGAATGTGGTCTGCGGACATGATAGTAAGGTGGATAAGGATGTGCCTTAATGATCAGGGGGAAGGGTGAGGTCAATTGGGAGTTTTATTTTGAGCCCATGGAAGCATGGAGAAGGAGGAGGATTGTCGTGGAATTGCTGGATCGTGGGGTTTGGTTGGTGGAGGCTCTTTTAATTAGGGAGGTTATGGATTTGGAGTTTACTTTGGGACGTTTGATATTATGGTGGATGACGAAATTTCTAAGGTACCAAGGAGAGTTTGTAATGGTGCGTAGGATTGTTTTGTTTGAATTTTGGCTGGATGGATTTCGGCTATAGATCGCCATATGGACGAGGTATAGGACCATGTAGAGAGGTATAGGAGGCGTTTTGTGCTGATGGTAAGAGGGGTTTTTCTGTTTAGGAGGGGATTTCATTGGTTTGATTTTCCAATTGGTCAATCAAGTTTGTATTGAGTTAAGGTGTTCCTGGAGAAATTCTGATGCAGTTGCCGGTTTAGCATGTACAGCGAGTACTGCATGTGTAGAAATTATTGAATGTTCAGTTGTTGAAAAATCAGGTGTGTAGAGGAGATACAGAATGGGTCGTAAAACACTGCCCTGTGGCACTCTGGACTTTATTGGTAGCGCATTGTGAGACATTTCAATTGAATTCAGTATGTGTAGGTCTTTGTATAAAATATAAAAGTTTCTTCCAACTTTAGATCAAATTCAGATCTTCTTTAACATACGTTTCCATTGAAAATGTACTTTTATTATTATCGTTATAAATAAAACGGGAATTTAAACGACTGATTTAATTAATGATTGAAAATAAATTGGACAAAAGTTAAAAATTGAATTTTAATACAAAATAAAATAGTTTTAAAGCAAAACGCTTCAACCTCATTAAATAATTATAAATTGGAATTAAAAACCGTATTATAGGTTGTAGTAGCATTACAAAATTACGTAAGGAATAATTATTTGGAAATCAACAACTCCTATGGATTTATGTTTAATTATTTTTATTCCTAGAAACAACTGAAGAGGTTGGAGGAGAAACATTTTATTTATCATTATTATTTAATTTCTTACTGATTATTGGTTACTTTATTATTAATATATTTAATATCTTTATTATTTTACTTGTTTCACAGGATTTTCTTAAAACAACTAAGAAATAAATATTTACATGAATAACGTCGGAATGCTTGTCACACTGATTTAACTAAAATAAAACTAGTTTAAAAGAGTCCCAATTTCTTTATTTCAAAATTAAAAAGACGAAGACTTTCTATCTTAGGTCATAGTCATTCAAAACCATAAACATAAGTTACGAATATTATTTTAAAAGTAACAGTACACGTCTGCTTATTTTAGTTATAAAGAACAGTTTAGCGAGTTGTAACAAGGTTCCCTGCTATAATGCATATTTCCATTTCGTGGAGCTGTTGAATTGTATATCATATCCAGTGGCGGATTCACACATTAAGTTACCCAAGTATAGGCTGTTAAATTTTTGCCGCCCTTACCTCAACAATTGTGAAATCTATTATCCGCAATTTCGCCTTCTTCTCACTCATACAAAGTGTGGGCAGAGGCCGATTACTGTTTGGGGACATCGAACTGGGTGTTTTACCATCGAATATAGATGTCTTCGGGTCCGCGAAATGTTCAATGAAAGGCAAAAGCCATCGGAAATATGTCTTGCAGACTTTTTTCTGCAATCACATTGCTAAAAATAAAATTCGGTTCCTAAATTGCCGCCCCTAAAATCTGCTGTCCTAGGCACAGACCTATTAATTCTCCTGGTAAATCCCAACATAGCTCACATCACTAGTTTGGAAGAAAGCGGACCAACTTTTTTGGAGAAAATCCCCCTGAAAGATTGAACCAAAGTTCAACCAAATATCATTTGAAGACGAAATGGGAAATGCTGAAAGTGTCAAAATGTCAAAAGTAAGGAAACAAGAAAAAATCATGACAAATTCACATTACAAATCATTTAACGGATGGAATGAAAATTAGGAGAGGTTCCCATAGTTTCTTATGTCTGACATGAAAAGTGTTGCCAAAGAAGTAATATTTTTATAATATAAAATAACAATTTGGGTAAAGATGTGTCATGCTTCAATACAAAGTAATCGCTGAATGTCCACACATCAACAGTAACAAAGAATAGAATAATAGCATCACTGCCACGACAATATATAAAAATCCCTGTTTTTTTTATTATTTTAAAAACTTTTATCGTACAGATTATCAGTTAGGATGATAACGATACAGTATATACAATATTAAAAAGGTATATAATTAACATGATAACGTGAAGATAGGTTAATTCATTTAATTGACCTACTTTAGGAGAATTGGTTATGTTTATTTATTTTTGCGAGAACCTGAGGGGCATACGACTTAGGTGTGTGAGGATTGACAGGTAGAGAACTGATTTTTGGAGGATTAATGAGGATGTGGTCTGCGGACATGATGGTAGAGTGGGTTAGGGTGTGCCTGAATGATCAGGGGGAAGGATGAGGTCAATCGGAAGTTTTCTTTTGAGGCGACGGGAGCGTGGAGGTGGAGGAGGATTGTTGTGAAATTGCTGGATCGTGGGGTTTGGGTGGTTGAGTGCGCTTTTGATTAGGTTTATCTCTTCAATAAAATCGGCCATGGTCCTTCTTTTTCTCAGCACTTAATTTATTGCTCAATGGAAGGCGAGGAATATTTCCTAGGTTGGGAAGATCATACACTTCTTCAACACAACAAACTCAGTCCAACTTTATCATCACAGCAAGTTTTAGTCATAAGTTTACCTTTCTTGTCTGAGCTGAAACGTATTGTTCTCTGTAGTTTGCTGGTATTTAAAAATCTGTTAGCCAAGGGAGACTAATCTAAGAAATTATTTTCATCCATTTTCACTACTTTGGAAGGGTTTTTGGCCCTAGCAGTGGCAACCGTAGGTGTTCTGGTATCTTGCACTTGACATTATTTTCCTTTCTGAGCAACAGGTGTCCCTTTGGTTGTTACATACGGCTTTTCCTTAGAATTCTAAGCTCACTATTCATCTTTCATATTTTTAATCTTACCTTTAATTTCCATCATAAAGATGCTAAACACTATTTGCACAGCATTTCTCATGTTAGGACCAAAGGAACTTACACACTGTTACATCTAGTGGAGGTATTTTGAAGTACAAGGACACTTCTCTGCAACTCCCAACCTTTCCCAAATTATTGGTCATGGCACATTGCGCGGTTTTTAGAAAAAATATGAAAATATCCAATTTTTTCCCCATTTCCAGTCTTCATCGATTTTTAAAATACATACCTGGAGGTGTATTTTGTTTAGTTTCTTTTCTTCTAACTCAAATATTTACCTTAAGGGCTTAGACATATTACAACTTTCTTTTTTTAAAAAAACTTCAATTTCAACTTTGACTTGTGACAAACAGAAAATAACTTTAAACTTTGTATGCAGGTAATTAATGAAAACAAATAAGTAAAAGCAGAAAATAATTTTTATTATTTCATTCAAATAATCAATACAGAATAAAGAACCTACAGGTTATTATAAAAATCAAAGTAATATGTTGTAACTACATTTTTATTTATTAACCGCAACCGCATTGGTAGTATAATCTTTTACCAGGCTCAACTCTTAATTCCCAGATTCTGATGTTTTCTTTCGTCTTAAGATTACTAGTTAATTACACCTTAATAATTCTTGTACATCGGCTCGTTTGTTTCATCTTGATCAATTTTAAAAATCTTCACTTCAGAAATCTCTAAGGTTTCCTTGTTAGTATTATTTTTATTAAGCTTCATTTAAAAAAAATTAAAATCGTCATAACATAGCTTTTTAAAATTTGCTTGTGAATCTTAGATACTTTTGAAGCAAAATCGACATGTACACTCTCTAAAGTTCACTTATCTACTAACATTGTGACAGTATAGGTTTCACTAACAGAATTACGATACATAAATATAAAATATTTTCGTTTTGATTTTGGTATAAGCAGAAAACGGCAATATTTTGAGTTACGCCAGTTTTCTTCCAAAGTAGCAACATGAATGAAAGAATTAGAATTCAGAAAACTTGGCTCTCTGACGCTATTATAAATAAAGTAATTATTCATACATAATTTTCCACATTTTTTTTCCAAGTTATTACTGAATATTGATTTATGACATAATAATTACCATAAAGCGATGATAGAAGATTGAGCTTTGCAAATGAAGTTCCGCATTAAAGTTTGTGCAAATTCATTTAGATTAGACCAATCATCATCTTACAGAATTTAAGGGAAAGCCTAAACAACTTTAAGCCGAATTTCGAAGATTTGACGAAGACCTTTGTTAAATGTTATACTTTTTATGAATTCATTTTATTATTGAAAATTGTTGAATTATATTGTATTAGTCAGCATACTATATTTATAATTTCCTATCAGTGAAGACTTATGTAAATATGTAATTAATAAATAAATATAAATTTGGCCTATTTAATACTAAGCAGCTATGCATAAGTCTTTAAAGCAAGGATGCACAACCTCTTTTGAGAATGGGTCAACTACAAATTTAAATAAAACTTAGGTGGGCCGTAAATAGAAACATCTATAACAATAAATAAAATTCAATTGTCTGTCTGTCCCGTACGTTTGTCTCGAATACGTTCCGAAATGGCTCAACGGATTTCAATGAAAATTTGAGGGTTTAAAAAAGGCAATACGATAATGATATTAAAACAATATATATTATTTTAATTCTACTTGAAGGTTTCTTTTCTATAAGTGCTTTGAATGCGGATAGCCTATACTCTTGATCTGTTTATGCTTAGAAACGGCTTAACGGATTTCAAAGAAAATTTCAGGGATTGAAACAGGAATTTTAACTTAAATTTTCGTGTATAATTATCTCGTTATTATTAAATGAACAAATAAACAACTCTATCAAGAAAAACAAATAAATGCGGAAATATTATACAAAAAGTAACAAACGATAAATGCCAAGGGAAAAAGTCTTAAACAGATTTTAACGAGTACTTTCTTATTGCTTTTTTTGCAACCAGTTGGCTATATTTGAAGATATAGATAACACTGAAAATCGTTATTATTAAATGAACAAATAAATAACTCTATCAAGAAAAACAAATAAATGCGGAAATATTATACAAAAAGTAACAAACGATAAATGCCAAGGGAAAAAGTCTTAAACAGATTTTAACGAGTACTTTATTGCTTTTTTTTGCAACCAGTTGGACTATATTTGAAGATATAGATAACACTGAAAATCGCCTGTGGAGAGGATGTCTGTTCGAGTTTTCTTTCGCAAGTATTTCTCTGTGAAGAAAACAGAGAAGGGAATGCTGCGACCCAGCAGCAAACTCATCTCCCGTTATTCAAAAGGCCTACCTGATGCACGTTTTCTAGGGTTTTCCCTGCATCTTTTTGAAGTTGGAACACCGGGTAGTGTCCTTAGTCAACCCTTGGCTACTTTGCTCTACCTGCCACATCCTCCCTTTTCAATTCCCTTTCTATGCCATTAAAAGGGAGTTGTCTGTTTCAGGATCACCCTCCTATACCCTGTTACGTATAAAAATAACAACACAAAATCGCATGCAGCTTTTGTAGCATAACCCATTTTCCATTGATCGGTTGTCGCTTTCAATCATTATTTGATGATATGAAGATCAATTTGGTTTTAGGAAGACTGTAGGGGCAAGCGAAGCAATATTGACTCTGCTTCTACTTTTAGAAGACAGGATAAGGAAAAAGCTGGCCTACATTCATGGCATTTGTAGATTTAGAAAAACCGTTTGATAATGTGAACTGGAACACACTATTAACGATTTTGAAGAGCACTGGAATAAAATATCGAGAAATGAGGCTTATATGTAATCTCTACAGAAGACATGCAGCAATAATTAGAATAGAATATCAAGAAAAGAAAGCCGTAATCAAGAAATGAGTAAGACAAGGATGCAGTCTGTCGCCCATGCTATGTATCTTATATATAGCTCAGGCGATGAAGAATGTAAAAATGGAAAAGGAATCATACTGCAAGGAGAAGAAATAAAAACCTTACGCTTTTCCGACGATATTGTAGTATTAGGGGAATCAGAAGACGTGGAAGCCGTCATATATGGCATGAAGGGAGTCATGGAGAAGGAGTTCAATATGAGGATTAATAGAGGGAAAACCAAGGTAATGGAATGTAGTATCGAAAACAGTGGAATAACAAATAGTGTTTGATTGGGAAGGGAAATTTTGACGGACGTTAAGGGATTCTGCTACTTGGGAAGCGTAATAACTAGGGATGGTAGAAGTATAGTAGACACAAAGAGTAGGATAGCACAGGCAAGGAAGGCTTTCGCGGAAGATAGGAATTTACTTACGGGAAATGTAAGTGTGAATATTAGGAAATCGTTGCTAAAAATGTTTGTATGGAGCGTGGCGTTATATGGGTGCGAAACGTGGTCGATAGGAGCTCCGGAAAGGAAAAGAATGGAAGCCTTTGAAATGTGGTGTTATAGGAGAATACTGAAAATCAGATGGATGGATAGTCACTAACGATGAAGTTCGAAACAGAATAGGGGAATAATATGGATAACGTTGACCAAGAGAAGGGATAGATTAATATTCCACGTTTTGAGACATGGAGCTCTTGTAAAATTAGCATTAGAGGGAACTGTGTGGGGTAAAAACAGAAGAGGGAGGCGAAGGATAAAATATGCTAAGCAGATTAGGGGGATATGGATTGTGCTAGTTATGAGGAAATGAAAAGGCTTTCGCAAGATAGGTTAGTATGGAAGGTTGCATCAGACTAGTCAGGACTAAATACCACAACAAGTTTATCGTACGTTCGAATTTTATGTTTATTTGTTAACTTAAACATTTCATATGAAAGTAGGTATGGAGACACGTAGAATTTACATTTAAAAAGTTAAAAGTAAAGATTAGGCGTGCCGCACAAAACTATGACTGGCCCGTGGGTTGTTCACCCCTGCTTTTAAAGTATTTGATAAACCGTAATGCAGCTTTCTTATTGACCAAATACCTGCCTGGCCCACCCCTGCATTTAAACTTATCTTTAATAAACGACTTTGGACGCATATAAAAAAAATATGAAACACTTTCCCTAACAAGGTTTACTATTTTTGCAGAAGAAAAGGGAATAAAAATACTGTCAGCGATGCTCGACCGGTACATTTTGACAAAATATTTATAAATTTAAGTTGTGATGATGTGTAAATATTTGTTTTTACATAATAAATTGAATGATCAGGCAAGCAACCGTGGGTTGTTCCATCTAGGGAACGGCAATCAACCAACCTTGAAGAGACGTTATAAGGCTGGCGCGCACAGTTTCTACATCACCACTCTGTTCTTGGCGCTGAAACACTCAATATGCCTATGCCAGTAAGTAAAACAAAATTATTTCCCTTTAATTACATTACTTCAATATAGGATATGACTCATCTACTTTAAATATGCTGTTGTAATGAACTGATTTTGCTAATTGTTGACTGCCGACTCTTTTATTACAAAACTTTCTTGGACTTGAACAGATGATTATTTTAGAAGGATTACAATTTTTAACAAGGAAAAAAATGCATTGAATGTGCCAATCGATAGTTTATTTATTAACTATGAGTAGCGGGGATTGTTACTGTCAACAATGCACCGTCTTTTAACTACTGATTATTACATTAATTACAATTATATTCTCTAAGGAAGCAATTGACAAAAGTAAGGAAATTCCGTATTGTAAATCGAAATATCGAAAGCAGGAACAGTTTTTTGGAGTGTTAGTAAGTTCAGCAAAAAAAAAACAGTTATGTTTGGCGTAATATTAGCCTAATTAATTTATCACGCTTTTCCATTCAGTTGAAATTTGTGGTGAATGCTAATATTTTTTTCTATCTATGCAAAATATCTGTCTTTTCTCTGTACTAACAATAATTTGTATGCAATGTAAGTGATAGCCAAGAGTAGTCTCCCCACCTCCCTCACTAGCTCTCTCATGAGCTAACGTTCTTATTCCATAGTTGTGAAGAACATCAGAATTAATTATATTTGCTTCATTTTATCTTTCACATTGCATGTGAAACCTAATTTAGCTTGCCTTGTATCTGCTTTGAAGAAAATGCGTTTTTTTTAAAAAAATAGTTATTTTCATACCTTGCACTGGGCTGTGTAATGTTTGGCTTTGGTGAAGAACTCAATGCGCATACTTCAGAATTCTCACGTTATAGATTCTTTTTGAAAAATAGCTCTTCTATTAAAATGTAACCCAGTCAAAATTGACTAATGATGCAGCTTATAGCCTATACTTATACATCTAATGTAAGTTGTCAATAGATCAATTGAAACTTTTTAAATAAAATATGTATTTCTAATTAATCAGTCTGAGAAGCTTTGCATGTATTCACTTTGCTAAATCAGTAATTACCAATCTCTAAATATATAAGTAACTTATTTTAAATGTTTTCCATTTTCAGTACTTGATGTTTGTTAGCAATGCCATAAGATCAATTGGTATAGATATTATTGGGCATTGTCAATAAATCAAGAGAATATTAGAGAGTGGGCCAATAAAGTTAATTAATTTTATATTTTAAACAGTAAATAACTCTGCCTTCACAACAATAGTATAACTATTAAATGGCCTTTTACAGTAATTTTGTTTATGTTCACCTGTGATGGGCAATAGGTTTATTAACCATAAAATGACTATGGTACCGAACAGTAATTTTGTTTACATTAACATGTGATGAGAAAATCAATTTACATTATTAGAGTCTTCACACATTCATAACAGTCTTCAACTGCATATTGTTTGAAAATGGTTATTAGGTACAGACTTCTCCTTCATTTTTGTTTAAAAAAGACAGTGTGTAGAACAACACATTTTCAGCTATTCGATCAAAATCGAGTATATTTCCTTTTAAATATATAATTCAAATTGTCAGAGGCCACCATCCCTTTCATCAGGACAGAAGGGGGCAGTTGCCTCCTAAAACATGCATATTTTACAACCCACAATAGTGACTTTCAACTTCTACCAATTTCTTACTCTCTTTCCTGTCTTTATCAATTATATATGTCACAAAATGACATTCCAGGTTAAATAGAACAATTACTTAGGACAGGTTTGCCATTAGGTGCTCACCCAACCTCCACAACATTCTGGTGCAACACTATAAACCCCACGTCCCCATCCCCCACACACAAGTGGCTGCGAACCCTATGGTAGGAACAAATGCCATGTATGCTCTATACTTGCACCCACCACAACCTTCCAAAATCACACCAATAACTTGTCTCTCCTCCTATACTATCGCACCATTGCAACAAAGTTAAACTTTTAAAAATCTAATCCCGTAATTGCCTGGAGCCACAACACTAATAATTTTAAACAAGTGCTTCATACTGACCCCCCTCGAGACCCCACCACCCTCTTCTTCAGAAGCTGAACTCCACCTATTGGAATCTCCTTTCAACATTTCTTTCAGTCCAGGAAAAACCCTGGATTTACATCCTATAGATAGTAACCCTCACCTCTCCCTCCCCCCAAACTGCATGAGCACATGTATATCCATTTGAGTATGTATGTGTGTATGCAGTGATATGAGGTTGTATGTGTATGTTAGTATGTACATGTATACATCTTTTAGTATGTATGTGTCTTAACATGGGGGTGTATGTGTGCATCTTCCCGGCCCAAATCAATTCTTTGCCTCTTCCCTAATCATCATTAAGAGAAAAAGTTGGTGGCCTGTTGGGGTCTATTGTTTACTAACAAAAACTAGCTGCATAGTCATTTGACTACTCAGTTGACAGTTGCCTATCACTTGGAATGTTTTCTTAATCATCTGATGAAGGAGGTGGTGCCTCCAAGAATTTCTTATGTTGAAATTGTACATAAGATTATGGATGTTAATAATACCAAATATCATAAATGATTCATATACTACCATTTAACAATTATAATTCTCACTTTTATGCAAGCACCTCTCCCTTTATTTCAATGATAAATATTCAGTATTTATACATTTTAAAATACATATTTCAAAACTTCTTGGACTGAAAAGCCTCTTAGATTATTCAATTGTGTACAATATTTATTTTGTATAAGACTGCTTGTTTTCATTTTTATTTATAGAGACATTAGTTATGATATTCATAAAGGTTATAATAAAGCACTAATAAACTGCAAATAATAATGATTAGGTGTGCTAGTAGGATGACTGTTTCTAAATCTAATTGAAATACTGGACCTAAGTGCCAACTGAGGAAATATGCATTATAAATATAAAGATCAGTCAATTTATTTATTAACAATTATTTATAAGTGAAGTTGTCAAATTAATGATTTATTAAATGTGTAGTATGTTAATGTCATATATTCAGCATATAAAACTCTGATAAATATTTATAAAACTGCATTATGTAATGTTTGTACTATTTCAGGACTTGAAATCAATCTGCTAAGAATATTTTAATTAGTATTAATAGACTTTTTTTTGTTAAATTGTGAGATGAAAATTGTTTTCCTTTTTCAGTCACACACAAAAACATGGATGTTTCTGGGATTTCTTTCCTATAGTCTGCTTGAAATTCATGGTGGGTAATCCAAATACAACTGCATGTAGCCAGATATTTTTAGGAATGTATACATGTTGTTTTTTTAATTTCAGCTATTTCAAATCCTTGTGTACCTAGTCCTTGTGGGGCAAATACAAACTGCAGAACTTCTGCTGACAGAGCTGTCTGCTCATGTTTACCAGGATACTTTGGTTCACCACTTTCTGGTTGCATTAGGGGAGAGTGTGAACGTGAGTTTTTCATATCATTATGTGGTCTTTGAATAAATCAAAGTTTTTATTTTGAAAAAAACTAGTAGATAATAAATACTAAAGTTATTCTCTCATCTATTTCCTGGAATACAGGAATAAACTTTAATACATAAATAAAATGATTCACAGTATTCATTACACCTCTATTTTAAATAATTATAAATTAGTTTTATTTCATCGGAGTACAAATTAGTTTGGTCTATATTTTTGCTGTCAAAAATGCATTTATTCAAAACAAAATAAAATTTCAGGTTATTCAATGTATTGTCCAACACTGGTTATGACTTTTCCCACCCCTCAGATAATTTTCAAATTCCAACTCAAAAAATGTTTTGTCTTTTATGGTTTCAAGCCAGTTCTCAATTTCTGTGAAAGAAGTGAACTGGTGACCTGCCAATTCGTGTTGCATATTTCGGAACAACTAGTAATCAGATGGAGCTATGTCCAGAGAATACGGTGGGTAGAGTAAAATATCTGTCTTGAGCATTTCCAAATATTTTTTATGACTTTTGTGATGTGGTCGAGCATTGTCATGCAAAAGAATTTCCAGATATTCTGGCTGTTTTTTTCATAATTCATGGCTCAAACGAATCAGTTGAAGCCTACACCGATTGCCCATAATGAATTTGCAAATTTGTAACAGCTCATAATACACAACATCCTTTTAATTCCTATCAGATAACACAGTGTTCTTTTAAGCCATGAATATTCAGCATTGATGTAGAGGCTGATGGCAACATTTGACCAAGCATAGCATAGTATTATTTCTTGTTGGGGTTATAACAATATCTTTTTCTCATCTCTATTCATTATCTGATGTAAAAAACCTTTACTTTGTTGTCTCTCAATCAGCTACTTGTATGAAAAAATTGCCTTCCAACATCATTCAGTTCCAGTTTGTGAAGAACCCAATGGTCTTTGGACCAATGGACCATTCCTATGGATTTAAATTGTATGGAAACTGCTTGTTGAGTTATACCCAATGTAATCTTTCTGCTAGATTCTCTCATGTTTGAGTTGGCTATTCGTCAAGGAATGGCTCCAATTCATTGTCCTCAATTTTTTTGACTATCCAAAGCACGGCTTGTCTTAGACACATAAATCGCCCTTCTTGAAATGTCTAAACCAAGATTTATCAGTGGAGCATTGTCATAATAAACTTCCCCAAGCATTTGATACATTTCAGTTGCACTTTCCTTCCAATTAAGGTATAAAACTAAAACCTCCCATAATTGCTGCTTAGTTAATACAAATTCACCATATTCAGCTTGGTAAAAAACCAATGTGTGTTTTTTTATGAAACTACAAGCGATATATACTGAATGTGATTGGTAGTTGTGTAACCTCTTTGATACACCAAAGTCATACTAAATCAGCTGTTACTTTGAAACAGTCATTGCAACAACAGACATTTTTAACAAATAATACTGCTTGTAGAAAACAATTATCAACATTATCCGCTATTTATTTGTGAAACATTATTTTTCAACAAATTTTTATCAGAATATCTAATAAATGAAATTGAGTTTTTGTGTGTATTTGTAATAGTGTGTATATTCTGCATACAAATGTAAATATTTTTGAAAAACACTGTGGTGATAAAGCAGAACTACTGCGTATGAGCAGGGCTGGATGGGGATAGAAATTTTAAATTTTAAAGCATGAGAAAATGTTTGAAAAATTGACTGATGATGTAGCTTGTACATAATTTCACCTCTTTGAGTGTGGGGATTAAGGGTTGTTACATAAAAATAATGCAAAAAAATTGAGATTGTTGTTTAATCCAGTCCCTGAGTTTAGTTGTAGCATTCAATGTACCATTTAAGTATTAGTTCAGCCCTAGGTGGATAGGAGTGAAATTGTGTTCCATGTAAAATCTTAAACATGTGGAGCAATTTCTATCTAACTTTGTACAACTTTGGTTCATTAACAAGCACTGGATGGATATAAATTAAAATTGTCAATTATTAGCATTGAATGAAAATTTTTCAAGGTCCCTGAGTTTGATTAAAGCCAGTTTCTGAGCTGCCCAATTTCAACCCCTAGTTGTAGGGATAAAGAAAAATAGAAGTGGAAGGCAGTTAAATAATTATAATATAAAAACAACCATGTTTGGTGTCAAATCTGGTGTTATTGAAGTCACTTGAGTTTAATTGGCATTCAACTTGCCAGTTAAGTATTTTTTATGAGTGTGGGTGGGAATCTTAAAAAGACACCATGCAGCCCATGCTACACAGAAGTGTTTAACGTTTACCTATTAAACAATACCTCCTTGATGAATCACTGTCAGACATTAATTCTCAAGGGGTTCAATCCACACTATTAATCTTAGTATCTACAACACCTATATATATTCTTATTTTATGTCTATCACCTATCAAGCAAATTGCAGTTTCCTTTTCTTTCCAAGGAATTTTACTGTAATTTTTATTTTTTTTCCCCAACAATATTTAATGTAACAAATGACAAGATCATTGGGAACTCAGGGACATAATGATGTTACATTGAAGGATAATATAGGATGACTCTTGGACGTCTTTAAGGCTGTTTGTGAAATCCAAGATATTTTTTATGAGTGGTTATAAATTTATAGACAGCTGTTGTTTTCATCAAATGTGAATAAATTAATTAGGCTGATTTTAAATTAACTTTTAAATAGCTAATTATTATACATTTTCTTTCATTAAAAACAAATTATGAGATGAAACAGATGAGATATTTATGCAAAATGTAAATTATATTATGCTTCAGAGAGTACAGAATGTTCTCCACACAAGGCATGTGTGAATAACAACTGTGTAGATGTATGTGCTGGAACCTGTGGAGATGGAGCAAACTGTGAGGCAGAGAACCATGTTCCTGTCTGCTCCTGTCCAGTCGGCTTTAAAGGCAATCCCATTGTGTCCTGCAGAAGAATGACTTCAGGTAAAAATAAAAAATTTGAAAATTATATTATATACTAGAGTTGTTCAATAAGTCTGGTTAATTTTTATGAAAAAGTGAAAAAATTTTCACTTTCGTGCCATTATTGGTAAACATAATAGTTTCCAAGATATTCCTAAAAGTTTTAAACATTTACCAGTCATAGCTTATTGTTGGCAGGATTCTGTACTGTTAGATGTGTAGTCAAGTGGAGAAAATGAAAATAAAAAACCAAGAATTTTTATTGGGCAGCTGCACAAAGCAAAACCAAATTAAACAAAGTTCAAGTGGACTCTGCACCAACATCAAAGACCCTTTACTTCTGAATTAATGAGTTTAAATGAGGTCTCAGAAGCACAAAAGTTTAAACTCACATTGGTTGCCCAATTGAGGTTAGCACTCAGGAATACATTGAAAAAGTTAACAATATTGTAATGGAAGATCACATACTAAAAGTTTGTGAGGTAGTTAATGCCATAGGCTTCTCAACTGCATGTCATCCTCCATGAAAGACTGGTCATGAAGAAGATTTTGAATGTTGGGTGCCATGACTGTTGACATTGGACCAAAAATGGATTTGGAAAAACATTTCAATGCAAAATCTAGCACTGTTGCATAACCCACAAGACTTTTGTACAGATTTATAACCATCAATGAAACTTGGATCTATCACTACACTCCAAAGACCAGAAAACAATCAAACTAATGGAATAAAGCTGGTGAGAGTGCACCAAAAAAGGCAAAGACAGTTTTATCAGCTGGATGGTGATGGCCACTGCCTTTTGGGAATCTCAGGGTATACTATTCATAGATTTCTTGGAAAAGGTCACAAAAATTTTAAAAAGATTCTTGTACAGACTTTGATGAGACGGAGGATTCAGGTGGGTAAAATTCCATTTGAATCCAATTCTTGCTTCCTGGTTCATGGAAAAAATCTTTTAATAATATTTGGATGAAATTAGTGGTTTCATGTAACAAACAGAAAATGGTTGAGATCACCAAAAGATTAGCTGCCAACTTTGAAGCAATAATTCTAGAACATCAAGTTTTACTTGAAAATGGAGTTTCAAAACTCTGACAAATGAATGATGTTATGCTTGCAGGTCTACATTTGAGAACTGTTCTCATAATTTTAGATGGTGACTTTATAAGACATACCAACTAGTATGTACCACACCTTAAAGTTGACAAAAAAACAAGTTTTAATCTCGATAAGATCATAAAAATCCTTTAATAAGACATGAATATTACAAAGCCAGATATTTCTGCAACTTATCTGGTTCAATTTAACATCTTTAGAGCCTATCTTCGGAAGGGCGCCGAAAAAAACTGCAGTACTTCAAATCTAAATTTATTGAAAGGCTGATGCTTATTGAGTCTGGTTTATTTGTTTATGTTGAGAAGATGGCTTACTTCCTACAATTATCAAAAGAGAAAAACACTTTTGCTGTCGACATAGAAACCTTATCTATGAGCACTAAAAAGCTGTCTTGCTGGAGTCAGCAAGATGCAACAACCATGATTCTCTGATATTAAAACCTAATCTATCACATTAATAATTTGGCACTATCTTATAAGCAGAAATGACATACTTGGATAACACTACTGATTTTCGAATGGAATTGTTACCAATAGCAATTTTCTTTGCGAGTCCCCAAATTATTATTACATTGATAATAGTTACATAAAATTTTATAATATATTAATTTCCATGTTGTGTTTCTAATTTATATGTTGAGGAACCTTTTTTACTTATTAATAAGTATTGTATATTCTTTATTAATATATATATATATATATGCTTTTTAATTATTATTTCCTTTCATTAGCAATTCTTTTCATTTATGAATATCATTTCATTAGCAATAACATCCATAAAATTTATTTTAATTTTACTTCTCTGAGAGAAATGTTGCATATCCGTAGTAATAATGCCACTTTAAAGGTCAATTACAATATATAAACCTATTTAATTTCAGTACAAATAATGAAATGTTTATTATCTTTAATCACTATTGGAAAGTAAATTAATTTGTTTATTACATTCATTGATGCTCTACCATGGGCATTTTAATTAGTAAATTCATTTCAATGCTTGAGTTTATTGCAATTCATAATATTTTTCTTGCAGATGAACTGTGCAGTCCTAGCCCTTGTGGAAAGAATACAAAGTGTAATGTTGTAAATGATGTCCCTGTATGCAGTTGTCTTCCAGGTTTGTTATAAAGTAAATAATTTCTTAAAAGTATGTGGGTGAACCATTATGAACAGATATGAAAATAATAATAAAAATATTTAGTTCTTAATTGATTGCAAATAATTTATAATAGCTTGTTCCTGGGACATCTAGAGCCAAATTCTTAAAACTTTTAAGCTGGTTCTAGTACATAGATTCCCAAACAATATCATACACCTTAAAAACTGTCCAACTAAACCAGCTTACTTGATCAAATGAAAACATAGTACATCCCAAACAATCGCCTACTTTCTTGACTCAAATCTTAATGTAAACACAGCATTTACTGAACTGAAATCAGAAACCCCCATTCCAAGCAAAGTCTAAGATAATATATGATATACATCCAAGAATTTCTATGGACATATTTTAACTTGAAATTTTCATTTTTCGGTCATAAATAATTTGAGAATATTTTAATAGCAGCTTTGAATTAATTTGCTGAGCCTGTTTCTTGTACTTAATGGGTTTATAATAATAAGATTATTAAATATTTTTTGCCAAAGACAAGCTAATGGTAACTGAGGATTTAACAGAGTATGTACAAGAATATCTTAATGATACTAAAAATACTTGTTTCCATAATTCAATTACCAATTATCTTAATTTAATTTAAAGAATTATACAACTGGTTTATTCTATGATGATATTTTTACAGTAAACAGTGTTTTCAAGGTAGCAGGTCTGCAGTTGGCCTTAGTTGTTCTCAATATGAATATGGAGAGATTATCTCAATACTGAGTCTTGTGATGATGAAAATATCTGTGTGAGAACTTCATTTTACTCTGGGCAGAATGGTTTTAGTGTGAACAAAGTACACTTTGTTTTTTCTCAGTTTAAAAGTAGCTCATTAGCTACCATTACCATGGCCGAAGTAGGTCTAGTGATTTGTTAACAATTTCCTGTGTGAGGTATATTTGTGATAATGGTTGTGTACTTTAGTATGTATCTGATATTGGAATAATAGACATCATAGATCAGTTGTGTGTGTTATGAAAACTAGTGGCCCAAGGACAGAGCCTGTGAGATATCACTTATTACAGCCTCAGACATTATTACCACATTTCACCAATTTTGTTCTAAAGGTTTGTTTCAATGAGCCTGAAAGTAGATCTACACATGCGTGTGTTGTATAGTTTTTCCAAGAGGATTTTATGAAAAACTGTATAAAAGGCTTCAATCAATTCAGCAGATCTGTTAAAACCAGTTCTTATCATTGAGGGCATCTAGGATTCATGCATGGAAATTATTTAGTATTGTGTTGGTAGATCTCCTGTATTGGAAACCATGTTGGTCAATATCTAAAACATATGTGAAACATCAAATCTAAAAGCACTGTATGTTTCACAGAGTGCTTTGAATGATTGTTATAATGCTGTCCAACAATTTTTGACTTTCACATGAGAGAATCAAATGAATCTAAAAATTCTCTTTTTTGTTTTTTGTTTGTATATTGTTAGTCTTGATAGTAGTAGTTCAAATTTTGTTATAAAGTGCTGATATTAGGCTTGTCGTTCATTGAAAACACTAATGTAGGCATATGAGGCAAGTGTTTAATACTGGTATATGTACACAACAAACTTCAAATACAGATTCCAACTTGATGTCATCATTTTGTAGCACTGTAATATGTTGCATCTAGGTCAGATGAACTCTCATCTTGTACTTTCATTGTTCTGTAGAGTAAGCTGCATTATTTTTTTATGTTTATGTAATAGGTTTTGAAGGTTCTGCCTTGAAAGGATGTACTCCTGAATGTGAATCGGATCATGAGTGTCGAAATGATCAGTATTGTTCAGGGTATCGCTGCCGTGGTGTTTGTGGGAATCAAGTTTGTGGCCAAGGTGCAATATGTAGGGGAAAAGACCATGTTGCTGTTTGCTCTTGTCCTGAAGTAAGTACAAATTTTTATTTATTTTTATTTTATAAGTGATTTTCTGCTGTATGTAATTGGTTTCCTTTAAAAAATTTTAAATAAATATTTCTATGTCTACTAATATTATAGTTCATAATTTCTGTGCATTGTACATGAATTGCAATGTTAACAGTATATGGCAAGCTAATAGAAAAGTTCTTCAGTTATACTCAAGTGAAACTTTTTACATCTCATATGATATGTTGGAAAATACAAGATTAATATAACAGGAGTGCATCAATAGATTATTTGCATCACTGCCTACCACATCAATGTTTAATCATCAATCAGAAACGGTTACATTTTGATTTAAATTGACATTACTTATTAATCTTTCTTGCTGTAGAATTATAACAAATTACTGATTCGATACATTCACCATACCTTTCCCTTCCTCTCTACCTCTCCCTCACTATTGCCCCAGGGGAGTAAGAGGTTGTTACATGTGGGATTCCTACAGGGATGCCTTCTTCTCATTCTGATTTTTTGATTAAGTTTCCCTTCATTCAGTTTTGAGAGGTGTATGCTCCAGATTCACAGATTATCAGCATACAGCAAGAATATTTCACTGCTTCTATTGGAACAGTTGACCAACTGCCTCCAAGCTCATCCAGAATGTTACATTTACCAAACACCAAAAAATATTTTTGATTGACCTCCTGTAGTCTAGTGGCTTTCTTACAACACAGAGGTTCCATATTTGAATACTGGCATGGGCTTGGATGTTTGTGTCATATATATATATATATATATATAAGTCCCAAAACTGATTTGTCACAGCACCAATATCATGCAGCTTATTACAGCCCTTATAAACTAGGGCCATATTTCTTTCAAATCCATCAATTTAGGGTCCTGGAATACCAGTGATACCTTCAGTATCAGTTCAAACTGAGATATATTGTTAAACAAATTGATGACCTTATACAGACTTTATTATATAAATTTAATCGTAACAACGTTTGGGCATGTTTTTATGCCTTCTTGGTTTTTTCCTCCCTGTAGAGGAAAAATGTACTGAAAATTAGCCATAGTGATGTGAAATTAGACAAATTTTTAAAAAATAATGGAAACAAAAACTTACCAAAAATTACATCAGAAGTCCAACAATATGGTAGAGATCTGAGGCAACAAGTAACACTTCAACTCCTCTACCACAAATAGTTATTGCCAGACTGAATGTTGGTTAGGAATCTGGGAATTACCAACCTCCCTACCAGTGGCATTGGAGTGACAAAGAGTAATGGGAAGCGTCGTATCTCAAATATTTAAGTACCAAGAAGAAAAAAGGAATTACAGGTAACATTAGTAGTAAATGAACCCAGTTAAACTAAAACAATAAAATAGAAATTATATATAAAAAATTAAGAAAATAACATGTTATAAGTATAACTTAAATTACTCATGTCATTTTGTGAATTGAGCGTGTTCTTGGTGGTTCTGATGTGTATCATTTTGGATAAGTACCTTTTGTATAAATTTTGTTCAAAATCAAGAATTTCACCCTTTTCCCAGTCAAATTTGTGTTTCTCCTGGAGTCTATGTGTGATGACTACATTTTGGATAATCGTTTTTGCAACACACACTTCGTTTGACCTATATAACATTTTTGGCAGTTGGGTGCACTGCAATTTAGTTTTGTAATTCACGTTATTTTGCGAATAATTTTCCAAATCGTCTTTACCCCTTTTTTATAAATTTATTCAGATTATTTAGCCATAGTAAAAGTAACCGAAAAGCCAAAACTAATGAATAATTTTTTTGATTTCTCTCTGGCACTTCCATATAAGGTAGCACCACACATAGTTTCTCCCTATCTATATTCCTAACATTATTAATTATGGGTGAATTAGAATACTGGTGTTTGTGAATTCTTTTAAAAATAAGCTTATTAATAAAGTTCAAAGGGTATGAATTACTAATTAAGATATCTTTAAACAAACTAATATTTTTGCTGTGAATTTTGATTTAGCTAAAAGTACGGTGTTTGTGAATTATTTTAAAAATAAGCTTATTAATAAAGTTCAAAGGGTATAAATTACTAATTAAGATATCTTTAACCAAACTAATATTTTTGCTGTGAATTTTGATTTAGCTAAAAGTATGGCTTTGTCGGTAAGATTGTAAACCATGGCTTTTTTCATGAAAGTAGGATGATTTGAACGGAAGTTTAAGATTCGTCCCAAATAGGTAGGTTTTTGGAACCAGTCAGTTTCAATGGAGTCATTGTTATTGATGACACAACACCCAGAAAATGAATTATCTAGTCATTTTCCAGTTCAAACGTAAATTGTAGCTTTAATGATAATTGTTTAAAACCTCAATAATGGAGTTGATTTGGTTCTTATTAATAATGAAAAAATGTCATTAACCATTTCGGAAGTATTTAATTGTTTTTATGTTTAATTTGTTCAAACAGTGGGACTCAAGAATTGTAGTCTGAATTTTACTATTATAATAATATATTAAATTTGTTTCCAGGGTTTAATTGGAAATCCTCAAATCTTATGTAGGCCTGAATGTTATGAAAATAGTGAGTGTGGCTCATCTAGTCTTTCATGTTTGAATGGAAGATGCATTAATGTTTGTGAAAATGCCTGTGGAATAGGAGCTAACTGCAAAGTACTACGAAACACGGCAATATGTAGTTGCCCAAAAGGGTTCACTGGAAATCCATTCAAAAGATGTAAACCATTTACTGACGGTATGTATATCTTGGCATATTATAAGATGAGACATTGATTCTCTTTTATTTGGTAATGAAGAAATAAATGTTTACTATTTCAGATTTAAATAAAACTAGCAAATATTTTAACATTTTGTCTGTTGAATGCACTATAATAGTTTGTACTTGTTCATATTTCTCATTTTACGATGATTTTACAACTTGGTCAGGATAATTGTCTGGGAAACGTTTTGAGTACTCTACAAAGTTTTCACTATCTAGAAGCTTCTCACAACTGAAGTGGTCCAAAGAGTGGAAACTATATCGAGCCTCTCGTGAGATACGGTCACATACTTCCTTTGCGTCTTTCACGATGGACGAATTTCTTCGCCGTTTGGAAGGAGTCTCTGAACTTATATTGTTGCCACTGCAATCAATAGAGCACCTAATATTGTTGATTGCCGAACCATTGTTAATATATTATTTTTATAGTAATTATATCAGTATTTATAGCTTGTAACTAGTTGTACAAAATGCCAATATGCGGCATAACTATGTGGAAGAAACAAAGCAAAATTCAGGATCTTCCAAAGTCGAAGTCCACGATCTCCTCCTCGAATGGCATTATTTGTTGAAACAGTTTCTTCAAGTTCCAGAAAGCTGTCAATAAGAGCGTCTTTGTTTTCATAAATCACATTAACTGTTATTGATTTAAGATTCCGTTAAAAATTTTAAAGTAAGTTGATGAACCACTCAGTATCCATTTAGCAACATTGAGGAGCTCGAGGGAAAGATGATGGAAAAGCTGATAGAATGCTGAAAAACACGTGCAGCTCGATTCAGAGATGCGGCACGTTCCACTACAAGATTTATTTGATGCTCTTAACAATGTACGTAATGTGCATTTGGGTAGAGATGCTTTATTGTAGCCTGGAGGCCACCAGGATTGTCCGCAGTTTGTCCTCCGGGATTAAAAAATCCCCAGAATTGTTCTCATCGAGTACCATTTACTGCATATCTGAGCACTAAAACTAACCGAGTGTGTTCCTAAACATTTGTTGCCTCGTCTGGCATGTTGTGGTATTCAGTCCTAAGACTCGTTTGATGCAACCCACCATGCTATCCTGTCTTGCGCAAGCCTTTTTATTTCCTTATAACCAGCACACCCAACATCCTCCGTAATCTGCTTAGTGTATTCTATCCTTGGCCTCTATTCTGTTCTTATCCCATACACTTCCCTCTAATGCTAATTTTATAAGACCCTCGTGTCTTAAAACGTGGCCTATTAATCTATTCCTTCTCTTAGTCAACTTCCTCCATATTGCTCGCTGTTCCCCTATTCTGTTTAGATCTTCCTCGTTTGTGATTCTATCCACCCATCTGATTTTCAGCTTTCGCCTATAGCACCACATTTCAAATGCTTCTATTCTTTTCCTTTCCGGAGCTCCTATCGTCCACGTTTCGCACCCATATAACACCACGCTCTATACGAACATTTTTAGCAACGATTTCCTAATATTCACACTTATATTACCCGTACGTAAATTGCTCTTTTTTGCGAAAGCCTTCCTTGCCTGTGCTACCTTACACTTTATGTCTACTATACTTCTACCATCCCTTGTTATTACGCTTCCCAAGTAGCAGTATTCCTTACCTTCCATCAAAATATCCCTTCCCAATCTAACACCCTTTGTTATTCCTCTATTTCCCATACTACACTCCATTACCTTGGTTTTCCCTCTATGAATCCTCATATCGAACTCTTTCGCCATTTATTATGGTTTCTAAGTCTTCTTCTGATTCTCCTAATATCTGCAGTATATTTCATTTCAACAAATCATAAAATTTAAACTCAGTTTTGAGCTAAAATAGCCCTAGTCATCTGCCGTCAAAAACTCTATTCGACCCGTAGCTGGAGTTGTTAACATGTTTCACTGGTAGCTATGATGATACTTTATTTCATTTAAAAAAATTAAAACTTAAATTCACATGGAATATCTTAAATATAAACTATTTTAAAATAAGATTTTTAATTCCTGAATGGTTTTGATTTATTTTGATTTTGCTGCTTATGCAGTCTACTTAAGGCCCGCCTGTCTTTGTCATAGCACAGATTCTATCCACCCATCTGTGGATAGAACTCCCGCAACTAAGCGGGAGTTTAATGGACATGGGTATGAAACAGAGTGCTGCGCATGCGTATTTCTCGTTTCTGACAGACATTGTGCGCTGTGGGCTCTGAAGCTCTCACCGCGGCCATTGGCTGCTTTAGTCGTAGCGAGTGCACAGGACAATACGAAGCAGAAATTCTCGCTGTTAAAGACACAATTATTGTAAAGGTTCTTAAAATGAATACAATAATAATTCCTCTTAATTTAATTTATGTGCTGTAGCTCATGAGCACATATGCACCAGCTGCCACTGCACACCCCTCTGGGCGGTCCATCGGCGAGCTTCAACACCTCGATCGCTGCTCGTAGTTTTCTTTTAGTCATAACTTTAGTTAGGATGTCCGCCTCCAATTCCTCTGACGACACATGCTTTAGTCTTATTTCGCCCTTGGCACCGCGTTTCTCCAAAAATAGAATAAACGGTTAATGTGCTTCGTCCGTCTCCTCACACCGCAATTCTGGATCCATTGTATGGCTGCTTTGTCTGTCACTTCGATTGTTGTCATCTAGTTAATGAGCTCTTCTAACTCCAGCTCTTTCAATAAATTTCTTGTCCACTTGACCTCCTTTACAAACATTCTTACTATTGATGAATTAAAATCAAATAATTGGTGATCTATATAAATTTGTTTTAAAATCTTACCTCAAATTGTGCTCATTGAGCGCATATAACATAAATGTAATTAATTCCTACATTTGTATGTATTCAATTGAAAGAAGAGCAAGATTTTAAACTTCACTATAATTTTTAGATTTTATTTATTAGTTTTGAGAATTTATAATGTTATAAAATATTTTGTGAAATCAAAATAACTTATTATATATATATATATATATATATATATGTATATATATATATATATATATATATGATCATTAACAATATAATTCAAATTATACACTGATCATGTTATGCAACAAAGGATATGTTAATATAATTCTCTATTAAAAATTTTTTTTTCCATGTAAATTTTCAAAAAACAATAATTCAACTAAATGTTTTACTTTGACAGATGACTTGTGCAATCCTAATCCATGTGGAACCAATGCTGATTGCCAGCCAGGTCATGATAATCTTGGGAATTCCAGACCAGTATGCACTTGTCCTAAAGGTTTTATTGGAAATGCACTGCAAAGTTGTAGAAGAGGAGAATGTGTGGCTGATGATGATTGTAACAGTGATAAAAGGTGTAATTTATTGACATACACCTGTGAATATGTATGTAAAGGACAGTGTGGTTTAAATGCTGAATGTGCTGCACGAAATCATACTCCTTTGTGTTCCTGCCCTTCTGGATACACAGGAGATGCTTTATCCAGGTGTTTTCCTGTCTCCAATAAATCCCGTTTCTTCCGTTACTAAACTTTTTGAAACTTCAGAGCTATAAGTTACTAATGCTAAAACAAAATATGTTTGTATAATTGGTACAAGAAAAATATCATACAAGAATTGTGAATTTATCATTGTATATATATTTTAAAACCATAATTAAAGGAAAGGCAAATTTTCAGGTTAAAACCACTCATAATATTAGCATTGCCATGGAATTACCTCTTCTTATTAAGATATTCTACAGAATATTTTAAATAATTTAATATTATAAATTAATCCATCTTTGATGTATGAAGGGATTTTGTAAATAAATTAAATATTATAAAAGTTAAAAACAGAATAAAAATGTTGATTATTTTAAGTAATATAGTAAAACAATTTTGGAACAATTTGTCTGGTGCAATGAAAAAAATGGATTAAAATTTATGTATTATTTGTATAATGATTTCAAGTACCCTGTCAACATTGAAATTTAAACGAACATCTGACCATATTTAAATTGAAAGCCATTACCAGAATTCATAAATGAAGTTTATAGGTCTATATTTAGGGGCGGCTGAATTTATGTATCAGCTATGCAACCTATAGCCCCCACTCTCATTTTAAATTAAAGATATATTATTTTACTAACAGTATAAAAAAATTTCATTTTATTTTAACCCTTTATGTATCCAAAAATAACATTTGTCATTTGCATAGAATATTTAGACTAATGAAGGGCCTCATCAAGTATAAATTCAACTCTGCCTCGTGTGTTTTTAAAGGTAGGGCATAGTGGTAGATTTTGTAGCTTCTTTATTCTTAAGGATAGTTAACAGCTGGAGAAGAGGCATTTTTATTAAATATATCTTGTCAAAAAGGTAAACATGTTTTCCCAGACAATTATTTTTTCTTATCTGTAATATTTACCTTATGTATTTAAATTGTTATGCAATACCTGACAGTTGGAAGCCGAATTATAATATTTGCCTGAATTATATGTTTATTATCTAACAATTACTGTTGGGTAAATATATATTAATGGAAACTAAATGACAACAAAAGAAATTAATTTAGATAAAAATTAACACTTATTGAGCAGCATGGGATTAAAACTAGGTTCATGATGTGGGTCGGAATCACAGCATTTAAATTATAATTTCCTGGCATGGCTGAGAGCGTAGTTATGAGGGGTATTAATTAAATCACTTACGGACCTTTGTTAATAACTGTGACTGCTACTTTCTGGCACAGAGAGGACCCAGCTGGTAGACATTGGGTAGTGCCCCACAGACCCCTGTTAAAGAGTGGGAATATTTTCCACTTTCCTAGCTACTGGTTTCTGACAGCTGAGTGGGATTCAAGACACACAAAAAAAAAATTTTTGGCCATGTGAACTCTTCCTGATGCCATTTCTGGAATATGTGACTGACAATCAGTCACCATGCCTATTTCATGGTCATAAATGTGAGTCATCATTCCATCCAGATGCTCCTGGCCCATTCAGTCCATCCACATCAATTTAGATTTATATTATATATTCATTAGTTTTTTAAAAGAAAAACAATTTTTAATCTGCAATCACTCCATCAATAATTCAAGCTTATCTTCTCATTTTTTGTGACTAGCCAGCTTGATTTAAAATATTCCTCTTCTTCTGTACCATTGTTATTCTTAATTAAACTCTCTAGATAATTGTGAACTAGTCCTTATACCACCAGCTTCTTCTAAAAGATTAATCATTATTTTAATGTCTCACATCTTTTATAATATTTGAAAACCTTCCAGTCCTCACTACTTGGCTGTGGCTGTTCACATGGAATTTATACATTATTGCCCATTCCAACTGTACTGTTTTAGAAATCATTTCCCAGTGTGAAAGAATAATACTATGAACACCATGAAGAATGTTCCCCCAGTTGTCCTGTCATAACCATTCTTGCAAATTATATTGATTTTTCAATTATTTTTATTTGATTTTCCATTGCTAGTTTGTTAATTTAGATTATCATCTGATAATCTTAGCGAAATCATATTTGTCCTTAAAGTTTGGTTCTACAGTGCAGAAGAATCCTTCCCAATTTAATTCGTCTTTTAGGGCTTAATATTTAGAAAATTGAACGAAAATATTCAGACACAGCTTCAGTAGATGTGGAATTGCCGGGATTAGAGGGGCGCCGTGTAGTTGCGGAGAATCGCGCCTACTAATCGCAAAATATTTTCAATTTTTTGACTGCTACTACTTCGTTCTCCAGTTTAACTGAACTGGTGGAACATTTCTCCTTTTGTACAGACGATTGCCTGAGTCTTCTTTGTGTCTATTTGCATTTTATTTCTAATTGAACATTGGTAAATTTTGTCCCAGTCAACCTGAAGAATCTGTGCATCCACCGCGTTTATACAATATATATACATGAAAAAATAAGATTAGGTTACTAAGTATGAGTTTAACTTATAGGCCTGAATGTATTGAATACGATGCAGTTAATTTCAAAAGGATACGTCATCACAGTCGTGGATAATTTAGAAATTCGTAGATACCTGCAAATGCGAAAAACGGCGTGCGTCCTACAACAAAAGCGGCCGCCAGTTTTGAACCGGACATACTATAAATAAAACAAAATTAGTTCTGAACTGCCAAAACATGAGGAAATAGCTAAACGAAATATAATTTTTTTTCTGAAATGGTACGGCAACCAGTTTTCTTTTTCCTGGACCACTTGGCTTGGATTGACCTCGCCACGTTACGAGTTCTATCCATACAAAATCGCACTACATTGTCGCCGCTTAATGTAGTGCGTCTTTCTAATGCATTACATGCTACTTCAAAATGGGGTATTTATATTTGTGTTAATTAGAGTAAATATTATACAATTAATAACGACTTCATACCTTATATTTCCTTTCACGTTAATGAAACCTCTTCCTTGCAATATTCACTCCGAAACCGGAATTTTTATACGTGAGTTAAGCCGATTACTATATACAACTTAAAATTTTTGTTCGTCTCATTGGACATATGAGAAATTGAATGTTAAAACAAATCTTTTTATGATATTTTACGTTTATGATAATTAATTACAGTAATTATTTATTAATAAGTTAAAAATATGTAAAATTTTAGGTAATGTGTAGACTTCATATTATTATACACCTATATATATATATATATATATATATATAGCACACACACGACTGTGCGCAAGTACGCAGAATCCATTGAACTAATCGATATGCACCAAGCTGTTTGCTAATAATATCTTTGAAACCCTTATAAATCTGTGGTTTTATAAAAGTTTGTTGTGTATATAGTTGACGTTTCTTTTGTTTTGTTATTGACAGGTATTGAATCCATAGTTTGGAGATATTAGAATCATCGCGGAATATGCTTCAATTCAAAACCTTTGAACGATTAGTTTTGCGTCTTACGATTCATAAATCCATATTGTTGTTGTTTTAATAACCGGCCTCAGTCCGAGTCTGAGTTTTACAAAATGGGTTTAGACTTTGATGTATTAGAATTCTGCAGAAAATTAAAGAATTCAAAACAGCCACCGTACGAGTGTCCTTTACCACAGTGTGGGAGAGTTTACAAAAGTTTGTGTGGTTTGCAATATCACTTGGTAAATTTTGATCACAATGCTCCTACACCTCAATCACCTATTGTCACACCAGGTATTTTATTATTTAGTTGGTCGATTCTATTAATTAGTGTGCAGATACTAATGTCTATTTTGATTATTATAGTCCGCAAGAAAGGGCGTGGATCACATACCCGTACTCCTACAGCAACTGCAGATTTACTTGCTACACCTACAAGGGAAGGACTGACTTATGCAGAAGCTCAAAAGATGGTGGAATTTGAAATTGAAGGTCGAATTACAAGAGTTAGCATCAGTGAACCATTGCCCATTATTTCTAAAGAAGAATTTGAAGAAGCTTTTGGTACAAATACAGATGTGGTATGTACATCATCAGTACAATGTTAAGAATTCTTTATTTAATTTAATAGTTCTATTTTGCAGTGTAATCAGTTAATATTTATAACATGATAATTTTGTTACAGTGTGCAATTCAAGGAATTGATGGAAAATTGGGAGTAATTGAGGAAAAAATAAGACTTCCTGAACCATGTTATTCAATATTAGATTCATATAACATAAGTGATGCTCCTCCTAGACCAAATGCTTACATTAGGTATAAAAAATGAAGCCATTTGTATATAAGTGTATCACTAACTTTGAGTATATTGGGTGTTAGATCTTGTCTGTAATGTTGGAGATAGTCTGCCCACACAAATGAAGTTCAGTGTAAGAGGGAGTAATGAATAAAATATATTGAAGATTTTAATTAGAAAAAGCATAAAATACTATGAAATATCTAACTCTATATAATTGTTTTGTTGCTATTGTTCTTCATTAAAATTTGTCTCAAAATTAAGATGGTACAATTAATTATTAAATGAAAGTTAGGGCAATCATATTTTGGTCTAATGAAGTGGTCCTACTATTTTACTGAAAAAGGGGTGTAATGTACTTGAAAATTTAATTTTTATTTTCTTCCATGGCCACATACTTTCATATTTAGGTAAACTATTTTATCTGGCGCCCTTACAATTATGTTTTCTGTTCAACTAATTAGATTTGTTATACAATGTTTATACTTAATCAGTGGCTTTATAATTAACTATAAATTCTCTAAACAGATTTATTGAGCGTTCTGCAGAAGAAATGGATGGAGAAGTAGAATATGATATGGATGAAGAAGATAGTGCATGGTTGACTATAATAAATGAAAAAAGAGCTGCTGCTGGTATAAGTGATGTTCCTGTTGATACTTTTGAACTTTTAATGGATCGTTTAGAAAAGGAATCTTATTTTCAGGTCTGTACAAAAATATTTTGTATTATTAAAGTTTTCAAACATTAGTAAAAGTAGTGTGTGCTCAATTGTGTGGCTTCCATTTCCATAGTACCTTTAATATCAATGACTTTAGAATGAGGTAGTACTTATTTCACTTTTACAATATTTATAATTTTTGACAATTTTTTACCCATCTATTTAAATGTGATTCCATACTGTCACACTTATTCTTTTTTTATATTCTACGTTTATTTTACACATTCTTCTTTTGTTGGCAGATGCAAAGTACAAGTAAGACAGGTGATGGATCTGTTCCTGTTGTCATTGATGATGATGCCGTTTGTTGCATTTGCATGGATGGAGAGTGCCAAAATTCTAATGTTATACTTTTTTGTGATATGTGTAATTTAGCTGTTCATCAGGTAAGATTTAGTGAACCTCGTTTAAATGTAAGTCAAACATCCTGATATTGTTGGTATCTAACTGGAATTAAAATCTCTCTCATCATTAACCAATCTGTTACTATTTACAAGTAAAATGTAGTGAAAGTAATTCTAGAGAAACTGATAATTCTGGAGGTATAGGAAATCTGAAGAATCGACATTGTTATCCTGATCCTGATACAGTAACTACCAATTATGAGGCAAATAGACATGAATTATTTCACTGCTGGGATAAAGATAACTTAAGACACACCATGGATATTATATCCACGTAGCCATTCAAATGTTCCTTCATGTTAAATTCAATCTTCAAAATAAAATTTTATTTTCATCTATATTGAATATATTCTTTCTGTATAAATAAAGTAATTAAATTCTTCTGACTTAATATGATAAAATGTTAAGAATGGTGAAAGGCCTTAAATGGAATACTCTGTTCTTTCTACAAATAATTTATATAGTTAAATGTACAAGTTGAATACAAATAAATAAATAAAATGGTATGTTGTAGGTACTTATTATTAAAATATTAAAAAATTTCATAAATAATTTTGATACACCCTTCATTACACGAATAAGTCTTTATATAAGAAACATAAAGACGTTATGATGTCGTTGACGTATTCAAACTCTTCCAGTTCCCTCTGCTGTAAGTTGTTTTTCCTTCCAAGTTAATACTAAACAAATTATCAGGTAATTATGAATGGAATGGAGAAACCTCTGTTGTTGTCTTGATGTGTTTCACTTTATTGTAGTAAAACTACAACAGGAGCATTCGTCTGTGATTCTTGGAGGATTATAAATTACTCAATCATGTGTCTTAAAACAATTATTAATACTGCACTTTTTTCAAGAATGACATTAATGAAATCGGGACTATGTTCATACATATTAATCATATTGAAAAATATTAACTACACTAAAAGGTAGCATTTTGATTATGAAGTTTAAAAATTGGCTGAAATATACTACTATTACTTTCTTGGCACTCAACCTACCAGATCAATTGCGAACTGTCATCCCGAACGACACATTCTGAATTGGAGTGATATGTGGTCAAATATCAATTCTCCAGCAGGCTTAATCCCAGTCTTTGTGACTATGATAACACATACAGGATTCAACCTGGGACCTCCTTGTTACGAGGCAGCGATGCTAGCCACTGGATCACGGAGACAATGTGGTCCCAACTTGTTAAGGAAGTCCATTCAAAATGCATGATAGAATTACTCCTGTTAGCTTTGAAGCTTCAAACACGTTTCCTGAGTGGTGAATGTAAAATTTTCTGACTGAAAAATTGTTTCTATTTTTAGTACAAGTTCTATATTTTATGTTTAGTTTTTTAATATGCATTTTAATTATAATTCCACCATCTGTTTCTTGAATTGATATATACTGGTAATAATTGATTTTTCCTGTCATTTGGTAAAATTATTAAATTTTATTCTCTGTGGTAGGCTTAATATATTTTCTTGTATAATTTTTACTATATTTACTTAGTGTATATTAGAAATATATTTTTATTATACCTTAGGATTGTTATGGGGTTCCGTACATACCAGAAGGCCAGTGGCTGTGCCGTCGCTGTTTGCAGTCTCCTTCTCGTGCTGTTGACTGTGTTCTTTGTCCAAACAATGGAGGTGCCTTCAAACAAACAGACAGGGGCCATTGGGCCCATGTGGTTTGCGCTCTCTGGATACCTGAAGTCAGATTTGCTAATACTGTAAGTTTGATTAATTTATTATAACAATTCACATATTACATTCTTACTCAAATGTAAAAAACTGTGAGATATTTTTCTAACTAAAGCAGCGTGTATATCAGCTCATTTTTATACAACTGACACTGAAAAATATATTACACAAAAGTTGTTCTTATATTTCAAATCTACAATTCATATTATTAAAATAAATTTTACTTTTTCTCCCTGAACATGTTAATGAATGAACAATTGTTAGTAAACATAAAAGCCATTATAAAACTTATTTCAATCACGCTGTTTCAATTTAAGGTCTTCCTTGAACCAATTGATAGTATAGAAACCATACCACCTGCTCGTTGGAAGCTAACATGCTACATTTGCAAGCAAAGAGGTGTTGGAGCATGCATCCAGTGCCACAAAAATAATTGTTATGCTGCATTCCATGTAACATGTGCACAGCAGGCAGGGCTGTTCATGAAGATGGATACAGTCAGGGATTCTAACACGGGTATTTAAAAACTAAATTGTCACTATTTGCTGTACAAATTATATTGGCAAGAATTATTATTGTTAGAATGGTCCAGTGACTTAAATTTTATTATACCATTTTCTGTTTTAAAGAGAATAACAGTAAAGGATACATCTCCTAAATTTTGATTTGTGATACTGCTGTTTCTTATATTTGTTTGACTATTTTATTTCCAGTGTATTGACTTCAGAATAATTTAGTTAAACCTTTACAGTCACTCGTAACTGTTTCATAAATTACTTGAAAATGTGTAAAATTTTAAGTATTGTGAGAAGAAAAACAAAATTAATATCTTAAACTATCATTTACATATTATTTTGTGTGTAGAGTAATTTATGTTAGTAGTTTATATCTTATGATTTTCATTAGAAATTTTTGTGTCAAAAATTTACCCCACTTCTGAAATACCTTAAGCTGCAGGTATTCTTAGAACATATATGCCAGTCAATTGTTTTCTGTCCTTTCAATACACATGATAGTTATAAGTTTCAAGAAAATTATAAGTGTTATATTTATAATGCCTTGTTATTTTATGAATATTATCTGTTGACATTGATTATATGGGACACTTATATTCGCTGATTAAAAATTAAAGCAACTGTGCATCTCAATTTCAAAATGTGCTGGTTTTTCCAATATAACGGCACACAAAAATATCTCCATCAACTTACTTACTCAACAACTGAGCATACAAAAATTGCTGTGTAGCTAGCTTTTGCTCATAAACAATAGACCCAACCAGGCCACCCACTTGGTTTCTCAATGAGGGTTCGGGAAGATGCAAAGAATTGATAGGGGTTGGGGAGATGTATACAAACACTCCCATGTTAAGACACACACACACACACACACACATATATATATATATATATATATATATATATATTAACACATCCATCTTTAAAGGGGTTTAAATGTAAATACTAACACACCCACAACCATGTATCACTGCATAAAATACATCTTAACTTACACACAGACACCAAAATATTGTGCTTATGCTGTTTTGGGTAGTCAGTTTGGAAGGGAGGTGTAGGATATTGAGTCTGTTAAAACATTGATGAAGTTCAGCTTCTAAAGAATCAAGGGGGTCCGTATGAAGCACTGGTTGAAGGTATTGGTGTTGTGGCTTTGGGCATGGCCCTTCTGATGAAGGGGGTGGTGCCTTCAAACCCTACATGGTACCTGCCATCTGTAAACTTCAGGTAAAATATTTTGTGAAATCAAAATAACTTATTATAATATATATATATATATATATGGGATAAGTGACGAAGTCACGCATTTGATAATTGGATAGAAAGAAAGATAGAAATATTTGGGAGAAAGGCAGGAAATTCGCTCATTAAATCATATGTACGGCATGGAATCATGCACAAGGAAATACATATGTCAAGCGTAGAAGAGAATGGAAGAAGGAAGAAAGACTGAAAAAATTCGATGTGGCCAGGACTCGAACCTGGGTGCACGAAACAACAGTGCATCACCCCTAGAGCCGGGGCGTGCGTCTATCCACTCCGCCACCACATCGAGTATGACCAACCGAGCATTTTCAGTCTATATATCTTAGGTTTTCAAGTTAGGATGGATAGAGAAGAGGGATGGAAGAATTAGGAGCATCCGTTAGGATAAATTAAATATATATATATATGGGATAAGTGACGAAGTCACGCATTTGATAATTGGATAGAAAGAAAGATAGAAATATTTGGGAGAAAGGCAGGAAATTCGCTCATTAAATCATATGTACGGCATGGAATCATGCACAAGGAAATACATATGTCAAGCGTAGAAGAGAATGGAAGAAGGAAGAAAGACTGAAAAAATTCGATGTGGCCAGGACTCGAACCTGGGTGCACGAAACTACAGTGCATCACCCCTAGAGCCGGGGCGTGCGTCTATCCACTCCGCCACCACATCGAGTATGACCAACCGAGCATTTTCAGTCTATATATCTTAGGTTTTCAAGTTAGGATGGATAGAGAAGAGTGGCGGAGTGGATAGACGCACGCCCCGGCTCTAGGGGTGATGCACTGTTGTTTCGTGCACCCAGGTTCGAGTCCTGGCCACATCGAATTTTTTCAGTCTTTCTTCCTTCTTCCATTCTCTTCTACGCTTGACATATGTATTTCCTTGTGCATGATTCCATGCCGTACATATGATTTAATGAGCGAATTTCCTGCCTTTCTCCCAAATATTTCTATCTTTCTTTCTATCCAATTATCAAATTATATATATATATATATATTTTTTGACTAGCCGATCACTGGAAATGTCTTCCTAACTTTCTGATGAAGGGGGCGGTGCCTCCGAAAATTCAAGTTCTCTAAACCTCACAAGGTGTCTACCATCTATGAACCTCAGGTAAGTCATCTTCTTTCTATCTCTCTGTCCTTTCCCCATTAATTATATATATATATATATATATATATATAATTATGAGATAGGAAATGACATTGTCATGTTTAAAACAATTAATGGGAAAAGGACAGAGAGATAGAAAGAAGATGACTTACCTGAGGTTCATAGATGGTAGACACCTTGTGAGGTTTAGAGAACGACTGAGCAGCCAAAATGTGCTGCTCTGCTAACTTAGGTCGTAAACAATTGACCCCACCAGGTCACCAACTTTCTCTCTCAATTAGGGTCTGGGAAGAGGCAAGGACTTGATGGGGGTTGGGGAGATGCATACTAACACCCCCATCTTGACACACATTCATTCAAACACATCCACCCTTAGGGGTGTCAATATTTAGATATTGATACACACACTCATACATACATACAATCACCATTCAAACAAAAGGCAAGGTATACACACACAGAAGGTTTTATTGTATGTACAATTCCAATGGACTCGTGCTTTGGAAGGGGGGGGGGGGAAGGTTGGAGATAAAGAGTTATAGGATATTGAGTCCAGGGCTTTGTCTTGACTGTAGGACATGCTAGAATGAAAGTTCCCACAGATGGAGTTCAGCTTCTGATGAGTTGGGAGGTAGGGCTTTGACCCCCTCAGTGTGAAGCACTGGTTGAAGTTGTTGGTGTTGTGGCTATGGGCATGGGCGGATATGGGGAATTGGGTTTTGAGGAGTTTTACTGTGCTACGGTGGTTGGCAATCCATTCGGGGAGGGGTCTCTTTGTCTGACCAATGTAAAAGGCTGGGCAGAGTGTGCAGTTTATTTTGTAGATAGTGTGGGAGGACAGACAGGTTATGTTTTCCTTAATTTTGTAGGTAGTGCTGTTGGTGGGGCTGTGGAAGATCGTGGTAGGTGGGAGTATTGGGCAGACATGGCATCTGTTTCTGCCACACGGTCTGCAACCAATTGTGGGTTGGGGGTGTGGGGTTTGTAGGGTCTGACCAGGATATTACGGAGGTTGGGTGGGCGCCTAAAGGCAACCCTTGGACAGGTGGGTAGTATGGTCGGGAGGATGTTCTTCATGTCCGGGTTGGATTGTAGTCCAGTGTAGGCAAGGCGGAGGAAAGAGTTCAGTTTACGTAGTCCGGGGAAGTAGGTAGTGGTTAGGGGAAGACTACGTTCTGTATGATGGTTGGGGTTGGGACTGACTATTTGGGAGGTGGAGAGGGCACGGGTAATTTGCTTTTGGAGGAGGTCTGTGGGGTAATTTCTGTTCCAGAAGGTATTGAATATTCGGTCGGTGTAGGACGCTAGGCTGTCCAAAGTAGAGCATATACGGGTTCCCCTAAGGGCAAGACTGTAGGGAAGGGATCGTTTGGCATGTTCAGGGTGGCAACTGGAAAAGTGGAGGTACTGAAGGGTGTTAGTTGGTTTTATGTGGACAGAGGTGTTAATGAGGCCTGAATTTAGTTGGATGTCCACATCGAGGAAGGTGATGTTGGTCGGGGAACAGTTCCAAGTGAACTTGACGGGGAATTTAGTGTTGAGGTCGTTGAGGATGTCTGAGAGGGCATCTTGTCCATGCGTCCATAGCATGAAGATGACTTACCTGAGGTTCATAGATGGTAGACACCTTGTGAGGTTTAGAGAACTTGAATTTTCGGATGCGCCGCCCCCTTCATCGGAGGGTTGGGAGGTCGTTTCCAGTGATCGGCTAGCCGATCACTGGAAATGTTTTCCTAACTTTCTGATGAAGGGGGCGGTGCCTCCGAAAATTCAAGTTCTCTATACCTCACAAGGTGTCTACCATCTATGAACCTCAGGTAAGTCATCTTCTTTCTATCTCTCTGTCCTTTCCCCATTAATTGTTTTATATATATATATATATACTTATATTATTTTGCTTGTAGGTCCATTAGATACAGGACCAGTATTGGTTCAGAAAACTGCTTACTGTGATGCTCATACTCCTCCTGATGCTGATTCACGTCCTCGACAAGCAATAAGTACACAAGGAAGTGATGGAGACGATACAAATCAGAAGATGAAAAAAGCAAGAAGATTATTAGCAAAAAAGAGATCTTCAGTGCCCATAATATCTATTCCAACAATACCACCAGAAAGGTACTTCCAGAGCATATTTTATATTTGTAAATAATCCTCTGGAAAGTTTTAACAATAATCAGCAGTTTAAGTTAATATTTAACATAAAGTTCTGTGTCACAGATGCAATAATAATTAACTTTATTGGAACAATATATGAACATATTTTTAAATAATGCGCTGATTTTGTAATGTATTGGAAATTTTGTAATGCTATCTTCATTTAAAAGAGTGAGGGCTTGCTTATGGCTGCTTGTGCATGAAATGCTCAACACCAGCATCATCACACCTCTTAGAGCTTTTTGAGTGACCCAAACATGTGATAGTCAGTTGTGTTTGGTGTGTGTTCCAGTGTAGTAAATGAATTTTTAAGTGTCAGGTTGCCTGTGAGGGTGGGCATAGTTATGAAGCTATGTGCTAGCTTTGTCTCATCTAATAACATGCAGTAGCAAAATGACATTTCAAGTCCCAAAACATGGTTGCAAGGACCTTTCCAACTAAGAGTCAAGATTTTGCCTCTACAGGTGCACCTTCTCCTCCACTTCATACACAGGTCTTTAATGGTGCCCTCATCTGTGGTGCTGCACAAAATGTCAATATGCGGCATAACTTTGTGGAAGAAACAAAGGAAACAGCAAAATTCTGAATCTTCCAGTTTAAGCCGAAGTCCATGAGTTCCTGGAATGACATTATTTGTTGAAAGAGTTTCTTCCAGTTCCAGGAAGTAGTCAATGAGAGAGCATCTTTGTTTTCATAAATTACATAAAATGTTTACAATAAATCAAAAGACAGGCCAAAAAGTCAGCATTAAATATATCACTATTTATTCAAAAGAGCTGACCTTTTGGCCTTTTTGGATTTATTGTAAATTGCAAAGTCAGAAAAGTTTGTTGTATATTAAAGGTTCTTGATTTAAAATTCCATCTGGTTGATGAACCACTTGCAATCCATTTGGCAACAATTCCATGATAGAGTGCTGAAAAATTATATACTTGCAGCTCGATTTTGTGATCCAGGATGTTCTGTGACAAGATTTCATAGAAGCACATAGCAATTTGCATAATGTGCATTTGGGAAGAGATGCTATATTTTAGCCTGGATGTGTGAGGTATCTCCACTCCTCCATTGTATGTCTGAGCAATCAATTTACTCTCATCTTTTAAAATGGTGTCCAACTTATTATCAAAGGATATCCAAAGTTTGTCTCCTGGGATTTTAACCCCAGATTTCGTTTTTATGGAGTACCAATTACTGCATATCTGAACACTATAACTAACTGAGTGTGTTACAAAACATTTGTTGCCTCATTTGGTATAACTGCCACATATTCAGATTTACTTATTTCAGCCACAATTTCTTCATGACAAATCTTGAGTATATACAGCCCAATAGTTCGCTCTGAATTTGTTTGTATTTCCCTTGAAAATGAGCAGTATCATTGCTGACAACAAAATCTACGAGTCCTAAGAACATGCCAGGATTAACCGAATCTTCAGTTTTTCTATGTCCTCACAGTGTGTTCAAATGCGCAACAAAATTTTATGCAGTCATATTATTCTTGTTGATTGTGCTTAATAATATTGTGTATTAATGGAGCCAAGAATGGTAATATTTATAACATTATTGATGTATCTCTTCTTTTCTCTGTGTGCTTTTATTAATGAGTTGAGACGGAATAAGATATTTCACGCCTGTCTTACTGAATGTGTCGTTGTTGCCAAAAATAAGACAGGGAAAGCAGGAGAGAGAATTTCCAACGTCACAAACACAAATCCAGTTACAGCTATAAATTTTTCTATGAAAGTGTCTTGTGTATTCTCAATTCCTGCCCCCTTTTGCATATTGTTTAATGTTAACGTGAGGCATAGACCTGCCTAGTTCTTTAATTTTTAACTTCTCTTGAAAGCTTTTTAAGGAAAATTATTTTTTCAATAGATTAACAGTATTCATTTTTAATAGTACACTCACCTCAAATAAATAATATGATAACAAGAGAAGACACAAAGCAATGCAACAGGATTTAAACCACAAGAACTACTAAGTCCAGCAATAGCAACTGTTACCAAAACACTGCGGCAAGTGAACCCACCTGTAATATGCTAAATTTCTAATTCCGTCCACATAGTTTCCAATAGTGTGTAATTTTAAAGGCTGAATAATTAATTGTCAAGTTAAAAAACATTTGAAATTTTATAGAATTTTTCTTCAGTCTTATTTAAATGTAGTTATGTCTAGTACCAATTCACACATGGATGATGATATCTGCAGGGTCATGAAGTAGCTTTTCTCAAAATAATTTAAGTCCTCAAAAGGCAATCCCTTAAATGTTTTTTCATTAAAATATTGATTTTTAAAAACATACTATATACAAAGTACAAGTACTATTTTTGTTTATGAAATATAAACTGCGATAGTTAATTTAAAGCAATAAAGAATAGTCACTAAAATTTTTGAAATTTCATTTCAGCAAATCATATGATTTAATCTCAAGAGCGTTCATTTAAAATAACCTTAGTCATCCTCTGACATTATTCGACCCATAGCCAACAATTAACATTGGCAGCTATGATGATGTTTTATTGCATTAAGAAAATCTATAAAATTAGAATACATATGGATATATGTGAAATATTAACTACTTTAAAATAAGATTTTCAATTCCTGAATGGTTTCAGTTTATTTTGGTTTCACTGCTTATGCAGTCTCCTTTAAAGTGTCCCCTGTCTTTGTCAAAGCACAGGAAGCTATTTAGTTAACAGTGCAACTAAGAGGCAGTTAGATTAGGCTTGCGGGATGAAACAGAGTGCTGTACTTGTGTATTTCTTGTTGCTGACAGATTTTGTGTGCTCTGTAGCACACCCTATATTCATTAAATTAAATAAATCAAAATTAAAATTTTACATTACATTTATTAAAATGAGTCCAGTTGTCGACTAGCCGATCACTGGAAATGTCTTCCTAACTTTCTGATGAATATGGCGATGCCTCCAAAAATTTAAAGTACTCCAAACCTCACAAGATGTCTACCATCTATGAACCTCAGGTAAGTCACCTACTTTCTATCTCTCTTTCCTTCCCCTATTAATTGTATATATATACACACATAAGAAGTAAGTAATGTACTATTTTAGATTGATAAAATTTCTATGTTTGGTGAATAATATTTTTCTTCTGTTGTATGACAAAATATTGTAAATAGTTTATATTCATGCACAATTTTCTTTCCAGAATTCAAGAAATAGCAGAATTGGTGAATGTGCCTAAAAAGAACCAACTTATACAGAGACTTATAGCTTATTGGACTCTTAAAAGACAACATCGCAATGGTGTTCCACTCCTACGTCGATTACAAAGTTCTCATTTGTCGAGGCGAGATGATGCAAGACCCCTTCAGGAGGTGGTGAGTGATTGTGTAAGTCAAAACACATCACACGGGAAGAAGTTCTGGGGATATATTGAACATGTCTTATTAATTTTTTTTAAAAGATCATAGAACAAATATTCTGATTGCAAAATTTATCACACGGTTATTGGAAAAGAAAGAGCTGCTTATGTTAATTTCTCAAAATTGGTAAAATATAGAAACATCATATGTTTCTAGATATATGAATTTTCAAATTTTTAGAATATTTATTTATCCCGATTTCCAAATCAATTTCTTATTGGTAATACAGCCCTTGTAGAACCCTGACCTCCTTTATCACCTGCCTACATTCATTTCTGTCCACAACCTTCCTTTTCCCATTCTTTATTCCCATTGCTTTCAGGTTCTCTTCCGTATTGTTTAAGCAACCTTTTCGTGGATCTTCCTCTTCAAGAATTTTTAAAAACACTTTCTTTAACACACCGAGCTGACATTCTCTATTTATGAACAGCCCATTTTATCCTTCCTAATTCACTTTTAACCACAATATTCACCTGTCAAATATGTGTCTGCAGTTCTGTGTTTGTCCATCTCAAGCCTTCATTACAAGTATGGGAACAGTAATACATTTCTTTTCTTTCATAAGATAGGTCCTGACTTACTGTAGTGTCAGTTACAGAACACAGAGCTTGAGAATTATGTAATCTGACAGTTTAAAGCTGAAAGGGTGAATATCTGTTGACTTGGGAGACCACAGATAATTGGCATGATAATTTGCCCAGTATTTCCAGTCTGGAACTTGGCCACTTGTAGATTTGTTTTTAATAATGGTTGATCAGAATGCAAGTTGCACTTAAACATTGGATTCATTTTTCACAAACTTTTGCATCTTTGTTTGTTACTAATGGGTGTGCAGTTCAAAACATAGAACATTCTGCAATCAAGTTATACTTGGTATGTGTTTATACCTTTTATCATTTGTCAGAAATAAAACTTATAAATATGCTCTTTCTATTTTAATAAGTTTTCTTAGCATGCTTGAAATGTATTACACCTGGAAAATAGATTTTTGTCCTTTCATGCAGCTATCAAAGTATATGCTGTATAAACCGTTTAAATTATGTGCACTCTGCCTCAGCCTACCCCTCACCCTAATTTTATTTTTCCATTTGAGATAGCAAGGTAATTCTGTTTTAGTTGGCAGTCATTGTTAAACATTTTCATCTATGAAATAAAATGAATTCCTTTTAACATAATGTTAAATATATTTTTTGTTAAAAAAATAATTATCTGACAGTATTCCAGCCACTCCATCAGCAATGTCTATGGGACAACATTTAAATTTATCTCATGGTGTGACTGTCAACTTTAACAACAAATTTGAAGTGATGAAACAGTAAATTGTGATTTTTCTGAACTTGCTTCATTTGGCTTGGGAACTATATAGACACAGTATCTGGTTGTAATCCTTGATCAAGACTATTAATTACAATAAATCTACATAAATTTATCAGACTTGGAAACTACTGGCAAATAAATCTACCTGTTTCTGGCCTAGAGATAGTGATAGGGTTGTCAATCTTCAATTGGTAATGGTAAAGTAACAATGGACCACCCAAGAAAGTTTGATTGTGTTGTATCTTATTATTACTTTAGTTACAAAATTCATAGCATGCCATTAAATGTTGCATCACTGAAAAAGAAAATCATACTCCTAGGATGAAATACTTTGGAATGTGGTGACCTAATGGCAATAATAAAAAGGTGATAGCTTCCAAACAAGTTTACTTTCAGTTTAAATATAATTCATGCACATACGAAAGTTAAATAGCATTTAAGAACACGTTTTTTGAGCAAGTTTTCTATAAATACCACAATGAGACAACCTTTACTGTTTAATTTAATGCCAGTCAGAAACATTAACTTGTATATTATGAGCAATGCTGAAACAATGTTGGAAAAGATGTGTGCCATTGTCAGATATGTGATTCATGTATTTTTTTATGTTGAAACTAGAATAAAAATACTTAGGATTCGGCTGTCTTCTAGATGACAAAATCTGAGGTGTGTAAATGTCTGTCATAATTGGTGTTATTTTTATGTAAGACATGCTAATTTGAAGCATATAGCATCTTGTACCAAATAAACTATTAATTGAAATGTTTGAATAATAAAATGTTGTGAAAATATTATTTTGGATTGAAATAGCTCAGAAAATGTTCACTAAACTTTGTTGGTTGTTCAAAAGTATTTCACAACTCCCAGAAGCTTTTAGGATTATCATTCCATATTTATCTGTAAAATTCCGCAATATATTCAAACATATTTATTAAAATATAATTGTGAAAATAAATAAAAACAGTGCACACCTGGAAAATTTTACGATTCCCCAGGACTTCCTTCTAAAATGTACCATTATTAATTTAGTATTATATTACAATTTTTTTCTCATTTGTTAATTTTAACAGTTTTGAATTTAATGGTCTTCTCACATAATTGTATTAAATCTTTCAGAAAGCTCAAGTAAGCAACTTAGTTATACATTTATTTCAGCATAGAAGTGTCATGATACCTATTTTTATTATGGAAGAATATACTTTGTCCAGTGTTATAAATCAGTTACTTAAATTAGAAATTCTTGTAAAAATTATGAGTTGGCACAATTTTTACCTTTGAAATCAAATCTTTTTGATAGTTTCGATTCAGTTGTCTACCCTGCTCTGTTTTGAGCCATCCTATTAAAGCTAGAGTATTTCTTTAATATGTCATCCATCATGACTTAACCTTAATTGCTGCAATCCCTATGTTTCTGAGCCTTGCACTAGCTTCCGTTACTAAGTTGAACAATCTATTATGTCTCTAGGAACAAGCTTAGTCTTCTCGTGAATTTGCTTTGAAGGCTGTCTCCAATAATCTTTCTAATCTTATCAACCTTTTAATTTTAATCTGTTGCACCATATTGAAAGTTTCCAGACTCCTAAACTCCACACTTGATTACCGACACTTTTTTCAATTTTAGTTTTCGCTTCTTGAAAAAAATGCTTGATAACCTATTCTATCTTACCTTTAATGCCCTACTTCCAAAATTAACAAAAAAATTCACCTGTTTTCATATTCAGTGTGTCTGAAATTTTATGTTTGCTACTAAAATTACTTTTCCCTCCATTTGTTTTTATTCCAAACTTCTCTTACAATAAGTTATCCATTTCTAGCAGCATATTTTCCTAGTCATCCTTCTTCCCTGACAACAGAGCAAGTCTTAACATTCGAGTTTGTTCTGCTTTTAATTTAATTCCTCTGGCAATATTTTTTTAAAATTAAAGAGTTATGGTTTTCCTGGTGTATTTGCTGCTTCAGTGATTCTTTAGCTTTGACAAATGACTAGGTAGAAAATTATATATATTTTTAAAAATTTCTGATATAACTATCATTATATGTAATTTATTGTCATTAATGTCATATTTTCTTTTTTGTGAAAGATTAGAAAGAGGAAACTATTATTTTTTTAAAATCTTATTATCTTGTCAAGTTTGAAATAAGGTAAAGATCTGCCAGCAGGAAATAACCAAACAAAACCAAGTTTCAACTCATAACTAATCCAATTTGCCTTGCATACTAATTAATTTCCAATTGAAGTTTGTCACCGCTTCAACCCAATAACCAATTATGTCAAAAAGGCTCACTCCATGACAATCGCCCCATGAATTATGTCGGAAAAGCTTCCTTTTTGACAATCACCCTATGAATTATAAGCTCATTCCATCACAATTGCCCATCTCAAAAAAGATCATTCTACAGCAATTGTTCCGTGAATAGCTCCAGGCTTTACATCACTTCATGTACAGCCTAACCTAACCTCTTGGTGGCTGTTTACTACTTCCGCAGATGACCCAAAAAGAAGGGTACTGTAGCTCATCTCAGCTTGGAGTCCTCATATGTATAGAAATACAGAGATATTTTTTTGGAAGTAATCTTCAACAGATTTGGCTTGTTAAATATTGATCCAATTTTGGGCCTTTTTTATGATACAGTAATTCAATTTCTTGTCAATATAACTTCTCTAGAACTCCCATGTAGTAGTAATTATTTTAATTGAATATTATTTTCATTCATTGACTTGTGACCACATTTTTGTCTTCTGTTTCCATATTTACTTAACTAATAAAAGAGCATATATTCAGCTACACAGTCTGAAGAGGGATGTGGTTACCCAACTACTAATAAAAACCACAGTAAAAAAGGAAAACATTGGGTGTTTCATAAAATGCTGAAAATCCAATCATCATATTAATTTTTTTTAGAATTATGTGAGGTCTGACCACTTATCAAGCTGTTAAACATTTCTTTATTTATAACATTACTTTTTCTGTTGATTTTTAAACACACAGACAAAACTACATATATATATATTTCTAAGACTTGCAATTTATTTGTAATGTTTACATGGAGTATATTTTCATATTAAAAAACTTTTACTTTATTTTTGTTTCTTATGATTTGAATTTAAATTAATATTCATCAAACATTACATTCACATGATATTAACTATTACTTGTATTTGTTATATTTTCTATAGTAATTCAATATGAATCTGAGACTATTTTGTTTCAAACCACAAATTCACATAAAACAGGATCAAGTGATTAATAATTTATTCTAGAAGCAAATGAAAGCTAGAAGTGTAATTATTTTAAAGGAAACTTAAATGTTTCATTAGATTTTCTTCAACAGTTTAAGCATGAAGTATACAATGTAAATTTTAAAGTCAGATTTTACCCAGAAACAACATAAAGTAATATTCACTATTTTTGTTGATATTTAGGAAGGGTGGTCATTAAATTATTAATTTGTTAATAGAATAAACAAAATATTCTCAGACAAGTATCATTATTCTGTACACATGTAATATTATTTACATTCCAATTAAATGTGTGCATGCTTATGCTATAAAAATTGAAGTGCTACTTATATAATACAATATGCTATCTTTAGATTTAATTTGCCTTTAACTCTGAACCTCATCTGTAGAACTTTCAAGCATTTATTTTGCTGAGCTTTAAGACTTTTAGTAGTTAACTACATTTAATAAATGTTCAATACAGCCAATTTATCGGCAATGAAAATTAATATTCATATAATATATTTATGTTTTATCCATACTTGTGGACTTCGTCAGGTATCGTGGATAATTTTGCGTCATGGACTGTGTCCAGCAAACGTTACAGCCAATCTGACAAGTTGGCCATAACCACACAAGGTACAGTCCACATCACCAAACTATCTACTATACCTGATGAAGTCCACAAGTATGGACAAAACATAAATATATTATATGAATATTAATTTTCTTTCTGACAAATTAACTGTATTATTTACTTATACTTAATTGTCAGATTATTGATAAATTTAACTACATTTATGTCCTGAATATAAATTCCATATTCCATGACAATGTGTTTTCAAATCTTGCTTATGGGGAAAAATATTTTTTGTAAATACATTATTAGTTTCATACTAAACAATGCATTGTCTGTCCTGATTCTCACATTTTTCTTACACATAATGCTAACAGTTCAAGTAACAGTCTAAGACAAAAGGAACCGTTCATTATTTACACACCTAATAAGCCAGTAACAATGACTTTTGACCAAGATTAAATCCATGCTGTGGACAAAAACTAAGGAAAATTTAGGCATTGTGGTTATTCTCAGAAGAATTACTTTTTAAATTATGGCTTTCATAGTTCAAAATCGTATGTGCTCCTGTTTTTTTTGTTTGTTTGTTTTTCCAAATTTTGGATAAAATAGGTTTGTGGCATTTTATCATTTTGAAATATTAGAAAGTAGGTGACTTACATGAGGTTCATAGACAGTAGACACCTTGTGAGGTTTAGAGTTCTTAAATTTGCGGAGGCACCGCTCCCTTCATCAGAAAGTTAGCAAGACATTTCCAGTGATCGGCTATAAGACAGAGCAATTAATAATTTATTGACATCAGTTCAATACACAATCTTTTGTCTCTCAGTTTGGAACCTCACCTGGTGTTTTAAGTATAAAATTACAAAGGACATGTTTACAATATAATATATATAATACAATTATTCATAAAATGAAAATTACATACATAAACAAGGTATAGTAGTTCAAGAAATTTTGGTGTAACTGTCATTTTGGCTCATGACGTGTGCACCAAAATTTATTCTACTTCAATTACTTGTTTCTGTAAGTAATCTTCCTTTTATGAGTAATTGTATTATATAAATACACCCCCAAGTCAGAAAATGACATTGTTAAGTTAGGACAGGAAAGAGAGACAAAACTGGTGGCTTACCTGAAGTGTACAGATGTAGGGTTCAGAATTCTTGAATTTTTGGAGGCACCGCTCCTTTCATCAGCTGTAAACAACAGTAACATCACATATTGTTAACATTTCCTTTGTATTTTTATAGTTAAAACATCAGGTGAAGTCCCAATCTAAGGGACGAAAAGCTGCGATATCAATAAATTTGTTAATCATTCTGACTTATCAGCCTTTTTATAATTTATTAAATCATGATTTTTATTGAAGAGAAATGTGTTTTACTTACTTGGTTAACATAAACATGTTTCATTCCAATTTGTAACATGATACCTGTTAGAAATTTGGTACAGCCATAGGTTTTTTTTTGTACTAGAAGATTATATGAATTGTACTACACCAAATATAATTAGTGCTAATTCAATTTGCAGTGGTTTTTTATTATTACTTACTAAGCCAGATTATTTTAATTATTATTATTTTTAGTTCATCTAATTAGCAAGTTGAATGTTTTGTCAAAGTTTATGCACCATTAAGTTTGTTTATGAATTTATTGACTTGCTCTTTTTGTAGAAATGTGGCCAGCATTATTAATTTTGTTTTATTGTTTTCTTTATACTGTAGTTATATATGTAATAGCACACAATATTTCAAGAGGAAATGATATATATTAAGAAGTCAATCTTAATGAAAAACTTCAAATATGCTACTGGAATAATTATTTCGTTAAACTAGGTTGTGTTGATTAAACATGACACTTCTTTGACTAGCCCCGCTGACATCTTCCAGGTGAGGTGAGAGCCTAGAAGATTAGACAGTGCTAGTCAATGAAGTGTCTTATTTAATCAATGTCAACCATTTGCAAACCCAAGAACATTTCCATATAAACATAAATTTTAAGTTAATGACATGAATCCTATTTAAATAACTGACCTTAAATCTCAGACTTAACTTGGATCTGGATATTTCTCATTTAGGGTAAAAGTTTAGATAAATGTGACAGTTTTCGTTCTTGGACAATCTTCTGGGTTGTTTGCAGCTGTGGTTCATTCCATATTGATGTCCTCAAACTTCAACACCTAAATCACAAAGTTTCTCTGATAAATCAGCAGGATGTCTTGCCTATGATGAACACCAAAGTATCATCAAAATTGTGAAATTTATTAGCATCTGTACATGTCTATTTCAAGTACCAGAAGGGGGACTTAAGCTGTTACTGATATATAGACAAATAGTATAGAGTGTCATGAACATACAGTGATCATGTGTGAGGAAACGGAGTGATGGGGTTATGAGGAAAAATGCAAGTGCTATGGATGAAAGATTCTTGTGGGGTCTGGAGAATCTATTAGATTTATCATTTTTGAGGGGGAATTTAGCAAAAACATAAAGGGCAGAGAAATGCATTGAAATTGCAGACTTATTTTTGATCTTCAATGCTAAGGGTAACTTGAAAAATGTAGTCTTACTTAAATTTGTACCGTAAGATACAAGTATTTGTCTTGTTATTAAAACTGAGTTTAAAAGTTGTTTTTTCAAAACCATTGAAACAGAGCATATTTCATCTGAAGTTTTCCCATCTGAATGACCAATTAACATGTGTACATTTCCTCCTGAAACAAATTTTCTATAGTATATAATTATAATATTTTCCTAACATTTTCTAGTTATTTTTAACTGAAAATAGATTTGATGCACTGATGCATGTTTTTGTTAGTAGTTAATTGAAGTTATATGTTTTATAATTTTTCGATATTTCAGTCTCATGATTTAAACATGTATAATATTTACTTTATAGTAAGTGCTTTTGATTGAGAGTAGAGAATATTTTTTATGCAGGGAGAGCTTTACCGTCAGTTAAAATTCTGGCAGTGCCTGAGGCAGGACCTGGAACGAGCTCGATTGTTGTGTGAGCTGGTGCGCAAACGTGAGAAGCTGAAGAAAGAGCTTTGTAAAGTGTAAGCACAATTAGTTTTGCCTAAAAATAGACAACACTTGAGTAAAATTGTATGAATTATACATTCTAATTATTAGTTTTTATTTCATAAAATCCTTTTTATGTATCTGTTAATTATTTTATATTTGTGGCGTTATTGAGACCAGACACTTGTGTCTCATAGATGTGAAACAAAAATGGACGGGGAAATAAATAAATATTAGTCTTCTCTGTGATAAATCTTTCTTGCAGTAAGCTAATAAATGGGTTTAATTTGAATTGCCACATAATTATTTCCAATTATACACCTCCCAGAATTTAATTAATACTGAATATTAAATCAGATGTTATGAAATTTTATTGAAAGTTAATTTAATGTCATTGGTAAATCTACTTCCAAATATATTTTTACATAAAACTTTCTTATCTGTACTGCAATTATGTGAAATTTTCTTAGCTGCTATACTTTCTTAATTATTTGAGTTAGTTTGTTAGAGTAATTTGAATTGATTGCAGTCACATAATCCACACTACATATTAAATTAATTTACCTTTTGGCACAAGGAGCAAGCAATTTTTATTAACTATTGTCATTGAGTTGTATTTAATTTTTAATCCCATATTACAAAGAATATAATGCTTATGTTCCTAGAAATGTGTTTAGGACAATTTTGAGTGAAATTTTTATTTTCATCAACCTTGTATCATAGGTTAAACTTGACAAACTTGTAGGGAAGCTTAATACAAAAACATTAGTAGCTGTATGATTTTTTTTTCTGGTGTTGTAAGTTGTATTGTGGGATTGCTTCTAACAAGAGATTATGCTTGAATTATATCATATTGTTATACGAATAGCGTACATTTGATTAAATTTTAATTTAATAGCCTTATTTGAAGAAAAATTATTCCATACTCAGGTAAATAAATATTCAAAATTAATAATGCCAAATAATGAAATAGCCTGGTTGTTTGTTATGCATGTAATAAATGTGTTAGCTTATATATGTTAGCATGAGTGTCCTATAACTATGTGAAATATTTTTTATATAACTTAATTTTAATACATGTTCAATTTTATGACAAACTCATTTAACTAAATTTTTATAGAACAATGTTATTTTGGTACAATTTTGTTTCAGGAAGGAACTATGTCTTCGCACTGAGTTATGTCCAAAAGAATGCTTTATGGTTAGTCTTATTGACTTATTACAAACCAAAGACACCGGTGAAATTTTCTCAGAACCAGTAGATCAAACAGAAGTTTTAGATTATGGAGAAGTTGTAAAGCAGCCTATGGATTTGTCCACAATGCGATTCAAGGTCAGCTGGGTTGACATTTTAATTGAACCTAGTAATATTTTATATAATTTGAATTCCTTTCTAAGTATAAGGTTCTTGAAAGTCCACATTTTCATACTTTCCTGCCAATTGCCGTCTGCAGTCAATATAAGATAAGTCATTGATTTTTTTCTATTTCTCTCTCCTATCCAAAATATATATATTGTAAGTTCCCACCCTTTTCTTCGCTAGAGGGAAGGTACTTTGTTCGTTTTAGACCTGAGGAGTGTTGGTCTATACATATAACATCGAGACATAGACAAACAAAATTTTAATTTATTCAGCAACAACAGAAATTAATCGTTTGTAGAAACATATAGTTTTACAAAGTTTATTCAGCAATCGCCAGACAGAGCGCCCAACTTGGAAAGTGGTAGGCTGCATGGCAACCGGTATGGCCGCCTCATATTGGTGAATCAGGCAGGTTTCCACGCAGCAGCAGCAACAACTAGGCACCAAAAGGTCCTATTCTCCAGTAGTACTTTATGGTGCACAGTAAGGATCGGCATCCGCGCCCTATAGCGACTCCCGCGATTGACGGTAACCTGTATTTGCTTAAGAAGTTTGATATATTTGCAAATACGATTGAATTCTCCTCAGTCGATGTATGGACGATTAAACTAGAAATGTTCACAATGACTTCTCAACGGCTTCTCTTCCTAAATTGATATATGGATCAGACACGTTCGCCCGCTATGACGTCTCGAGTTCAAATCTCTCTTTTTTTATGTTCGTGTTTTATATATATATATATATATATATATATATATATATATATGTATGTATGTATGTATGTATGTATGTGTGTGTGTGTGTATTTAGCTTCCATGCCACAGAATACACCATGGAATACTTATCACAGTCCAATACTACTCTTAGCAGAACGAATTAAATAATCAAATTTAAGTACATTTACTATCTACTTGTTCCCCGTGACTAGTACGATTCAAATTTCTATTTAAATGTCCAATTCATTTAAGAATTGCATTCATATCGCAAGCCAGCCAGTTATGCAATGACTACTTCACCCGCAGACTTTCGCATACGATATGCAGTGACATTCATGTAAGGCATGAGGAAAAATGAGATGACAAAATAAAAAGAATTGTACCTATTTCATATAAACGCAAGCTTACTTATATATTTGTTCTGTTCTTTATTAACAGGCAGAAAATTTTGAGTATTCTAATTTGGATGCCCTAGAGGCAGATTTTAACTTAATGATAAACAATTGTATGGCATACAACTCCAGGGACACTGTTTTCTATCGTGCAGCATTAAAAATGAGAGAACAGGGTGGAGCATTAATAAAGCAAGCTCATATTGACATGGAGGCCTGCCAATTCGACCCTCAGACGGGACTTTTGCTGCAGCCTACTTCTACAGATACTCGGCAACCTCCAGATGAAGCAGAAATAGACCATGCATTATCTGAAATCAGTGGAAAAATGGAAATGGGGGTAAGGTATATTCTAAATGATGTAATGTTAATTGAAAGAAATTTTTGTCAAAAAATAAATTACCTCAAAGGCTTTTTTGTGTGTTATTAGTTGGTTTTCAGTTGGGATTAATAGATTAAATACCATTTTATTATCATGCCTCATAACAATTAATTAAAGTACTGAAATAATTGAACTATGAGCTGTTAAATATTTTATACATTTAATAAAATTAATCATTCCTTTGTTGGTTCGTAATTAATTTGTATGTTTAAGACTGTTATCATTTGTACCCTTTGAATTTTTAAAGGGATGCCTTACTTAGGATTCATTTCTGTGTAGGAATAATCTCACACAATTAATAAAATAATTTGCATCCTTGTATGCATGTTATCATATGGTTTCATATGGTATATGATTGCATAGAGCTCTTCTGGGTTTCTAGGCCTTGACAGAACTAAAGGCGCTTGCTAGCTTCGGTCTGTTAGCTAGAAACCCTAAAAGGTATGTTTGTCATCAATGCTACAAAGCATTCACTTGCAGATGTGGTTTACGAGAAATGTCTAGTGGACTTTATCTATTGTAACTGACCACTGGATAATAAAACATTCCCAATACAGTGATAGTTATATCAGTCAACTTCTAAAATTAATTATGCGAATTTAAACAATTTATAACCTACAATAGAAACTATAGTCTTAAAAATAATATATTTTTATTGACACATTGAATGTAATATAAATGTAATTATTAATTCTATTTATTGTATTGAAAAATTAATCAACATAAAATGAATTAGGGACGTGAAGCCATTGCTCAACTAATAGAACTACAAGATCGGTGCCACCATATGAAGCTTGGTCCATCAAGAGCTAAAAGATTAAGATTGATTCGTTCAGCTCTAGCTAAACTTCGTCGCCGTATAGCTACCTCCACTACTCCATCTGGTATGTTGTGAAATTATCCATTAGCATATATATGTATCATATGTTCAATACATTGAGAAGTAAAGACTGAAAACATTCGCATACCCAGGAATCGGGACTGATTAATAATGACAGGAAAGAGAGATAGAAAGGTGGTGGCATACCTGAAGTGCAAAGTTGACAAAACAGCATGATGAGTGTGGGGTTTTGTTGAATTTTGTGGGCAACTGCTCCATTTATCAGAAGATAAGAAAGAGCAAAACAAGTGGCGACCAGATGTCAACTGAGCAGTCAAAACTGCCAAGGGTTAGCTCTCTATAAAGGCTAGGGTATATATATATATATATATATATGAGTCAGGAAATGACATTGTCATGTTAATTAAAACAATTAATGGGGAAAAGACAGAGAGATAGAAAGAAGGTGACTTGCCTGAGGTTCATAGATGGTAGACACCTTGTGAGGTTTAGAGTACTTGAATTTTCGGAGGCACCGCCCCCTTCATCAGAAAGTTAGGAAGACATTTCCAGTCATCAGCTTTAATTCTGTTTTGTATTCCATGTGTAATAGTACATTGTGTCTGCTTTCTCAAATTAAACAAAGATTTTGTCCTATAAATAAATAAGTTTATTTATAATATTAGTCAGACAATTTAAACACAAATAGCGTATAGTCCAAAATGGAATAACTTAATTTGACTTTTGGCTATTCTTTGTGTTTTATTTAAAAGATTTTATCATAAATTCAATTCAAACATCTATAATAATTAAATAAAAAGAAAACCACTTTAAGTTGTCAATTCTGTATTTTAAATTTCAGCAGCTTTTGGACATGGTCATTTTTAACTTTATATTTTACCGAACATAGTATCTTAATGGTACACATCTTTATATCATCTGTGTCCAATTCAAACTCAGTTTGAATTAAAATATACAGGTGAAATTAAAAATACAGAATTGGCAGCTTAAAGTGGTTTTCTTTTTATTCAAGATTTAATCTTTTACACACTGTTAACAATCCATAGGAAATAATTTATTTAAATTTGTATGTTAAATTTTACAGAAGGGGAAGACGGTTTTGAGTCTGACTCAGAGCATGAAGATACAACTGATGAAGACGATGCTAATGGAAAAAAAGCAGCTATACAAAATGTAAAAGTACGCACTTCAAGTAGACGATCTACCTCACATATTAGTGGACCTGAATCTATATCTACACCTGTAGGTAAAGTAATATTATTCAGTTTACACACACACACACACAGATATATATACAATTAATAAGGAAAGGAAAGAGAGATAGAAAGAATGTGACTTACCTGAGGTTCAGATAAGTCACCTACTTTTTATCTCTCTGTCCTTTCCCTATTAATTGTTTTAATTCTCCCACATTTTCTATCCTTACACCCTATATATATAAACAATTGATAAGGACAGGAAAGAGAGATAGAAAGTTGGTGACTTGCCTGAGGTTCACAGATGGCATGCGCCGTGTAGGGTTTGAAGTTCTTAAATTTTCAGAGGCACTGCCCCGCCCCCTTCATCAGAAGATTAGGAAAACATTTCCAGTGTCAGCTAGTTGTTGACTGAGAAGTCAAAAATTACTGCACAGTTAGTTTTTGCATGTTATCCATAGATACCACAAGGCCGCCAACTTTCTCTCTCTTTTTCCTGTTCTAATTATGTGTGATATTGTCACAATCATTAACACAATTGATTAGGTCAAAAAAGAGAGGGTAAGGGGGTTTTTTACTTGGAAGTCACCATTGTGGGATGGAAAATTTCGAAGGCAACCCCCTCTTTCTGCCCTTTTATCAGGAGAGTTTGTAAATGCATTCTGAGTGATAGCCGGTCATACGCAGTCCACAGTTGGCCATTACTCGGAATGCATTTCTTGCTGAAGTAGTTTACTCCGAAAATTCCATTTACAATGATGACGTTATTCTTCAGCTTCAATTAAGTACACCCTTTCTTTCTAGCTTTCCTATTATAATCAATTGTGTTATGTATATATAAAGATAAATAAATGATATTTGAATCACACATTGGATGATTGGATAGTAACTTAAGATAGTATGGGGGTATGGTAGTGAATGTACTTTAAAGCATATGCTCAGGCACAGTATTATGCTCAAAGCAAGGCACAACTGGGATTTGAAATGGAACCTGTGCTAAAGCTGCAGAGTGCATTAGCCAGTGAATTACACCAGTGCTCCAAGTACAACTTATACCAAATGTAGCCATTCTTATTACGTTTTGTTTGAATAAATGGAATGGGTAGAGAAGAGAAATTCTCTCAGGCACTTTGCCAGCTGACAAGCTCCAAACTCTTCTTTTTCTCTTCTCTATCCATATATAAATAGAAAACTGCAGTAAACTTATATTAAATTTATAACAGGTTTACACTGCCCGGGATGTACAAAAATGCTCCCTTCTTCAGACTGTGGTTGTCCAAACAGCATATATATGAAAGTAAGGATGTGACATGGTCAAAATAATTAACACAATTAGTAAAGGCATGAAAGGTGGTGGCTTACCTGAAATATAAAGATGCAGACATTATGATGAATGTGGGAGTTTCTTAAAATTTTGGAGACAACCACCCCCTTTGTTAGTATTCCAAGTGATGGAAGTAAAAATTGCCATGACAACTAGCATTTTCTGGTAAACAATCAACCCCACCAGGCCACCAACTTTCTCTCTCAATGAAGGTCAGGGAAGAGGCTAAGAATTGATGGGGGCTGAGAATATGCATACACACCATATGTTAACTCTCTCTTACACACACACACATATGCAAATACATCCAAATATTAACACATACATACCAAAAGGATATACATGTAAATACTAACACACATATACAACCATATATCACTGCATACACACATATCAAGGTTTTAACACATACATACTAAAATGGATACACATACTGCGGCTGGTCAGTCAGTTTGGGAAGAGACGGGGGGGCGGGGGGGGGGGGATGTGTGTGCTTGTTTCTGTTTAAGATGTATTTTTATATTTTTTGTAGTTCTTGTGTGGTTCAGGAATCTGCAAAGGCGATTACTAACTTATTTTATCATTTCATTTTGTTTTTGCTTAATTTATACTTATTCACTGCTAAACAGATGACAATATTTGAACATAATAAATTTGCTTTGTGCTAGTTAAAAATAGCAATATTCTGAACCAATTTTGGCATGTTCAGTTACATTTTGTGGGTATGTTTTGTACCTATATTTTTCTTGATTAACACCATACTTATGAGGGCTACACCAAAACTGTTGACCTGTCCATATGTGTGGTGTAAATAGACTGTTCTCAAATACAGAGTGCGGCAGAACTAACTAATCAGTTTCAGGGGCTAAGTGCTTAAGTGATGGTGGTGCTAGTTGTGGGAGGGCAGGCAATTGCACTTCGTCCCTCTTTGTTCCATCAGTGGTCTCATTTCAGTAGCCAATGTGGTTTGGGCTGTGCATACATATTTTGAAAGATTGTGACCTAAAGAACTTTTCGGCAATGGTTCAAACATTATGGTCAACAAACCTGTTCCTAATGCAAACTTAATTCGGTCCTGCAATTGACAGATGAAAGAAACTGGTAACACACTAAGAAGGGATATACATGACCAAGGCAGATCCATCAGAGTACCAGAAAATGTGCAGCTTGTGAGAGTAGCAGTTGAGCAATCGCTGTTATATTGAAGGCATCAGATCACAGTTTGAGGAGGATTCTGCATTTTGATTTGAATTTCCACCCCTTCAAAATAATGATGGTTCAAGAATTAAGTTCAACAGACAGCCAACCACCAAAATCGCTGCAAGTACACGCTTGTGCACCTTTCTGCTGTAGCAAAATGACACATTTTCTTCTTTGTGTGATTGTGAATAAACAACATTTTCACTGGGCTAAATAACTCCCCCCCCCCCCCATTATTCAAGAAAGTTTGCTACATCCCCCTAAATTAATGGTGTCATGTGCTGTACCACAATTTTTCATAATAAAGAGCTGTATTTCTTGAGAAGGAAGGTGTTGACCATGAACAGCAGTCATTATGTTCAATGATGTAAAGTGAAAGAGATTGTTGAAGAAGAGGAATTAGGTGGTTCCAACAGGATGAGACTACAGCTTACACAGCCTGAAATTCTTTTAATGTTTCAAGAGAAACGTTTCCGGGATGTCTGGTATATTTGTTTTTGGTGTGACCTGCACAGATACCAGATTTGAGTATTTGTGACCTCTTTCATTGGAGATATCTAAATTAGCAAAAGGTGTTTTAATGTAACCCTCACACTCTACCAAAGCTAAGTGAGCATATTATTGAAGAAGTGAATGCCATACCTCATGATATGTTTGAACGAGCTGTTAAAACTTCATAGATCTTCTCTTCTCCGCAGCCACCATCTGGAGAACTTTATTTATATATAAATAATTATGTCTTTATATATAAATAAAAACATTTTTTCTCTTTATACACAAGTATCTTTTTTATAAGTACTCAAAACTTCTTAATTGGCTCTGACACACACAAATCATATCATTTGTAAAATCCATGTGAATGTGGTATGGTTCATACAACAGCAAGAGTGGCCAGTCCATTTGTACCAGACTAAACAAACATGCACACCATCTTCAGTTATGACAATTTAATTGGTCTGCATGATTACAAGCTACAACATTTACTTGGAAGATACTGCTGTAATGGTTAATAGTAGGTATATTGATCTCAGAAAATACATAAATTGATAAAATAGATACAACTTCAATCAAGATAACTATGAATGAGCGCACAAATAAATTCCAGAAAGGACACGGCCCAACAGGGGACATAGATGAGCTGACACTGGACATTCATGGGCAATATAAAACAGGTGAATGGACCTGGCAACAGTTTTGGACAAGCCTTTATAAAGCTAGGTGATATCAAGCGAAGTGTATGCTTTAAATGTCACAATAAAATATAGCTGAATACTCTCAAATTTGGTTCATAATATTGATATTAATATGGCCAAGAAAACTGCCAGTAGATGTATGTATGAAATAATATATTCTCAATAATACATTCCATTTAAATTGACAGTTGAATAAATCTGTACTCTAAAAATATTTATATTTCATTAAAAATTATTTCATATATTAAACTGGGTATCAGTGTAATGCAATAGTAACAACTGATTTTACATATGCAGTTATCTCTCAATCTGGAGCAACCAAGGAGACAGAAACAAGTGATGAAACTGCAGAAAATAGTGGTTTGTATATACAGTTAAATTTTTTGTAGATTATAAATTAAAGACACATTGATTCATTGTCTATAATGCAATTGGTATGTTTGCTCTGAAGAACAAATTAGATATCTTAATTTAAAGAATTAAAATTTTGAAGTCTGTAAGCATTGTAGCATAAAAAAATTCATCTGCAACTGTAGTTGCACTGATTTGCTTACTTAAGATTTTCCCAACTTTGTTATGCACAATTATATATTAATGATTATTTCATCAGTTAAAAAGATTTTCATAATTACTGAAAGCACTGTTAAATTAGAATAAATATACACAGAACACCAAAAATAACTATTTTGTGTTTGGGAAAGTAATTAATGAAATATAAATAATAAATAAAACTGTTGATAAAGCCATATTCTTATAAAATGATTTGAATCTACTGAATTATTCAATATTATCAATAATTAATATCCAAAATTGAATGTCACTTTTGAAACTGAAAAGGATCACTCTTTTAATTTTCGGAATATTTTAGTCATAGTTTAAAACGGTAAATACAATTGGTATCACAAAGACACATATTCAGTAGAGTATTTAATAATATGTCTCACTTTCCCTTTCCCCACAACAAAAGCTATAGTTCATATTTTGGTAGATATGGCATTCAAATTATCTTATGAGTGAAATCAGAAAAAATCTTGTCAAATTGGTTAGCATCCTTCTACTAGATAATTTTTCTTTACATTTTATTTACAAATATACCTAAATTAGATTGATCAAAATTAAGCACAAAATTTAACTAATTAAAATCATAAAAATAAATTTTGTTAAGTTCTGCCTGTTTTAAAAATATTTATTACAAACCAATTGACTTGTTTGACAATTACTGTATTGTTTTATTTTTAAATATTACAATAATTAAAATTAGTTAAAGACAAAAGAATCCCCTTAAAAAAAACAAAGTTCCTTTCAAAATTAATTATCTAGAGTACAACGGACCTTACATCAGCAAACAAAAAACTTTAAAATCTCAAATTAATGAACATAAATCAATTTTTAACTTAACCTTCAAAATTATTCAATCATGTCAAAGCATATTTCTTTAAATTTCCAAAATTTTGATAGGCAAAATTAAACTTATTTAGATAAAAATTACTCAAGATTGATGAGTGAAATGTTGCACATCAGTTCAAATAATTTAACTATTAATGTGAAAAATGATAGTAATAATTTAAAGTTAGCTTGATTCCTTGTTGTTATAAATTATTTATCATGTAATGTAAAAATCCTTTGCTAATTTTAAATATCAACAATATGCTCAATAGCATTTGCCTATATATTTATTTTCGGCTACAATTTACATTATGTATTGATGTTTCAAGAAATAAATTGTAAGTAATGTTCAGTAAATTTTCACATAAATGTATTATTAAAACACTGCTTATAAAATCTTGTTCTGTTTATTCAGACATGTTAAATTTTCCATTTGCACCTGTCAATGTTTCGTAAAGGAATGATCTGTCATGTAAATTTTTATTTTCTTACTAAGTTCCAATTTCAAATATGATGTTTATTAATTGATAATTAAATTAATTCAGATAAATATAACTATTAATATATATTTGCCAGGGTGTAAAAGTTCTCTTATTCTATTTTATTTTTATAAAATATAAATTTGATAGAGCTTCCCATTCTTAATTTGAACTGCCTGCCATCATCTGTTCTGTTAAACTACTGTCAAATTGGTATTGTATCACATATAAACTATTCGGTATATACTTGGCAAATCTTATCAACATTTATAATTTTATTTCTTTTATTATAATTTATTTTTATGCATGTATTAGTAGGGGAATTGGTATTCTAAACATTCAGCAGTATTACCATTAAGTTAGTTTTGAAATATTATGTAACCATTTTGTTAAAGGAGTCCATATGCAGTTCTATAAGTGCAAATGTGTTAGAAGTTGTTAAAGATAAAAGAACAGTTGTTTTAACATCCTTCATTTTCATCACATAATCTTGAAAACTGCTCTGTGTGAGGTTCATATTATTTGCACTGAAACTAATCCAGCCTTTCAACTTTGTGATTCATGTTTGTTGTTCATGCATATTTGCATGTCTATTGGCACCTGTCAATAATGCTGTGTGCTGTCTATTAAAATCTATTGTTTTAATAAATATGTTTTATTCTTCTAATGAACAATTTTTTAGACATAAAAGCAGATTAATAAAAGTTCAGTCTGATGCAGAACTGTTGAAAGAATTCTTTAAATACACAGTAAAAATTATTTAAATTTTTTCTTCCCGACTTATACTTGAAGATTTGAACATATATATATATATATGGGATAAGTGACGAAGTCACGCATTTGATAATTGGATAGAAAGAAAGATAGAAAAATTTGGGAGAAAGGCAGGAAATTCGCTCTTTTAAATCATATGTACGGCATGGAATCATGCACAAGGAAATACATATGTCAAGCGTAGAAGGGAATGGAAGACGGAAGAAAGACTGAAAAAATTCGATGTGGCCAGGACTCGAACCTGGGTGCACGAAACAACAGTGCATCACAGGATAAATTAAATATGCCGTACATATGATTTAAAAGAGTGAATTTCCTGCCTTTCTCCCAAATATTTCTATCTTTCTTTCTATCCAATTATCAAATGCGTGACTTCGTCACTTATCCCATATATATATTTAATTTATCCTTAACGGATGCTCCTAATTCTTCCATCCCTCTTCTCTATCCATCCTAACTTGAAAAACCTAATATATATATAGACTGAAAATGTTCGGTTGGTCGTACTCGATGTGGTGGCGGAGTGGATAGACGCACGCCCCGGCTCTAGGGGTGATGCACTGTTGTTTCGTGCACCCAGGTTCGAGTCCTGGCCACATCGAATTTTTTCAGTATTTCTTCCTTCTTCCATTCCCTTCTACGCTTGACATATGTATTTCCTTGTGCATGATTCCATGCCGTACATATGATTTAAAAGAGCGAATTTCCTGCCTTTCTCCCAAATATTTCTATCTTTCTTTCTTTCTATATATATATATATATATATATATATATATATATATTATTTCTCTACTCAAATTATCAGTGTTGCAATAAAATATTTTCTTAAAATAAAGTACTTCCATTTCATAATAAAGATTTTAAAATTTTACAAAAGTGATTACTTATATTCATAATGGTTAATGAATAAGTCTTGAGATATATTTAATGAGCTTTAACTTTTGCCATGTACTTTAATATTTATTTTTCAATATATTGCACATCTAATATTTTTACTCATTGATGGCCCATTATATATTGTGAATTTATTAGTTGATAATGTTAACTATGTAAGCTTGATATGTGAACACTCTTTATCATATTTTGGATTGTTTGCTTTTTTACAAATTGATAAGTCACTTTTAAGCACATATGTTTTGTAACCAATGCAGAAGTCAATAGTTTGATATAATCATACAATTTCAAAAAAATTGAATTTCATAAATGTAACATTTTTATAGTTGTGAGACGGGGAAGACGGAGGAAACCTGGACGCCGTCCAAAACGAGAGTGCAGTTCAGATTCTGCTGGTATTGGTATGAGTGAAAATGCAGCTCCATCAAATAAAGCAACAGCTTCAGGACAATCCAACATGTCTCAACCCCCTTCAGTGCCTGATTCTCTGCCATCTAAAGGTATTTGTTACTGACAATTATGATACGAATTTATTAAAATTTGGTCTGCCCATTTGTAAGATCATTTGGCCTTTACTGCAACATAATTTAAACAGTTTGAAACAACCACTTAACTGAGCTTAGATATGGAATAGCTTAATTTCTGTGATTGTTGTTTGTGGTATTCAGTCCTAAGACTGGTCTGATGCAACCCTCCATGTTAACTTATCTTGTGCAAACCTTTTCATTTACACATAACTTCAACATCCTCCTTAATCTGCTTAACGTATTCCATCCTTGGCCTCCTTCTTCTGTTCTTACCCTACACACTTCCCTAATTTTACAAGACCCTAATGTCTTTAAACGTGGCCTATTAATCTATCCCTTCTCTTGGTCAATGTCCTCCATATTGTTCACTTTTCGCCTATTCTGTTTAGAACTTCCTCATTAGTGATTCTATCCACCCATTTAATTGGGTGGGTGCCAATAAATCTCAACTTTGAAATTTAAAACAGTTTTATTTTTTAAAAAAAGTAAAAGATGCAACAAATTACAATATTTAGGAATTAATTAATTTCAATGTATTTTATTTGCCTAGTGGAGCAATAACCAAAGAAATGACATTGCATGAGACTTCAGTATATTTAATCTACTTTTCTCAGGGTTGTATGACATGTTTTACACACTGTAGAGCATGAGATTATTTTGTTTTGTTCCTTACTTTGCATTCATCCTCCCCTAGTTTCCTTTTTTACTAGCAGTCCTGGATTCAATGCAAAGACAGCTTCCAGGTCAGCATAGAAGCGGCAGGCCTCTATTGTGGTGTCGTTTCCTTGTGATACTTGATGCCATATTGCCTCTCCTCATACTTTCTGTTTCCTCATGCTGAACCCGAATGCCTTTTTCGAGGTCCTCTTCAGCTCGAACTCACCTCTCTTAAAACGTGATTGGTCCCATCTTTTTGTTGTAATTCCTTTCTTGAGTTTCTTCATTATCTGCGATTATGAACCATATTTTTTAGTAAGTTAAAGATACTTGTGTTTAAAGTGTAAAGCTTATATTATATGGTATGTACCAATTATTATTCATGAAATTTATGTTATAGAGTCAATGCTCCAGACCCCACCTGTTACTCCCGTAAAAATGTCTCCAGCTGATCATCAATCTCAATTGACTGTTTCTCCGTCGGGAGTGAACAGACGAACAGCTGTTCTCTTCACACGAAAAGCAGCAGCTGCAGCTTTCCGAAAACCTGAGACACCAGGAATCGGATCTAACATGTATGATTTCAAATACTTCTATTATTATACATTTTTGCTTATACTTTTCTAAGCTTGTGTAGGTACTACATTTTTAATGGGTATTCAGTGTATTTTTAAATTATGCTATTCATTTTAAACTTTTTATAGGAATGTCACCAACAATTCAACCCCCAACACAAGTCGAAGAAGAGTGGGACGCCCTCGAAAGAATGTGACAGACACTACTAATCAACCTGGTGATGGGCAGCAAGCATCTGGAAGCATGCTGTTGGGTAACAGTAGTGAAAGCTCCTTGATGCCTGCACCACCTCTTCCAACAACAGAAAGCTTTCGTATTTACCGAAGTGGAGGGGGTGAGTAACTTTATATACCTTTAATTATTGACTTTTTGAGTTGTTTATGAAAATCATTCACTATTCTGGAATTTTTATTATCAAGTTTAGTTTAAATTTGCTTTGCATCATGTTCCCTTTTATATTAATTTGTACATTATGAACTTATTCTTCAGTATTACTGTGCAGTACTATAATTATATACTCGCCTATGCCTCACTGTAGTGTAAACTGTAGACACTTATTTGCATTGTAAGTTTACAGGAGACTATTGCTATGTAATTGATTTAATTCCAAACAATACTATGTATGAAAATGAATAAAACAAAGGATTACAGGCCTATATTGTACTGTACAATTTAGTTCTATTTGCATTTCATAAATGAGTAACAATCAAAGCGAAGGTAAATTTTATGAAAATTGTTGTTCAGTTGATATAAAAATTGAAACATTTACAGTTGTGTAGGATTCTTTAAATAAAAGTAAGGGATTGCATATGCCAGCTTTCAAATTAGTCCCTTACCAATAAGTAAACGTTGACAAATAATGTTAAATATTCACGTCCTTCTATTTACAAGTTAATTTACTAGATAATGGGAATTTGGAGTTTTATTGATATTGTAAGAGTTGTACTGAGCAACAGAGCATACGTCTTTGCGCCAGAGATTCCGGCCGAAACAGATGAAGATACGCAATCAGACTCGAGTTGCTGGAGTTGCACAACATCAGAGGAAGAGGATGGAGAAGAAGAGGAGGAGGAGGAAGGAGGAGGCAGCAGCTCGGGTGGCAGCAGCCTAAGAGGGGGTGCTTATTCTTCAGCAGGGGAGGAAGAGCCCGGGAGAACAAGTGGACCCAGTCTCGAACCTCTGGATTTAGTTTGGGCCAAGTGTCGAGGTTACCCTTGGTATCCGGCTCTGGTAAGTTCTGTTTATAAGTATTATATCAAATGTGATAAATGTGTGCACTCTTGAATGAATACTTTACAGTGTAATTTGGAATTCTGTGTACCTGTAACAGTAGTACTACAATTTACTTCCCTCCATCACTTGTTTTCCTGTAAGATAGGCCTTTTGCTTTGTTAAAATGGTTAATGAGCAGTTTTCTATAAATCTCTTCAATTATGTACTTCAACTTCCATATGTTTGAAATTTTTAATTATGTTTAAAATAATATTTCATTGTTTGTTTGCAGATTATAAACCCAAAGATGCCACGGACCGGTTATCTACACAATGGGGTTCCAATACCAGCACCTCCACTAGACGTTTTAGCCCTTGCTTCAAATTATGATGAACCAGTATATTTGGTTCTGTTCTTTGACACTAAGAGAACTTGGTAGTTATTTTTTTAACTATATGTTAGTTTTTAATAAATAGTCATAGCTCTCATTAATACGCTAATACAAATTAATTGCAATTACCGTATAACAGACAACTAAAAATTTTGAACAAGAAATTGAAAACTTAAACTAAATATATACATTTTGACCAACACTTGTGGTCCTTGTCAATATTTATCTATATTTGAAAACATAGTGTGAGGCACTTGTGAATATTTAAATCAAGGTCTGCTTTATTTATCTATCAAATAGATTCCCAACTTAAGTTTCAATTATTTTTTCATCAACCTTTAAAAATAGTTTTTTAAATGATTGTGTTTTACAGTACTCGTGACCTACCTTTACCATTGTGAATGTTACAGGCAGTGGCTTCCACGCAATAAACTAGAACCCTTAGGATTGACCACAGAAGTAGATCAAGCTAAATTAATAGAATCAAGGAAACCTGCAGATCGCAAAGCTGTGCGTAAAGCCTATGAAGATGCCATGCTTCATCGTCGCCAAGTTTCTAGTGGATTGGGACCAGAGGAGGGTGCTATAATACTCGATGAACACTGACATACACTATGTGGAAAACAAAATAGACTTAATCGTGGATAATGATTGCCAGAATTTATAAGTATTTTGTCATATTTATACAGTGTAATAGTTAATTTTTGAACTTCAATAACCATAACCATCAAGAGCATTTGGCTGATTGTAAATAATATGAAAAACAAAAAAGTGTTCAATGTCCCACAAAATATGGTGCTGTAAATGTGACTTGCCCTTTTGTATGGATTTCATAATTGTAGTGTACCATTACTACCATTGTTCAAAGAAAAATTATTCTAATTGTGATAATGTGATTTTCCATGAGTGACATCAAACTGAATTGTAAACTACTAAAAACAGCAAAATAGTAATGTGCTATAACTTTAATCTGTGGAAGTTGTTACCTGTGTTGTGTACACACCATATTTTCAAAATGGCATACCTACTTTTGTGTATTTCAAGTTTATGAAGATGGATAGGCTAATTAGACAGTCTGCAAGCTACTATATATTAATTTATTTCTTTGAAAAAGTGCATTTTACATTTCTAGTTAGCTTTTTAATAAATTGATTATTTTTATGTACCAAAAATATTATCTGATTGAATTAATTTCAATAATGTAATCAGGACAAATGGAAGACTTTAATTTTATTCACATTTGTAGAATATATTAAAATTTACATCACATTTCTTGAAGATAAAGTAATAAGAATTATCTTTGTTACTGCTTTCCTAAATTTGTGTAATATTTATGAAGTTATATAATTCAAGCATAATTACCTAGCCTAGAATGACAAATATGTGTTTGTAAATGTTCAGTGTACCTTCAGTATTGGAACCATTTATATTTTTAAAAGTTTGAGACTGTTTTTTTGAAACGTGTTTGTTAGCTCAGAATTTAGTTTGGTTCATGTTAATTACTTTTCTAACAGAATATTACACCTTTTAGAAAAGTTTGTGCAAAATTCTGAAGTTACTTAAATATATTTGAAAATTTATCATAAAATTGGAAGAAAAAAATATTAATAAGTAAAACTATATGTACCTAACAAAAAGTGCCTTTTATCATAACTGCAGATATAGTTTCACGGGTAATGTCTTGGTTATATGTAAACCTAGCTTGTTTTTACTTCAAATGTAGCTCAAAAGTTTATTAATTAACACCTTTACTTGGATTGAAAAATTTTCTGTGAAAATAAATGTTAAATTCAAAATAATCTTTAGAACCATTTCTGTATTTATGGAAACTGTGGACTTAGTTTGCTGTTTCATTAATTAGCACCTCTCAGCTTTGCAGGTGGCTAGAATGAGATGTACCATATAAATATGTGCCCAACAAACATTATTTGTGTATTCTTAATTTGTGACTTACAGATTATTGTCATTTTCATTGAATTGTGTAGCTTACATCTGCATCTACACAATAATCATTAATATTTTCAATGTGTACAAATAAAAATTTGTAGCACTCTTAGTTCAGTTACCAAGTAAATACCCTCTCATATCCTATGGACTATGATATTCAACTTATAACACAAATACCATGTGCTTCCTGCTTAGGAATTCCGTCACAATATTATGCTTTGCAAATGTAAGAAAGTACTTTCTATCTCAAGAAGTAAATTAACTATTTTTAAATGTTTGTTAAATATTTTATTGAGAGTGGAGATAACATAATGCCTTTCATATTTATGTTCATTATGATTAAATCAGTATGTCCATATTATTGAGAACATTGAGTGAGGAAATAGCTTAATCACTGTCCAACAGTTAGTATGAATCATTTTCTTGTGGCAATTTTCCACAAGGTTGCTGGAAGGCATAACAGGGGCTAGTGATCAGTGAGGATGGCCGTTCGTTGTGCTTCCAGCTACGTACAAGCCCCACCACTCTCGACACATTAGTCGGTCTCGGCTTCTGTCACCGGCAAGAATGGGAAGCTATTTCCCAGACTAACATACTGGAGAGCCACTCGGTTTCCCTTCCGTGAAAATATGTCCACCACCCTAAGGTGGCTTAAGACATCAAGCTTATATTTATATTGTAGTAATGACAATTACAAACCTATTCTGTCTGGTTGTTCATCACTACAACCAACAATTGATGTTATAAAACTTGTCCTAAGACTGGCCTGATGCGAACCCATCTTGCACAAGCCTTTTCATTTCCTCATAACTGACACAACCCACATAATCTCTAATCTGCTTAGCGTATTCTATCCTTAGCCTCCCTCTTCTGATAAATCTTAAATTAATAAAAGAAGGATTAGCATAGCTGTAACAAATTTGACACAGAATCTTTGGAATACGCAGATACCTTATTTTAGCGCTTGGCGACCATCAATTATTCATATCTGATCTGTACGTGTAAACGCAAAGCAGATTTGATCGTTCAGACAATTGCCTGCGCTCCAATCCGGCGTTTGGTCGGCCGATCAGATCGGCTCGGGTAGTCTAGGCGGCAGGATATTTGAGGAGTAAGGGATCGTCCGACATGGACCATGAGGTGACAGCCAGATACGGCGGACCGGTCTGTCGCTACTGTAGGCCGCCGTCCCTGGCTCTCGGCTGGCACATGGGTAGACCCAGTTTCGACCGTGTCCGCTGAAGCGAAAGTGGTACTAGCAAAGAGAAGTGTTTGCTTGACCGGATACGTCAGTAGCACGTTGTTTTGTGGTGGGTCGCGTTTGCGTGGACTCTGCAGACCGGTGGCGGGACTATCGGTGACATGGAACCTGCGATAACTGACCGGCTAAGACGTCAAGAGATAATACTTTCTGTGTCTGAAGGGGTTTCCGCAACGAAGAAAGCCTGTGTGCAACCAGGGCGAGCAGAGAAAGTCACCGGGTACTGCTGTCAAGGAGCATGTGTCGGAGGTGTGAGATCGCCGGGCTATATTTGACGTGGTAGCTGATGCAGTCAACGTCCCTCGGGCTTCGTATGCCTCAGTCGCAGGTGGACGAAGAAGAATGCCACGTACAGTCGTCCATGCGCTTGTAAGAAAACGCTTACCTTATTTCATAAATACTTCACATCCGTTTCCTAATTTTTACTTTGAAAACTGTGGCTTATATATATTCATGTCTTCAAAATGAGAAACAAGTAGGTATATTAAATGGTGATATATTGTTTATTCAGCAAAATTCATAATGTCTGTAATGGCAAAGATAATAACGTCGCTTTCTGGTGTGAGTGCTATATCTTTGATATATTTGTCTCATCTTTTCCCCGCTCTTACTTGAAGGTTATTTAGTGTAAACCATCTAATCTTAGCTGACGTTTGCAATAAAACATTAATAAGGAAATATTTTAAAATGTCAGTCCTTTCGCCCAAACTGTCAGGTGAATTTATTGCGAAAAATGCGAAACATGTTTCACTGTTACAAGACGGAATTAAAAAACTAGGTGCAGAGGTGAATATTATTTGAAAAATTATTTCCAGTATTATTATCATTAGCATTAATATAATAAATTTCAATATTCCCAGATATATGAAGCTCTTAAGTCTAAACGCCTTGACATTAATCGATTTTCTCAAAACGAATTACATCCTCAAAGGCCTGACGAAACTGCAACTGCGTGGTTATTTTTAGTCGATTCATTAAATTTCAGTTTTTGGTCTGGAAACAGTAACAAAAAATGGGAAGTGTCATGGCGTGGTAATTCGTATACAGGCTATTTTGCATTATGTGCTGCTGTCAATAGAGCTATTGATGTAAGTATAAATATTTTAATATCCCTCGTTACTATTACTGCATTACATCCCTCATGGGATTTCTACAAAATGAGTTTTGTGCCGCTTGTTGGTCCTATTACCAACTAAAGTTTGATGGCATACTTGTTGTTATCAAATTACCTGGAAAAATTGTAATTCATCCTTAAATTGGATTCCATTGTTAATAAAATTTAATTTTCTAGTTACTTGATTATACACAGAACCTTGAACTTTCAATGTCATTTTAGTTTTCTTGAGAAACAATTTGGTTTTAGTTGTTGACAATTACTGTACCATGTAAAGTAAAGTAAAACTCTGTTGGCTTGATATATCTCTCTTTGCATGCTGTAAATTATGTTAGTATGGGCTCTATGGTTAAAGACAAGTTTAGATGCACCACAGACAACTCTACACATGTTCCTGAACTTCAGATGCCATCTTCAAAATAAATACATATTTTCATCAACAGTAAATATGTCCCCTTCATTATTTCTATCACTATAGGATTTTCCTTAGGTTACATGAAAAAGTCTCGATAAAGACATAAAGAGGGAATGAGGTCGGTGGTGTATCAAATCTTGTACAGTTCTGGCAACACAATAATTTACTAGTGCCTTGTGGTTGAATATTAATTTTTAGTTCTTTTACAGTTTTTTTTTCATTTCATGTTGGATTAATTGCATGTTCATTAGGGTAGTTAATGTAACTAGGTCCATGTAAGAGATGATTTAAGGCCTGGAGCTTTTAACATTAATTTTCAGACTCTTTCATGTACAATTCAATTTTTTTTCTACTTTGTCATCTTATTTTCCACACACACATTCCAACACATTTTACAGGATGGCATACCGATAACAGATCCTCAGTACTATTCTGCAATTACTGCAGAGCAGTTACACAAGATTTTGGCGAGTGATAATGATGTGCCAGTTCCTCTTTTAGAAGAACGTGTAAATGTTCTGCATGAAGTAGGACAGGTTCTTATTGATAAGTATAAAGGTAAGTTTTATCATAATACTAATTGGACACCTATTTATATCATTCATTTAATATATAACCTATGCCAGTAGATAAAATTGAACTGTATGTTTGTCTTGAATAGGCTCTGAAACACCTAAACGGATTTCAATGAAAATTTGAAGGTTTTAAAACAGGAGATTTAACTTAAATATTTGTTCATATTTAATTTCGATATATTGCTAATATAAAATAAATATTCTACGGTAAGGTTTCTTGGCATATGTAGGTTCAAGTCTCCGAAGAGGGCATGATCTATGCTCCGAAATGGATTTCAATGAAAATTTCAAGGGATTGAAACGGGAATTTTAACTTAAATATTCGTGCATGTTTCATTTTGATACCTTGCAGAGTTCAGAAATATGTAAATATATTTATAAATCCATTGAATTGCTGCACGAAAGGCAGCATGAAAACCAACGGCGACTTATAAGTTTTCTCACTCAGTCTATTTCTGCAGCAGAATTCATGCCATAATTAACCTATTGTTGGCAGAGAGCTAACTCCCTATGAAATAATAAACTTCTGTAGATCGATACTATGTACACGTAAATTGGTTTTATTTGTTGTGTCAGGTAAATTTTAATATTTAGTAATTGCTCATTTTTTAAGAGCAATAAAATAAGTTAAATTTATCCAATAAATATAAATTGGAAGTTTCTGTCTGTCTGGAAGTTTGTATCGAATTGGCTCCAAAACTTGAAAGTGGTACCTGTCAGGTTCAGAAAATGAAGACCAGTTAATGAAAATAAGAAGCGAAGAAACTAATTCCAATACAACCATTTTTTCAGAATGTGAAGTTGAGATCAATATAAGAGAATTGAAAAGAAAGAAATCACCAGGACCAGATGGAATTGTTACACGTGAAATGGTTCAGGCTCTTTCCACCAGACTGGTGCCCTACCTGTGTGAACTAGATAACCTGTTTTGTTGCACAAGGATGATCCCAGTTTGTTGGAAGGAGTCCGATACTAAAAGATGAGGAAAAAGAGAGAAATCCAGAAAACTACAGACCAATATTGAACACCCTAGGAAAAGTATTAGTAAAAATTAATTTGCAAGAACTGAGGAATATGAGAAGAGTATGTGACAGTCAATACGACTTCTGAAAGGGTTGATCTTCAGAAGATTCTATAAACAGAGTTCTGCAGGTCCCAGATAGTTCAACCAGTAAATATTTGATATGCATAATCAACATTTAAGGGGCATTTGACAATGTATGGTGGCCTGCCTAGATTGTACGGTAGTATTATTTAAAGTGGCCAAATATTATTGCTCAAGTAGAGTTGTCACACTATGTTGTTGTCCAAATGACAAAATACAGAAAATATTAACAAAAGGATGCCCTCAAGGATCGGTATGTGGACCAATATTTTGGGACTTCTGTGTGGAAACTACTTAAGCAAATGAAACGACAGCAAGATACCAAAGATGCTGATGACATTATTTTGATACTAGAAAGTGACAACAGAGCAGGGTTAGAACTAAAAAGAGAATCCCTCTGGCATGTTGAAATATGGTGCATGAATAATAAACTCAATATATCAGGGAAAAAAACCAATTGTTTGTTCCTAAAGTGCAACTTACAATAATACCCAATAGTTAGACTTGGCAATCAATGCAGGAGAGAGAGGAGGAACTTAACCCTATCAACTGTGATTTAAATATCATGTATGTAAACACACATGCTCTCAACTGAATAAGAATGTATTTTCACACTTAAATGTTTATAAAAAGTAAACTAATCAAGAAAAGTCACTTTCCCAATGCCACAAGAAATCAAGAAAGCTATCTCAAGTGTCTTCTGCTCACATCAACAGATTTAAAAGCCCAGTTAAAAAGTCACATGAATGTCACGTTATACAAGTTGAATCTCCGATTCTGGCTAGATGAGAAACGTACATTTTTGGAGCACATAAATATTGTTAAAGATAAAAGTATCAAAGTAATGAATAAGATAACAAGGTTGGCAACATAACTTCAAAATTCCATTAAAAACTTTTAAAATATACCATGATACAATAATAGCAGCAATTGCTGGATGCAGCCAGTGTGTGGGCCTGTAGGCTAAAATTAGTAAAACTTCAGAAGATAAAACAGCTAAAGAGGAAAACTCTTCTGAGAATATTTGAAGCAATTAGTACTACAGGTACTCTGGTGATTCTCCTAGGTGTAATCCTGTTGGATCTGGAAAAGAGGGGAAGAGCAGACCGCTACTGGCTAAAGAAAGAGAATTAGGGAAAAGTTGTAAAAATTCTAGAAAGGGAGGCTTATATAAACAAGAGATAAACAACAGAGTAATAGATCTATGGTAGGAAAGATGGGATAATCGGAAAAGGTGAGAAGAGTTTATAGCTTCCTACCTAATATAAGAGAAATATTAGAAATGGGATATCTTCGGCCAGTGAGGAAAACTATGCACTTCCTCTCAGGACATGGACCATATTGCGTGTGCCTGGTGTCAATCAACACTGCAGCTTGAAGATTGCGTCTAACACGTATGTGGCCATCTTTGTAGGGCAAGTGGAACTTGTCTGAAAACACTCAGTATTCCAGTGACAGTGTTCAAGTTGCCATTGCAGCCTGAGGAGTTGGTGGTTTCTGGACTACATCATTCAAACAGGATGGTGTCCATCCGGTGCTGTGGTTACATTATATAGTCCAGAACCACAGCGTTTTTGCAATAGACCATCTCTCCACTGGTTCCATACGCGCATCACTGTCATAGTAGCATGTCCTGTATGAGTTATGTCAAGGTATAGCTAACTTGTTTTCTGAAGACCAACCATTCATCAAATTTAAACTCACTCAAGTGTTGGGTCCTTAGACGTCGACGAGGCATACCTGCACTACCTTTTATGTTTCTACATTGAATGGAACCTTATTAGGAGCATCCATTAAAGATAAATTACAAATTAATGAAACGTATGTAATGTGACGAAGTCACACGCATTGGATATTAGGATAGTAAGTAAGATAATCTCTTCTATCCCACTTCTCTCTATCCATCCCAACTTAATATATCATATATATATCCTACAAGACTGACTATCTTCGATGCACCGGCGACGTAGCCTAATGGTCAAGGCGCTCTTCGGCTACAACGGAGAGACTCGATGTGGTGGTGGAGTGGATAGACGCATGCCCCGGCTCTAGGGGCGATGCACTGTTGTTTCGTGCACCCAGGTTCGAGTCCTGGCCACATCGAATTTTTTCAGTCTTTCTTCCTTCTTCCATTCCCTTCTACGCTTGACATATGTATTTCCTTGTGCATGTTTCCATGCCGTACATATGATTCAAAGAGCGAATTTCCTGCCTTTCTCCCAAATATTTCTATCTTTCTTTCTATCCAATTATCAAACGCATGACTTCGTCACTTATCCCATATATAATTTATATATATGTACATATAACATGAATGAATCTTTTATTTTTCAGGTTCTTTTGCCAATGTTATTAAACTGTGTAACAATTCAGCACAGCAATTGTTGCAAACCATAGTCAAAGATTTTCCTTGTTTTAAAGATGAAGCCACTTTCTGTGGTCAAAGAGGTAAATGTTTCATAAATTCTTGTTTTATTTAAAAAGTGATTTCTATTGAGATAAAAAATTACTAATAATTTTTTTTTATTACAGTTGCATTATATAAACGTGCTCAAATTCTTATTGGAGATATTTGGTCATGTTTTAAAGGACAAGAATTGGGAAAATTTCATGACATTGATTCAATTGTTATGTTCGCTGATTATAGGTTAGTTCAAATAGTAATTCTTTTATGTTTTATTTTCAATTTATGTACATTATCCACTTTGACTAAATTATTACCAAAATGTGTTATTTATTGAATCATAATCTTTAACTCGAAAGTAAAATATAATTTATTCCCGTTTCACATACTACACCCCATTACCTTGGTTTTGCCTCTATTATTCCTCATATTGAACTCTTTCTCCAGGACTGTGTTCACACCATTTATTTTTGTTTCCAAGTATTCTTCTGATTCCCCCAATACTACAACATTGTCAGCAAAGCGTAATGTTTTATTTCTTCTCCTTGCAATATGATTCATTTTCCATATTCCGTTTTAACATTCTTCATCGCTTGTTCTATATATAAGCTAAACAGCATGGGTGACAGACTTCATCCCTGCCTTACTCCTTTCTTGATTACGGCTTTCTTTTCTTGGTCTTCTATTCTAATTACTGCTGCCTGTCTTCTGTAGATGTTATGTATAAGCCTCCTTTCTCGATATTTTATTCCAGTGCTCTTCAAAATCCTTAGTAGTGTGTTCCAGTTCACGTTATAAGATGCTTTTTCTAAATCTACAAATGCCATCAGCGTAGGCCGATTATTTCTTATTCTCTCTTCTAAAATTAGCCACCAAGACAATATTGCTTCTCTTGTATCTGCATTCTTCTTAAAACCAAATTGATCTCCTAACTCACAACCTATTTGATGTTCCATCCCCCTGCATACTATTTTCATTAATATTTTTCATGCATGAGATACTAAACTAATTGTTCTGTGCTGTTTGCATGGGTATAATTATGATTTTACTAAATCTTCTAGTATTCTTCCTGTTTCGTAGATTTCGCAAACTATCCTAAATACTATACAGGCATAAATCATTTCACAATGGCCTGCTTTGATCAAATGCCTGAGAAAATCCTGGCATGTATATATATATATATATATATGAGATAGGAAATGACATTGTCATGTTTATTAAAACAATTAATGGGGAAAGGACAGAGAGATAGAAAGAAGATGACTTACCTGAGGTTCATAGATGGTAGACACCTTGTGAGGTTTAGAGAACTTGAATTTTCGGAGGCACCGCCCCCTTCATCAGAAAGTTAGGAAGACATTTCCAGTGATCGGCTAGCCGACGACTGAGCAGCCAAAATTTGCTGCACTGCTAGCTAAGGTCGTAAACAATTGGCCCCACCAGATCACCAACTTTCTCTCTCAATGAGGGTCTGGGAAGAGGCAAGGACTTGATGGGGGTTGGGGAGATGCATACTGACTTCCCCATATTAACACAAACTCATTCAAACACATCCATCCTCAAAGGTATCAATATTTAAATATTGACACACACACACTCTCATACATACAACCACCATTCAAACAGATAGCAAGGCATACACACACACACAGTACAAATTCAAATGAATGATTTTGTGCTTTTTTTTGGGGGGGGGGGGAGGTTGGAGATAAAGAGTTATAGGATGTTGAGTCCAGGGAAAGGACAGAGAGATTGAAAGAAGGAGACTTACCTGAGTCGTCAGCTAGCCGATCACTGGAAATGTCTTCCTAACTTTCTGATGAAGGTGGCGGTGCCTACGAAAATTCAAGTACTCTAAACCTCACAAGGTGTCTACCATCTATGAACCTCAGGTAAGTCACCTTCTTTCCCTATTATATTATTTATGATTAACTTTTATTTTCAGAATTCCACAAGTTTTGGTACATTTTGGTGCATTGAAATATTCCGAAGATTTAACAGAGCTACTAAAGTCTGGTAAGTTTATCAGTTTTTCACTTCAGGAAAATTAGCTGTTATGATTTATTGAACAATCTCTGTGGAACATTAATTAAAAGGTGTATGTAACATGAGGTAGTTTATTCTTGTATTTAATAGATAATAAGGTTGTATAAAAAATATAGGTGGCACTGTTTCTTTTTTCAGTGTATTCATCCTCTTCATCTGTTATTTGTTTCTGTATCATTTGACAGCAACTGTACTATGCAGATTACAGGCTCTAACAGGAATGCAATATAGTATGCCCTTGAAGGAAAATATATAAGAATGTATTGTTTACATTACATTTATATTTACAAAATTAACCAAATTATATTGGAGGTTTTTAGGTAGGGTAATTTTATAGCTAGATAATGGCCATTAAATGACATATATACAAATTTATGTGTGAATTTTATGTATAAAAGTCTTATAAAATATCTGTGGCATCATATGAACAAGTTATCTGTTACACCTCATATGAGGGGTGTTTGTTAAGTCTGGAAAAATTGTAACAAAAATATTATTTTAGAAACCTTAATTTATTTCTCAACAGTCTCCTTCCTTGGCAGTACACTTTTCCCAATTCTTTCAATGCATCACAAAAACTGGTTTCATCAAACTCTGCAAAATAATCCATCACGGCTGCATTCTTTCCACCAAGCCAAATTTTCAGTTCAGGAACGAGAAGATGTCACTTGGTGCTAGATCTGGTGGATGAGAAAATAATTTGAATCCCAACTCTTCCACTTTTGCTGTTGAGACTGCTCTGTCACATAGTACTGCTGAAACAGCGCTTTCTTGCATGCCAATCTGCATCTGTTTCAAATGATCCAACAGAGCAGCAAATAGAATGCAGTTATGGTTGTGCCCCTTTCCAAGCAATCTATGAATATTATACCCTGAAAATCCCAAAGGACAGTAGTAATCAAATTTACAGCTGATAAAATGGTCATCACCTTTTTAGGAGCACTTACACTAGTTTTTGTCCATTGTTTTGATTGTTTTTTGGTCTGCAATGGATACAAATGTCATTCATGATTATGAATATGTGCAAAAAGTCTTGTGGGTTACAGATAAATGTTGCTAGATTCTGCGTTGAAATTTTTACTGAATCTGATTTTGGTCAATGTCAACAGTTGCAGCACCCATCATGTAAAAAGCTTTTTCATAGTCGGTTTTTCAAGGAGGATGAAATGCACTCATTCATTTGAGAAGCCTATGGCATCAGCTACCTCATGCACTTTTAGTATGCAATATTCCATTACAATATTGTGAACTACTTTGATGATTTCCTAAGTGTTGACCTCTATTGGGTAGCTGGAGCAAGTTTCATTTTTGTCCTTCTGAGGACTCATTTGAAGATCTGGTTAAACGATATTCAAGGGGCAAAGTTATAACCAGAAATTGCTATATCCAGAACCAAACTGTTGAACCAACTTGCTTTCATAATGGGATTGTTAGTGAAATAAAAAGGCGTTTTACAATGTTCATACTCTGGAACATACTTTTTCTTAAGTCTACATAATATGTATACATATATTAATTTTCCACAAACAATTTTTTATTTTAGTTTTCTTGTTTTTCTTTTAAGTATAAATTTTTGTTTACATGGCTATGAATTTCTTTTAAGGAAGCTGAGGGTTACGTATGTCCGAATGACCCCAAGAGAGCTGTAGACTTGTGACAACATCGGAGTTTTGAAAATGTCTTCTTCAGTCCTGTCGATTTCCCCCTCCTTGTTCTTATTCAGAACAGATGCAACGATTGCTTCTTTGGTCAGTTCCTCAGATGTAATGATGGTAGCATCGATTTCTGTGAATGACTGTGCATTGCCGTGAAAATTAGCACAGTCTTTGGGCCCATTGATTAAAATTTGTCGTAGAGTCTTCATCTTGATCAGTACCAGCTTCATATACATTTCCAAAACCATGTCTGAAGCAGTTTTGGATTCTTTTTGGAGTGATTTCGTCCCAGGAATTGGAAATCAGTATGATTGCATCTAGTGGTGACATGTTAAAATTTGCAGACTCGTCCAACCTTTTTAAGACCAAAAAATTTACGGAATTTGGCTTTGATTATTGATTATTGGTTGTAGAAAAGAGGTTGTATTTACTGGTAAAAATGAAGTTTAATATTTTTAAGTTTGAGACTGACAGATGGGAAGGATAGTTATCTACATTGAGAATAATTTTGTTTTTCTTCCTTCCAAATTCTTTGTCTTAGCCACTTGGAACAAAATTTGCTTGTCATCCACAGTTTCTTATTGTTGGTATAGGCCTAATCGTAATTTTTGATCATTTTTAAAGCAATGCGGAGATTTCGATTTATCAATCATCAATCGTTTTTTCTTATCCGATCCTCTCATGTTGATGGCAACAAAAACTGTATTGCATTTTTTGAAATGTCTTCCTCCATGGCACATTTCACCTTTAAACTTAAAAGTTTGCGATAAAGTAATCCGTTGTCGTCTATGTAGTTTTCTCAAACTGCTGGCCAGATGGAACACTTGAAGATTCTCCACCTGTTGATCCCAATTGATTAGCTTTTTCCTGAAGAAAATTGGGATATTTCTGAAGTGTGTCTTCTAGATGTTTATATTTGCTACTTCTAATTTTTTTTTTCGAAGTCACATCGTGTTCAAGTGTGTCTTTATTTTGTCTCTGGATTTCCAAATTGTTGATATAATAGACTAGGAAATTCAAAGCTCCGACAACAAATGTTTAATCGTTTCCTCGGCTTTGTTTGGAAACTAATGACTCAGTAAACAAGAATACTTGTCTGTGGCACACATACCACCCTCCCCTTCCTTTTCATCCCATGCTTTCTATTTTTCATGCATTTAAAACTCCCACATAGTGTGTGCGCGTTCATTCATACATAATATTGTTAAAACTGGAATGAAAAAACTTTTTCTTATAAGTTTTAAATTGTTTTATATGGAATATTGTTATACTTAACATCCAGATTTATTTCTTCAGATTTAAGTTGCAAACTAAACTAGATAAGGTTATATCATTATATCGGGAATATTTATCGAAGGATTCTACTGTACATATATATCCACATATTAATGCCTTCACATTGCGTATATATGTGCACGCACACTCATCCTCATCTTAACACTCGCATATGAAAATGCTTCCACATGTGCTTGTGCAATTAAAGGGGATAAGTATGGGGTGGAAGGGAAGGTTACTATTTAGAGGATGACTGTCTGGACTGCAAGACTCGTTGGAAGCAGAATAATTGGTAGTAGGGGGAGGGGTGAAATTATTTGTGTCATGGGTCTGGGCATGAGCAGATATTAAGAATTGTGTTTTAGAAAGTGCTGCAGTATTTCTCTTCTTGCACATAATTTTGCAGTTGAAGTAGGAACTGGTGCCACTTACAAAATCAAACATAAAATTACCCGTCTCTCCTCCTACATCATTGACCAGAGTACTGTGATTTCTTTTATGGCCAACGGAACTACCCCTTCCTCAACGCGTTGCCAACCACCACAGTACTTTGAAACAGACTAACACCAAATTCCCAATAGCTTCTAAGGCCCAAAGTCACACACCAACAATTTTGAATAAATGCTTCACACTGGCCCTCCTCGTAAGTCTTCCTATCCTCCTCCCACTTCTTAAGTTGATGAACTCCGAATATATCCAGAAAAAGCGCTATACTCAGCAGCCTCAAACATACAGTCAAGTTACTTTAATGTTGTTGTGTATCTATTTTGTTTTCCAAAATTTTTCGACCTGGTTACCTTTTGTTGAGAGAGAGAATTCTTGGCTTTATTGAGTGTTGATTGTTGCTGGCTAATGGTTGACTCACTCAGATTTCAATTTGACACCGTGTGGCTGCCCAGAATTATGCTCTGCGCTGTACTGTTTTGAAGATGGGGGGTTAAACCCTCAAAATTTTGAATTTACGCTGCTTCCTAGCCTGCTGATGTCAACTATGGATTGATTGATTTGCTGCTCTTTATTCCTCTTTCTTGTACAGATGTTTTTATTAATTTTACTGTGTAATATTATAACAAAATTTAATTTCAGAATCACCGATGGAAAATGGATCTGAAGTAGAAGTGGAGATAAGAGGTTGTTCAATTGAAGCTGTTGAAAGAGTTCGCGATGAAGTGAAAGATTTGATAGCAAAAACTGGACTGGAAGAAGTAGCAGTCAATTCCATTTTAATTGATCATTTTCTTTGGGACTACAGACGTGAGCATGCAGCAGCTCTGGAATACATTCCATTTCATAAAGTTAGGTGTATTTATTATTAACTGTATATTGAGATACAACTGAAGAGAGTATCTGATGTCAAAATGCATTTTTCTGTTTGTATTATACCTGGAATGATAAATATTTTACTGTTCAGTACTATGTCATTTTAATTGTTAGGATAAATATTTTTATTTTACCTTATAAGTATGATCCTAACAATTTACTGATTTATGTAAACTAATTAAATAAAGAAGTAGTTAAATTACATACAAATTTAAGTGAAAAGTTATCACACAAAATGTGAACTCTAATTAACAATAAAGTAGCCAAATAACAGAAGCTGTATTTTTTCAACATTGATTTATCAGCAAACGATACCTATTAATGCTGTGTATTGAATGTTTTAAATTGTGGTGGTCACCATTCAACCCCAGAGTGTAGGAACACAAGTTGAGGAAATACGGGGTCCGACAGACAGAATGTCCCAATTTCCGATATGCATATATCTGGGTGGGATGCTGGTTGAACGGTGCCATAAACATCATGTGATCAGGACAGAATCGTGCATTTACTGTGGAAGTTTTTTGCAAATGGCAGTTAACCGACAGCAACGCAGCAAGCCTTTTGCGTGCTGTTGGCATTTGAATGATGGGACCCTGTTCCCAAATCACATTGGGCGTGATTTCAGATCAACAAGTGCTGCATGTGAAGGAAAACCTCCTGACCAACTAAGGTCTGCAACAGGATCAGAACATGTGGCTGATGTCAGGGCTTCAATTTAAAATCCTCACAGTGAAACATGTGAAAGTGTTAGGAATATTCTTCACCGAGATCTGAAAATGCAAAACTACAAATGGTGATTGTGTAAGAACTATGGGAGAAAGATTTAGAAACCCGTGAGACTATGTGTCCCAATTCCCTCCAGCATATGCTTTTCTCTTTTTGGATGAGTCATATTTCCACCTTTTCTTCTAGAGCAGGTATGCCAACAGTGTCCTCAAACTGTGGAAGTGAGGAAGGAGGCCACTTAACAGGCATTATGTCAGAAACAACTCGGTCAGTGAGAATTGCCACGAGCAATCGGTACGTCAACAATTGTGACCGACATCTAAATTAAATTAAAATGGCGTCATGAACACTTTCATATAATAAAAAAAACTTCTTCCGTAATTATTTGGTTTCAATTTTATCAGCCTCGCAAATAGGTGTATTCTTTCATCTGGACACTGTACTTCAATAATGTAAGTGCTTTATCCAGTGTTATCCACTCCGTTGTCAACCTTGCATTCCTGCTGGTACAAAACCTGTTTCCGATAACGAGGCTCTGACCAAGCGACTTCCAGTTTAAGAAATCATCCTCCTACCAAGTGCCAATGGCTTTCTTGGCGAGGAAATTGTCATGGCAGCCCATTTGCCTTTGGGCATAAAGGCAGATAATTTCTTCAACAAACAGCACAGAACATCACATAATAGTTCCACTGAAAAATCTCCAAATTACAGATGTTAAGAAGTAAACTGTACACACACTTAAACCTCTGGGCCAACAGATTTGTTCTTGTAAACCTGAGAAAAGAAAGTTGACAAATTATGATTTTGTACGTGGAATGTACAATGAATAGAAAGTGAAAATAATAGAAATAATGGATATCCTAGGATTGAGGAGAAAGCAGAAGATGAAGTAAAACATGGAGAATATAAGAAAGGAGGACTGGAGTTTATATTTTGTACAGAAGAAGAAAAAGAGTCTAAGGAAATTATTTACCACATGACATTGTCAAAGGCATATGGATAGTTCTATATACTGTGGATGATGATGAATATTGCAGCTGCTAGAAGATTTAAAATCTATATTGGCACTAAATTTATTCCAAATGCACATATGTGAAGTCTGATTCTTCTATTAAGAACCTGTTATATTTCAAATTGCTCCTGGTACAGAATCAATTGACATTCAAGGAAGGAAGCTTGTTCCCATGTGGAAAAAGATTTAAAATTTTTAAAATATAGATAGTGATAAAACAACCAATGAAAGCATTTATAAGTAAACCAGGAACAGAAAAAAATTATTTCAGTATTTATTTTTCATGGTTCTATCAACCATTTAACTTTTTGATGATAATTAGTGATACTTATATGTAATCTCATTCCAAATGTCTGCTTTCTCCACCACATATTTTTACTGTTCGTGGGAAGTATTCAGTTTCTCCCTCCATTGCACTGAAAAGATCCCTCCAACGGTGTGAAACTTGGTACAAACAGACCACATTATAAGATTTATACATACAATTGATATGGATTGTAAACAAGAAGTGTAAATTAGTATGAAAATTGGCTACCACTTTACACAAAATACAGATTAAAATTTTTGGTGGTCAGCGGATAAAGGAGGGCGATTCAAACTGGCTTTTCTGAGCAGTAATGATGGATTTGACAATGTAAGTAAACTGTTAAGCTATGATCAAAAGAAAGTGTGAGTAGTTGTATTTGCTATGCCAATTATTTTTTATATAATGCAGTACACTAATTACAAAATGATGCTTAATGAGTAGTATTTAATTAATGTATTTTCATGGGTGTCAAAGTCTGAGTAAATTATTGAAAAAGCTATATATGTAGGTAGGATAAGTGACGAAGTCACGCATTTGATAATTGGATAGAAAGAAAGATAGAAATATTTGGGAGAAAGGCAGGAAATTCGCTCTTTGAATCATATGTACGGCATGGAAACATGCACAAGGAAATACATATGTCAAGCGTAGAAGGGAATGGAAGAAGGAAGAAAGACTGAAAAAATTCGATGTGGCCAGGACTCGAACCTGGGTACACGAAACAACAGTGCATCACCCCTAGAGCCGGGGCGTGCGTCTATCCACTCCGCCACCACATAGAGTACGACCAACCGAACATTTTCAGTCTATATATATTAGGTTTTCAAGTTAGGATGGCTAGAGAAGAGGGATGGAAGAATTAGGAGCATCCGTTAAGGATAAATTAAATATATATATAGGATATATATATATATAACAGGTAAGCACATTTTTATTTATTAGCTGGGTGTCCATATTGCCTGGGTATTGATTTATAACAGTTGTATGATTTGCCATCAGCTTCAACACCATTTGATTTCATGTTAATGATTTGCACCCATCACAGGGGTGGTAACTGTGTCTAACCACATCAGTATTTGTTTGCAGGTTGAAAAGGACAAGAGTATAAAATTTGGTCAAAATTTCTCCTCCCATTTAAGATAGAACAAGGAATTTTGTTTACATCTTTCCATGTTCCACCTAAGGGTCTAACGAAAATTGACCGGCAAACCCTTCGACTCTCGTTTTGATACCTATTTTCTAGTTATTTTTATGGTATGCCCTTGCATTTTGAAAGAGGTTCAATCTATACACACATGTATAAATCTATTACCCATGCATGGGAAACATTTTTAATTTGACATAAATGTTGACTGTTTTGTGCATATTTTAAAATTTCCAGCTCTGGCCCAACAGTGCCACAAAGAACAAATATACAAAATAGGATTGAAATTGCTTCACACATTTAATTTGTTTGTGGAACACTTGTATGAAATTAGATATTTCTCACACATTAACAATGAATTTTAATTTTAAGAGTAATATAGGTGATCCAACTCATTGGTCTGTTTAGCATGAAACAAATTGCAAATTTAAAGAACCTTTTATTTAAGTTAGTTCTTGGCAAATGTACAAACTGGTTTTGTAAGTCACGTGCTCCTCGCATGCATAAAAATGCATGTCAAGATGTTGACGAAAGCAATACGACTCACACAAATTTCTTGTAATGTTTGAGCATAAAAGATTTAGTGTGGGTCTTGTAAATTGACTGAACTTAGTTCCATCATCAGATGAAAACTAGGAATGATTGAAATAAAAATATGATTGTCGAAAGTAGCTGAAAAACTTGTGGTATTATTTAATGACTTAAATAGGACTTACAGAGGATGGAACGTAATAGACACACACATTGTCTATGTAATTTTAATTTCATAAATGCTAGATGTGGTTTCAACAATAAATATTAGTGTATATTAATGTAAGTCACAACTGTAATCTTTATAAAAATATTATACAATACAAACACTCTTAATAAAAATATATCACAATAAAACAATGTCAACTGAGTTTGTGTTTTGCCCAATTAAGTGACAGCCTACTGAGCACTCCATATTGAAGGCAAAGATGTAATCTATAAGCACATACAACTTTTAATTAAATTTGCGATATCTTTTTTTCTATTTAATACTGAAATTGATGCACTCAAAAACCAGTAAAACTTAATAATTTATTACATGGAATTTTTGGCACAGACTTAGACGATTTTTAATGGCATCAAATAGAGGAGTTCAAAAATTTATGTCCATATGAAATGCTGTGATAATCATGTTGTTAAAGACAACTACAATTGGTTGTCAATAAATGACAAACATTATTTCAAGTTAACACACAAACAAATTGCCAAGATAACTAGTACATTTTGTCAATTAAATTGGTAAATAAAGACAAATTAATTAGAAAGAAATAGTTGTATGAAAACTTACATATGATTGAAATCTATCAATATATAACAAAACAGTATTCATATGGAATGGTCAATAATTTAATACATTGTATCTTATTGAAGACTACTTTGTTTTTCAATTTTATTTTCAACTATTCTTTGATTGTATCAAGGTTAAATAAATTCAATTTTTATAACACACTTTAAAATGTTGGCAAAACAGAGCGAGAATGATTATAATATAAATAAGTAGAAGCCTAAAGTGCTAAGGAAACTGACATTCTTTTAATTCTATAAAACACTATATTCATGGAAACAAATCAATGATTGTTTTTATGTTTGGACATTCCTTTCCTCCTTCCTGAAAAATTATAGCAATTTTAACAACAGTTTCTTGAAGTGACGTATAATAATAAAATAGATTTGTTAAACCCATTACAAATTGATAAATCTGCAAACCATACAAAATGAGTAGTTTTGTTTGAGTGGTGCTTGGGTCACAACATTTGATACAGCAATACTTTTGATAAATTGAATAGAAGCATAAGGCTACCTTTCTTAATTGACATGTTTAAGAACTTTCCAAGCTACTTTATTGAAATAAAGACTTGTGATTCTTATTGCAAATTATAAGGAAACCCTGTACACAAAATTAAATTAAAAATGAGATATCATATGAAATTATATTTGTGCAACAGTTGTGGTTCCATTTTCAATCTTCAGAAAGTGTGGTCTTATGTTTCATAGAAGCTTTCATTACTGTGATATACAAATTTACTCCTGAAACTGCACCATCTCCAGTAGTCTAAAGTCACAGAGGTTAGTGTGTTGCAGCACATGAATTTGTTACTTTCTTTTGTTCTGAGTAAAGTGATAGTTCCTTCAGCTTCATTCTATTGCTGAGTAATAATCAATTTCTGATAATTGAAAATTACTTTGAATATAAATAAGAATACATTATTCAGCAATTAATTTCTTTCTACTACACAAAAAATTATAAGATAATTAGTGTCAGAAATTCCTTAAATTTTATGAAACTAATAAGGCAAAGCAGTGAGCTCTTGAACTGGGTTCACAATAAAATTGGTGTCCATTTATATCATGGATCTAAAATAACAGAAATGTATGCTATATAATGAGTTTTAATTAAATAAAATATGAAAACAGCCTCTTAATCACATTGTCATACAAAAACTGACAAAATACCAGTTAGAAAAATATATTTTTATAACAATTTTCAAATCAAGTAATTGACCTGTAGATTGTATAAAATACACAACTGCTATCAAACAACTTTATTACACACACTTATTTCAAAATTTTGACTAGGCAAATGTATGTTTTGTGTTAATGAAAAATATAAATTATAATCTTGCCTTAATATTGGACTGTCAAAAAATTGAATAATATAAAAAAACTATTCAATTATCGCTAATCAAGTAATCAGAGTTGCACAATTCATGGAGTCAAGTACAATTCTGTGCTTTCTCTACACATCAATAAAAATGATGCGCAGAGACAAAGTCGACAATTCAAATATCAATAAACAGATGTATTAAAATATATATATATTTTTTAAAATGATTTCAAAGTAACTTACATAATATATAACCATTTCAACTATATACAAAAGTATACAGATATATATAAATAATTGGATAAAAATCACACAAAACTATTTACATTATAATAATCGTCAGGTCCATTTGCACTTGTACTTCATAAAGTGAAACATTCTTGGGCGATGAAAGAAAGTCGTGTTATGCGGTACTCAGGAGCTCACTGTAACAATTAACAAGTCTATCATGCACTTATAAACTCTCATTATTCCTTACTTATGTTTGTTTCATTAACCAAACTGTTTGTGAGATTAAAACTTTTTTGTGACATACATTAAATCTTATGTGGACTATCTTATCCGACAATTGAATTCTTATGAGAACAAATATTTTATGTTTATTGCTTTCAAATTATTCTTAATGTACACCTGGAAATGTCCACAGATTGTGGAAGAACCATTGTTACTAGCAAATCATTTTGTTAATATAGTGTACTGACAATTTTTTCCTACTAAATTATTTGTATCCTACTTCTCAAACATTATTTGTCAATTTAAATGTCAGTTATAACTGTCAATTATAAAACAAACCAGACAATTTTGTAAAATAAAATAACAATAAAATTAAAATGCAATTTCAGCTGAAGTGTGTAAAGTACACACTTTTAGAAATTTTATCTACAAAATTTTAATTATATTCATACCTTTCAATATTTTATTAGATTAATATTTTATTGAAATATATTTCTGACATATTTGACATGAAAGAAACTGCATGATAAATTTGTATGTAAGGAGAGACAACATTGCAGTACCTTGATAGTTCTCTTCCTGCAAGAACATTATTCCCCACAAGTCCAGATCTAGATCTACTTCGATTTAGTTGTGCTCTTCTTTCAGCTACAACAAAAATGATGCATATGAGAGTATTTATATAATAATTTGTTATATCACTTTTTATTTGAAATAAAAGAAAAGTTCACTTTTAAAGCAAATCATTAATAATATGTACTCATGGTAAAAAATATTTGACCTATTACATGATGAGCATGGATAAAATTTAAGGAAAACAGACTAAAAATTATTTGTGTGAAAGTAAATTTATACAAATTAGAGCCAATAGTAGAAAAAAATGATAATCATATAAACAATATAACATTTTAACAAGACAGAAATAAATATCTTGATACTCTAGAAATCTAGCTCAATCAGTAATAGAAGAAGAGGTTGATGAAGAGTTAGGTGACAAAATTTTAAGGTCGGAGTTTGACAGATCTGAACAATGGTAAAGCGCCAGGAATTGATAACATTCCAGCAGAGTTGATAAGATCATCGGCGATGAAGCAATATCATAGCGGTTCAGGATAGTTTGCAAAATCTATGAAACAGGAAGGTTTTAGTAAAAACATAAATATACCCATATTACTACAGCAGTTTACACTGAGGTTTTATCTAACAATTAAAAAAACTGTGTTTTTATCTATTCCTTCTTTTTATAGTTTTTTAAAGGCAAAATATCTCACTTTCTTTATAAATAAAACAGCAGCATCTTATTGGTCTATATAACCTACTGCTAACAGAAGGTCTTTCTTTTCCCCCTCTTGACTTTCGTCAGCATCTTCAACACCTATAGATTCGTCCAAGTCTTCATATTCTTCTACAACAGGTTGTACTGTCTGTTCATCAGTAAAAACTCCATTTTTGAGTATGTTTAAGTAGTGTTCACAATTGAACTACATTAAATGTAACAGTGCTCAGCCAGTCGTGATGCGACAATTTCATGTTTCGGCTGCTCTCAGCAGTGCAAATGGTTAAAGCAGCGGCTGATTGAAGTGAGGTCAGGAAATGATAGTAAAACTAATTAGAACTATTACCAAGGACAGGAAATAGAAGTAGCAAGGTGGTGGCTTAGCTGAAGTTTATTTTGTCCCCTTCCAACCCCCTGTTAGGAGATGAACTGTAACTTAAATCAAGTTTTTAATTATAGAATCAGAATCAATCAACGACTCGCACCACACCAGTTTCGACACCAAACTTGCTTTTTTTAATGATGGATGGAGTCGAAATTATATTCAAACAGCATTGACAGACACTATCAAATTAACTGACCCACAAAAATATTTATGTAATGGAAATATTGTCTGGTTTTGCATATTAAAAAATTTCTACAACCTCCACTCCTTAGGGGTGGTAGCAAAGTCTTACCCCGACAGTGCTGATTACTGATTACAAAGAACACATGTACAAAATTTGGTCAAAACTGTTACACACACATGATGGGGAATATTGACCTATTTCTATTTGTTCAGCGAAGAATAGCAGCCTGTAGTTAATCTAACAAGACGGTATCTTTTTTATTGGTACCAGAATATATTGCTGGAGGCTTAGTTTGGTACACGAAGGCAAAACTGTGCTACTAGTTTACAGGTGACACAAGCAGTGTCTGGGAAAGGTGAACACACCAGCATTAAAGTGCTTTCCATAGTCCTTTCTTCTACATTAGTGTTTGGTGAATTATAAGTGAAGAGTTTTTGTGTTGTGAATATTATAAAATATTGTGGTCTGTTCTTAATATTTGTGAATGAAATATGATAGTGAAGTGAGAGAAAATCTTTTTTTATTACACTAAAAATTAATCAGAGAGATTTTATGAGGCACATAAAAATTCTATGTTTACATATTTCTTAAACTCATATGTATTTTTCCATTAAGTTTCATGAAATGAAATATAAAATGCAATATTATTTTCATGCATTCATATCTTTAGATTTTAAGTGTAGATTCAGTTAATGCTATTAAAATTTGAGTTTTCATTATGTGTTCAATGTCATGTATTTGTATCATAAGAATGTAATTAAATCTCAATGTAAGGTAAGGATTAACCATTGGAGGCTGTTAATTGAAATTAATTTTATATCAACTATTTAGAGTCCCAACAACATGAACCTGTTTTTTTAAGAGTTTTTATAGTGGGATCATGGATAAAACAAATTAAAATTCAAGTAATTGAAAAATATAAATTCATGTGTAATTGTATGTTTCTATTACTTTCAATTAAATATTATAAATTTCTTTATTAATCAAAATCTGTTGTCATCTTTTATAAAGATCCTTTCATTAGCAATAATATCTTGAAAATTCATTTTAAATTTTGCTAATATTAGAGAAAGTTTGCAGTTCCAAAGTCAAAATTTGATGCGAATGCAATTTCAATTAATTTTTTTTAATAATATCAAGTAAATTCATTTTTCATCATCAACATTTTTGTATGTAACATTTAAAGGCTCCCAAAACATGGGGCAATTTAATATTAAATCATTGTAATTAAATACATTTTGCATATTCCATTACATAGCACCAAAATGTGGGAATATTGTAAATTAATTGTTTTCTTTATTACTATATATAATAATAATAATTACGCTTTCATAACTTTTAATTTTCTTTTTGTAATTTATAAAAACAAATGGTTATATAGACATACCACCAGCAACTCGTGTCCTTGGCCTCTTTTGGCGTTGTTCTCGACTGAAAGCAGAACCTGTCTGTAAAGCTTCTAGAAGACTATCCATTACACCCTCTTGTGTCTGATCTGCATTCATGTCAACCAAAGCTCGCTTCCTTTCCACTCGTTGAGCCCGCTCCTGCTCTGCCTTTTCCCGAGCTTCTCTTGCTCGCCTAACTTTTTCTTCTGCTTCTCTGACTTTAACATTATCCTTGTGTGCTTGCTGTAATAAAGTGGTACATCAAAACAATATGTTAGATTTATCAACAAATTGAGTCATGTGAGTTACTACTACTAATAATAATAAGATGGTCCAATACATGGAATTAGATTACCAATGTTAAATTGGCTGGGCAATCATATTTGCAATATACTTAAATGTAAAGCATTTATCAAAGTTAAAATCAATAAAATATCCAAAGAGTTCCACTGGATCCAGAATTGGGTCCACTTTTTTAATATTTATTGATGATGATGATAGTATAACACTGAACAATGTGGAATGCCTAGTTTTTTAGATGATTTGAAAATTTATAAGACTATACTAACAAAAACTGATGATGCACAAAATAGTTAAGATAAAAAATTCTTGGTGTATTAATAGTTGTGTATTTATAAATATACATATATAAATAAGGCTGCTAGGATTACTTAAATTGTTTGTAAATATTGTTAGAATAAGTGAAGTGAGCGGCAATGAGACATTTGTGTGGATTGAAGTGCCACGTGCCAGACTGCATTATTGTGTCTTTGGGTGACGCAAGCATTGTGTGTCATGCACAAAAGACTCTGGAAGGTTCGAGAAGGTATTTAGAGATTTTGACATGTGAATTTTACATAAATTTCCTAGAGATGACATAGATGTGATTGTAGGGTGGAGCCTGGAATACTATATTTAGCAGCCATATACAGATGTTGGGTGAGTGAAAAATTATATGCGAAACTTGCTTTTTTAAAAATATATATATTCAACATAAAACATAAATGATATTTTTAAAGCATCTGCTTGCTTCACACTCGAGAGGTCCAATATCCCCTGAGATCTTGAAAATGCTTGTTGTTTAAATGTTTTGTTTTTTTCTTGCGTTAATGAATATAGTGGTATGAGATTTTAAAAAGGTAATAATTGAGAGAGAGAGAAAGTTGATGACTTACTTGAGTTTCACAGTTGGCAGATACCACACAGGGTTTGAAGTTCTGAAATTAGGAAGACATTTCCAGTAATCGGCTGGCTGAATCATACATATGATTTAAAAGAGCGAATTTCCTGCCTTTCTCCCAAATATTTATACCCTTCTTTCAATCCAATGTGTGTCACTGCACAAAATCATTTTAAAAAATTCTCCCACCTGCTCAAACAGGCAATTATGGGTGGCATTAAAATTCCAACACAATTCTGACTGAACACCCCCCTCATCACATAAAAACCTTGCCTAGCGACATCTTCAATCTTCCAAAACTAACAATTTGGCCCTCCCAAATCCCTGACAAAAAGCTCATCCAAACCCTTTAACCACAGTGTCCTCAATCTGACCTCAAAAAATTTCAATGGGGATGAAATCTCGGTCCTTGATAAAGGCCTCACCTTCTCCCCCACTCCAACACTGGACCCATTTAGACTTGCCCATGATACCCTTAAATTCTGCCAAACAGTCCAGTGGAAGCACCACTTTATTAAAAATCCCCCAATCAACCCTGAACCTCTAAAATTGAAAAACATCCTCCCTACCGTACTACCCACCTGTCAAAGGGTTGCCTTTAGGCGCTCACCTAACCTCCGCAACATTCTGCCCAGCCTGAGACCATCAATGAAAGAGAAAGTTGGTGGCCTGGAGGGGCCCATTGTTTAAGAGCTAAGCCAGCCGTGCAGCAAATTTTGTTTGTTCAGTCATTTGCTAGTCAATCACTGGAAATACCTTCCTAACTTTCCGATGAAGGGCGGTGCCTCCGAAAATTCAAAGAACATCAAACCTTACATGGTGCATGCCATCTGTGAATTGCTTATAGATACGAATGCATCTCTCCTATTTTACAGATTCTACACTTAAGTCTACTCAGTTTCCTAGCAGATTGTCTAGACATTTGTAATTGATCATTATTAATCAAATTATACTAAAAATAATCAAATAAAAAGAATATGCAAAATAATCCATGGTAATTATTATAGCCTTCATACAATTTTAAAAAATGTGAACAGGTTATATTCATATTTTAGTCCTCTAAAAAATGTTCACAAATGTAATAACAATTATCATCGCTATTAAAAGAAGGAGCTTTTGTGTTTTACAGACATATTCATCTCATCCCTACAACAAAGGTTTTATTTCAATAATAACTTTGTTCTAATACTGTTTCTTTTGTTTATTATTATAATGCCTATTTTGAACTCTAATATTGTATTTATATTTTAATATGAAGTGTTCTACATTTAAAAAGTATATTAGTCTGTGTAATTGATATAAATAAATAAACAATTAAATCAATCACACTATTGATACAAATAATGTAAATTGTTTTTAATATATGTCTATAATCCTATAGGGTACAGAGCTTGGCGTAGAGCACTATTAATAATAACCAACCCACCTGTTTTTAGTCCCTAGTTTTTATTACAATTTAAAATACACATCTACAGAAGCTTTTGTCATATTCATCTGAAAAAATTATTGAATTCAATGTGTACACTTTGACAAAATAGAAATTCTTTGTGCTTAACACATTTAATATAGAAAGCGGGAATAATTCCTTCAATTGAAGCTCAGCCAATGGCCATGAAACTAAATTTAAAAGATAAGAATTGAAATATCTTAACCAGACACAGGAATTGAAACTGGAACCTTCCATTTACCATGTTGTTTTTCTAACCACTGAGCCAGTCCAAGGCAACACCAGGACCTGATGTTAGATCCTTCCACTCCTGTATACCTGAAGCTCAGGCTCACTTACAATTTACTAATCATTCTCTTCACAACCCAACTCTAGTGAAATCAAGCTTCACTAACTTCCTAGAAGAAGACATAGTGAATTTTTTTTTATTGTCAAGGAAAAGGGTTGATCATTCATGCGTAAACCCTATGTATATTTACTTGTACATGTGCACAATAGGGTTTGTTAGAATTGCTATGGTGTGTAGGTGTTTACCCTTTTTGCATTCAATTACATGTAATAGTGGTTTGACTCAAATAAATGCAAATTGTGTATTTTTCTGGGTTAAATTGTAATTAAATGTTTTATCAGATAAAAATGGCAATTGTTGAAAGCTTCTGTAGGTGTGCATTTTAATTTATGAAAAAAATAAGGACCAGAAAATAGACTGGTTGGTTAGAGTTAATATTGTTCTAGTCCAAGCTCCAGATACTATGCAGGGTATGTAAGAAGACTCATTACAATGTTAATGGATGAGAAGTCCATTGCATTGTCAATAGTTTGATACAACAATCTGTAACAACAGAACAATGAAGTTAGTAATAAGTGATGATACATGTCCAACTGTACTATGCTAGTAAAGGGTCTAAATGAAATGTCATGGAATTACTGGTTTTCACCTGGTTGGAAGCCTGAGAAAACTTTGTTAATGTAAATGGACTTACTGCCCACCTACTTATTTGTATATGGTGGATGTTGTCTAATTTAGTGTGAAATGAATTACAGAGTAGATAAAGAAATGTGATTTTTGTGGTTGGTACAAAAAATATTGAATTTTATTTAATTTCAGCATATGCTGAAAATATATTAAATTTCCATTCCTAAGAATAGGACACAAAGCTTATTTAAAAAATTTTCAATGACTAAAGTATGTTTCTACTTACAATAAAGTTGTCTTTAAATGTTTTAACATCACCAAAAAACTCTTCCAAGGGATATTTTTGTTTGTCAAAAGCAAAGAATTCTGACAGTTCAGTATATAGTATGTCCATATTTTTGAACATGTTTTCCAAAACTTCAAACTGGTCCCTAGCTTCTTTTGCAAAACTCTGAATTATTGAGTTAAGAAATATTACCATTGCCACACAATTGCTTCACATACAACAGCTAAACATGCTATTAAAATGAAGGGAAAAAAATCTGTTATAACAATTAAAATATTTTAGTGAAAGGATACGCTCATAACTTCTACAAATTTGTCCTCATCAGACTGTGGAACTCTGCTATTGCTTAAATCAGTCTCTAGATTTTTAATACTAGCATCCATTTGCCGAAGCATTTTCTGAAGTGTGTCTACAGAAACTCTTGCAGCTCTATCAACATGAGTTAATTCTTCATAAAACATCAATAACTCTGGAAATTTATTTTCTATTGTATCTGTTAAATAGTGTAGAAGAGTTATTTTATTTTCTACATCCTTTGTGCTCGTTAGCTGAAAATAGTAAATACAGTAATTTAAGAAGTATAAAAAACAGGAAAGTTAAATGATAAAATAAATATGTATCACTTAATTTTGTTTGTTTATTAGCTAATTCTTTATCTTATTTGTGCAGCAATTAATTATGAAACATTCTGAAATACAATATCTATAATATATAAATAGAATCATTTCTACCTTTGTCAAGAAATTTATTTCAAAACCGTAAGCCTGGCCATTCTTTGATCCACTATTCATATAATTTCCAACCAATAAAATTAATTCCAATATTTGAGCAAATTTTTTACTTTGTTTAACTTCTTCACAAGCTGCAGTGGCAGCAACAATGTCCTGAAAAGTTGATGTATGGTTATTCTGTACTAAAAAAAATTAATCACACAAAGTGAACAGTCATTGTAGTTAAAACAAGTGGTATAAGTTATTGGTTATAATAATTTGAATAAATCATGCCCTATTTTAGTTAACAGTGAAAGACAATGTACAATTGCTCATAAACTCAGAAAAAAAAGATGAATTGGAAATATTCTCATCCAATGAAATGAACTTTTAAATTTGTATAGAAAATAAATTTTCAATCCATATGAAGGATGAAATTATAAACAACAACATGATTTATATATTGTGTATTATTAACAAGTGCATTGGTTTTCACAGAGGGAACTTTCATATTAAAATTTATTCAAATAATAAAAAATAAAAATCAGTAAATTCAGAACAATATATTTACTTACAGGTTTAATGTCCTGAACCATTTCATTATAATGTAATTTAAAACTTAAAGATTTTAATCTTGGTAAGAGCCTCTTAATTTCTGAAATCTGAAATGAGGAATACAAATATTAGTTTTTATATGAGGTATAATGATAACATTAATAGATATGGTATTGAAAATTATATGATTTATTTTCAAGATATCATACAAATAATAAAATATATAATGCCTATGTTAAAAAAATATAGATCACAAAGAAGTAACCAAATTACAGACAAAATTAAATACCACACAGCACTTTTGCAATCCTTGTTGATTGCATGAAATAAAGTCTTTAATTTCAAAATTTGAAGTTGATAACAGTAAAAATTTAATACTGAATTTGGATTAAAGTTTTACATTAAAGAAAGAAATACTGCTAAACTTGTTATTGAAATGCTGTAAATGAGCTTGCAATACATCATATTTTCTACAATTAGGCAAAATCTCACACTGCATCATGCAATAACTAATTTGTTTACTTTTAATTTTGTTATAAACTTCAATAAACATTTTAAGAGAAATGGTCAATATATTAACACAAATAATCTGGTATGGAATACTTTAATGAAATATTTAATAAGGAAATACCTGGTCTTGCCATAAATTCTGTTACAACTTCCAAAACAAACAACTCGGTTATGCTTAAAGATACTTTCAGTATGTTATACTTACATAAATTGGCAACATTTCACAACAATCATGTTTCAAAATGACTGCCTTTTGCACACACACAGGTCGTGAGTCTTTCTAACCATTCATCTATTTCAGCATGCACTGTCTCCATAGGGAAATCTGCCATCAAAGAATGTTTTAAACTGTTAACTGAGAGATGTGTTTTATTGCAAGTGAGGTTCTCCAGCACAGATCAAAGTTTGTAGTCCACGGGATTGAGATCTGGGCTGCTGGAAAGTCAATCAGCAGTGTCTTGATGAAATCAGGCACATTGCGCTCCAGCCACTCCTGAGTGGTTTTTGCCTTATGGGCTGGAGCAGAATCTTGCTCGAAGCTCCACTACTTATTTTGAAACAAGGTGTTATTCAATTATTTCACAATTACACAGTATTTTGCACTGGTTTTGACACCCTTTTCACAGAAATGCAGTGTAGTGGTGGAATCATAACCATGACTGAAGAAGGATGATGGCATCTCTGAATTTTTGGAACCTTTTCACAGGTTTCATGAGATAATTCATTCTGATGGTTGAAACTCTCTTTTATTTGAAGATTTTATCGTCAGTAAAGAGAATTGATCTGTGGCCATTTTTGGCATACTGCCGGAGGTGCTTACATTTCAGCTTCCTCTGCTTCTTCAGATGAGCATTCAGAAAATGTCCAGTAGACCGACAGAAGTCTCTAACCCCAAGGTCGTTCCACAACAGTTGGGACATTGATCTTTTTGAAATTTGAAGATCACAAGCCATCATTGATTGCTTGCAGACAGGATACCACCAAATTCGAGCTGCAACCGCTTTGACAGTTTCTTGAGTCCTCACACTTCAATCTTTGATGGAACCAGTGTCAACAAATCGCTTGATAGTATGATAAACATTCAGCTCATTTTAAGCTTTTTCAGGATTTGGAAAATGACTGCAGCCAAGCTAAGCTACACAATTTTCATAATCAATCCATTTCTAACTTCCAAGATACAAGCTTCTTCTTTCACTACTGAACTCACAATGACTTGGTGAAAATTCCAGCACAGGGTATTTTTCTACCCAGACAACAGGAAGTACAGTTTGCACCAAAAGTTAGTAACAGTATTTATGACTAGACTAGATAAAGAAACAATTTTTCACCACTTCAGGTGTTCATTAAGAGACATCTCTCAACTGCATGCCAACATATATGTTTGTCTATGAAGAATTAATAATTTCTTTATTAAATATTTTATTTCAAGAGGAAAAAGAAATTAATTTGCATTTAGCCCAAGGGTGACTTAGAGGTATTATTCAGCTTTATTATTTATAAGAAAATTAATAATATTTTATAAAAATTAAATAATTACTCACATCATTTTGTGAAGAGTAACAACTTTTTAAATATTTTTATTCAGCTAAAATTTATGTGAGACTGTCAAATTAATTAATGTTAATGTGCTGTCCTGAAGAAGAAAAATTTGACATTTTATTGCTTCCCAGACTGGCAAATCCAACTATTGATTTAATGAAAGTCAGCTTCTCTCTATCCTTATTCGAATCCCATATTATCTTCACTAACTTTACTTTGCCTGGACTAAAAGGTGTATTGGAAAGAGAGTTCACAAAGATGATTCTGAGGGTAAGGGTTTGAGAAGGATCAGTGAAAAGTATTGGACACAATTATATGTTATGGTTTTTGGCATGAAAAGCTATAAGGAACTGAGTTTTGGACAATTTGCAGTGGTTATCAATTCGTTCAGGGAGAAGTCATTTAGTTTTACCAATATAGAAAGCAAGACATGCTCAGTAATGGATCTGGTTTATGATTGAGAGGACAGGATAATTTTTATATCGGGTTGGATTGCAAACCAGTGAAGGCCAGGCAGAGAATGGTGTTGAGTTTATGTAGTTCAAGTAAGTAGATTGTTGTCAAGGGGGGTTCTGGATATTTGGGCAGTGGAAGGGGTCAGGATAGTTTTTGTGGTGGAAGTTTATGCGGTATTTTTTGTCATGTATGATGACAAGTGGAGCTGATATAAGTGGCACTGCAAAGGGGGCCCAGATGACACCTTCCTATGCAAACCTATTTATGGGTCAGCAACAATTAAATTTCTCTTCCACTTAAAATATTAAGCTGGTTCCAGTTTATTTCAATTGTTGACATCAATAATTTGAACTTAGAGGCTGGAATTCAAACTGTTCAGACATACTCTGGGTCACAAAAATTTTCTTTTTCATACACCCTAAAGTAGATTACTTCTATCAATTAAAGGTAAGTCAACTGCTGTTTTCTATAATTAATAGGGAAATGACGAGAGATAGAAAGAAGGTGACTTACCTGAGGTTCATAGATGGTAGACACCTTGTGAGGTTTACAGAACTTGAATTTTCGAAGGCACCGCCCCCTTCATCAGAAAGTTAGGAAGACATTTCCAGTGATCGGCTAGCCGACGACTCAGGTAAGTCTCCTTCTTTATATCTCTCTGTCCTTTCCCTATTAATTGTTTTAATTAACATGACAATGTCATTTCCGATCACTGGAAATGTCTTCCTAACTTTCTGATGAAGGGGGCGGTGCCTCCGAAAATTCAAGTTCTCTAAACCTCACAAGGTGTCTACCATCTATGAACCTCAGGTAAGTCATCTTCTTTCTATCTCTCTGTCCTTTCCCCATTAATTGTTTTAATAAACATGACAATGTCATTTCCTGACTCATATATATAAATTCATTTGATTAGGAAAGAGAGACAGAACACAGCTATTGACTTACCTTATATTAATAATAGGTGTTAATTGGCAGTGATGAGAGGAAATGTTTTCCTGTATACCTGCCAGTCGACACCTACTGTATACAGTATATACATAATCAAATATAGAAGTTATTATGAATATTGTATAAGCTGTAACCATTGCAGGACACAGTTTATGATGCAAAATTATCCACTTTTACAAACATGTTATCCATTTAAAATTTACCTGATGAAGTCCACAAATATGAGCATAACATTAAATAAACATTGTTTGTTCACAAATTGGCTGTATTGTTTATTTATACTTAATTGTCAGATTATTCATTTACTGAACAATTTGAATGATATAAACATACCGTAACTGCAAATTGTTCTGCGCCTGTGAGTTCAGAATACTGTGACTTAAACTCTTCCAATCGTCTGAGTTGATCAGGAGGTGGTAGGTAATTTATTAATTGTTCTACAACACTTGCAGTAAGCACAGTATCATCACAACGAAGAATACATTGTTTAATTTCTTCATAACTTATATGCTTTAAGGAACCTCCTAAGAGGATTAAAATATTTTGAGCAGCTTTGCCATCTAATACTTTCAAATCCTTAATTTTTTTCCCTGTTGCACCCCTGAATCAGAAAATTAATAACATATAGCATCTATAACTTATCAATCTACACATTGCAAATACTTCAAATTAGAACTAAAATTCATGAGTAACAACAATGTTCAAAGATTGCATTAAGATATTTGTATTGAGTATATAGCAGTTTCCCAAAGTCTTATAATTTGAGAAAATAAAAAAATGAAAGGAATTAATGAGAAAGTAATGAAGCAGTAAACATTACAATACATACTTATTGTGAAGGTTAAGGGAAGAGATTGAAAAATATATGCTGTTCTAATATCAATCCAATGTTCACATAATGGAGGTTTATTTATTACTTTATCATAAAAGCAAGAAAATCAAGTACATATGACTAAACACTGTTTATAGGTTGTTCAATTTAATATAAAGAGTTTATTCAAAATTTCCTTTAGTATATTCAGTCAATTGAAACAAAAACATGAGAAATTACAATTCAACCATAGGAAACATAATGTTATAAACAGAGACAAACACGAAATCTTTTTGGATTAATTTGCTATGACTATTATTTGTAAATATTTCAAATAATAGCTATACATTTTCATTTTAAACATTGTACCACTCATATACTTACTTATCTAAAGTATCATCTGTTTTCTTGAATGCAGGTTTAGATGAAAATTTCTGCACTAAACCATCAAGAATATCAGGTGAAGCTAACTTTTCTTCTTGAACTTTTACCCAAAAAGCTTTTTCAGACATTTTTTGTGGTACAATCTGTCAAAAAATTGATCCTTTGATTACTGACAAATTAATTATAACATATGAATAAAGGGTTATTAAAATATTTGAATTCAAATTTTTTAAATACTTTTAATTACTCTTATTCCTTCTTTCTCAAGGACTATGCTTAAGCAATATTGAGTATGACACTTTCAAAAAACTGGTGCATTATATTAAATTTATATTCTACATCAGCACATTATATAAACAATTATTTGTAATAATTTAGATTACAGACAGTATATATAATCTAACTGTGAAACTGATTTGGTTTGAAAATAAAGATTTAAGAAAGCTTATTTATTTCAAATTTATCTATTTTTGTGATGCGTATCAAATAATCAAAGATTTTTATTTGGGAGGCATTAGTTAAATATTCCTGCATAAATAATTTTTTAGCATATTATCAACTCCTTCTTTAGTGTTCTGCCGTTGGGTAGATACACCAGATTCCTCAAAGTCTCTTACACTCTTGCTTTGTCCTTCATTCAAACATACCCTTCAACTCTTGCTTCAGTTCATCTTATATATTATTAATATTATTCTAGTGGTTCTTCCACCCACTGTTCTTTCATTTGACAATTTCAGAAGCCGTTCAACTCTTCAAAAATATCCAACCCACTTCCTTTTCTGTTTTTCATTATTCTTATCAGACTTTTACCACTTCTTGGAACACTTTTTTATTTGAAACCCAATCATAATTTTGTCTTCTCTATTTGTTTCTAAGTCCACATTTTAAATGTCTTTAATTACTCCCATTCCTCTTTTCTCAATGAAACTTTAAAAACTCACGAAATCCAAAATCCTATTTTTTTTATCAAAAAATCCTATTTTTTTTTCAAAAAATCCAATTTTATCTTTTGTATTAAAATTTATAATACTTTCTTCTTATAATGATAAGTTCATTACACTTTGAAAAAATATTTGCTAGAAATGTGGGTTTAATCATCCATGAAATATTTTGCAAAACTTCAACAAAATGTTGTCCTGAATTATTTTGTGCCTTCAAGAAGATCAACAACTCATTTTGAAGTTCAAAAAGTTATAATAGTGCTTTTCCTCTGGATAACCTCTCACTTTAGTATGTAATAAAAGTGTATTGAGTTCACTAACCATGTTACCGCACAACATTTTAAATAATTTGAATTGAAGTGGTTCCTAAAATTTTCCTTTGGACATCCGTTTGAGAACCACTGCACTGAATGGTCCTGACAGACTGCAATTATGTGCTGTTGAATTAAATTCCCCCACCGAAGGTGTATAAGATTGGCTTATTTTTTGGTCAAAGCTGCTCATTATCAAATAAAATAAAATATTAACTGTATAATTGTAGGCTATGGCAATCTCTATCTCACTTGTACATTATTCTTTTTGGCTAAACACGTCCACACTGTTCATTGTTACTCATGTTTCCTATTGCAGCAGGAAACAAGGAATAGGGTTTCTTTGTTTCACAACATTGTGATTCGATTTTCTCCTGTTCGGTGCAAATGGAGTTTTCGTCATACGAACTGATTAAGTGGTATAATAACATGATATTATAACCCATACTATAGAAAAAATCACTCCAAATTTTTGTTGAACACCTATTCAGGCACCGCAGAACACAGTTTGGGAAACCCGGGTTTATAGCACTGCACACGACACATACATACTGCCCCGTCATTTGTTTTTAATTATTTATTTAATTTAATTTTTGCAGGACACCAACATGCTGTCACTGGATGACAGAATAATAATATTGATACATAATACATTGTGAACACTGACAAATATTAAAATAAAGTTATTCACATATTTAAAATCAACATTCAATTAAGGAGTCATTCAAATTTAAATGTGTCACTTACAGTTTTCCAATTAGCTCTTTTCAATGGTCCATTTGTTTCCCATTTCTTTTTTGGTTTTAGACCATAAGGTAGAACATCTGGCCTTGGTGCAGCTGGTACAGCAAATCCACCAGGTGGGGGTGGAGGTGGAGGGCCACCCATTCCTGGCATTGGGGGAGGTGGAGGGCCACCCATTCCAGGCATAGGAGGTGGAGGCGGTCCTCCCATTCCAGGCATAGGAGGGGGAGGGGGTCCCCCCATTCCAGGCATCGGAGGGGGAGGTGGTGCCCCCATACCTGGAGGGGGAGGGGGAGGTAATGGTGCACCAGGCATGGGCGGAGGTGGAGGTCCCATAGTAATCAGCATGGGCGGAGGTGGAGGCAGACCACCAACCTGAAACAACACAAACATATTGAACTTTAAAAAGGTAAACATATTTCTTGCAAGCTATTATTAACAAAAATTATAATAAGATATGGAAAGGAAGTATATTGAAAATATGAACATGGTACAAACTATGAGAAGAGGCATTGTTTTTGTTTCACCTGGGTAGTTCAACCAACAGCAACATTTGACATATTCTTCTATGCTGAAGTGTTTGAATCTGTGCTAGTGCCCCTTAATATTAAAGATAGGTTGAGATCATTCGAGGAGAAAGAGGCTGAGCATGCCAGGAGCCTACAAAATTCCATGTGAATGTGGCAAAACCATCTGAATAGTGTCTCTTATTCCTCTACAATGAGCCAACCAAAATAATAGAGCACTCTGGGGCATGATGGAATAGTGTTATCCTAAAATATATAAATATGTGGACCAATGGCAATAGGTCTGTGATATCTGGATCCTGCTGGTTTAACCAGCTGCATATGAGAGAGCAACACAACCTCTTGATTTATTCACACCCACCACAAGGGAATAATGATTAGGCTGGTGGTTCAGGCATGCCCACCACACATAATAATTCACAAAGATGCCAATCATGACAAGTTGGTTCTGGGTGCCAAACACTCTGGGGATATAAGACATATCAACAGGAGCTAGAATGATCCCAACACTTAAGCAGCAACATTAAATTAAAGAACTGAAGAGGTCCCTAAAGTTGGGGGATGAAATGTATTCCAATTAAATTAATCCATTTCTGACTTTTGGCCATTCTTTGTGTTTTATTTATCATATTAAGTCAGATAATTAAATTGCAACATGATAATTCTGTAAGCATGAATCTTATAAATAATTTTCTTCAAAACTTCTGACAGATGTAATGCACTATTGTTCATGCAAAAAAATTAATCCCTAGTTTTTTTCATCATACCAATAATTTGATATCCAACATCAGAGAAACACATAAGTGATGAAACTGACATTAGTTGAGAGCAAAATACTAAATCTAATCAACTTGTTAAATTTTACCTTTCCACCAGTACCTATTACAGCTTCAAGCTCAGATATTTTCTTTTCAGCTTGAAGCAACTTGGCTTCAGCTTCTTGGCGAGTACTCAGAGCTTCCTCTAGCCTATGGGTCAAATCTTCAACTTTATTTTCTGCTTCGCCACGAGATCGTTCTGTAAAGTCAACAAAAGTAGTAAAAGACGCTCTTCCAGGCAATACAAAACAGAAATAAATTTTAGGTTACCCAAAAAAAAATTGAAGAGGAAAGAGAGACAGAAAACATACATTGACCAGCACAAAATGCTGATAAGTTGAATACAATTACTCTACAATTTCAACACTTTTTCATCTTCTATGTAATATTTATGTCAATTAAATATAATAATAAAGTAGATCAACTCTGGGAAATTATATATTTTTTATGTTACGTTAATACTTTATAGTTTTAAACACAGATGAAATATGACATTCAATTGAGTGTACAATTGGTATTGCACTATTGTATACAAGAGATCTGTACAACTTAAAACACACCTGTAAGATTCTCTATTAATGGTGCAACATCTATTTGAAACCGTTTAGTAGCTCTGAAATCTGGATCACATCCACCTCTATGCAAAACTATCTGTGATACACATTCTTCTATTAATTTATAGTAAGCTGGTCTGAAACAGATTTAAAATTACACTATGATTTTTATATTTATTATATGATGAAAGTTTTATGCTAAATTATTTTTAATAAGTAATTTTATATAATAAAATAATTCATAATATTAAACCAAATTTTAAATGCACTGAAACATTGAAAGCTTGTTCAATAAATATGAAAACTGATATGTCTTTGTCTGTCATGGTTAACAGGATGTTTTAAATTTGGGCAAAGAATTAACAATGTAAAGAGATGAACTACTGCTTCTTACCTTATGATATGATCATCTCTGATACATAAAAGATGTTGCAAAATTGACAGAAAGAATGGTTCAGCACTTGTATCCATTACAAGGTTTTTGATAACTTCAAAACAATCATTAATATCATCCAATTCCATTCGAACATTATCAAATCTTTGTACAAAATCACTAAAGTCATCATCTTTGTGATCATTAAACACCTTTATTTGGACGGCCAAATCATCTCCACATTTGTTTTCCAGAGTCTGATAAACATGACATACAGTACAAATATATTTCTATTTATAAAACTGATAAATATGATACTACAGCATATTTTATTAATTAAACATACTTTGGTTATTGAGTTAAATAACTGCAAATTAATAATATACTCACTTCTAAAATATCTGCTAAACCATCTCTCATAATTTCATTTCTCAAATGTAGACGAAATTCTAAGTCTTCTGCTGAAGATACAATGGCATTTATTAACTGTAGACTAGCGACCTAAAAGATTAGAAAACTTTTTTTAGAATCATATTTTTGGCATTCTTAAGTTCTGTAACATGTTCAATACGTAAGAAAATATTACTAAAATAATTATTACCTTATTTAATAAGAAAAGTGGAAGTATGAGAAAGTTTAAATAATAAAACACCAATAAATTTCATCTATCACACATCATTTGTATAATAAATTTGTATAACAAAATACAAAGTAAATAATAAAATTGAAACAGTAATATAAAACTGAATGGTTCACAACTTACTTTAACTTGCTCATTATTGGCACCCTGAAGTCCTTGAATAATAGGCTCAAAACGGCGCCTATTTTCAAGTTCTCCTCTCATAGTGATGGCTTCCAAAACTTTTTCATGACCATCTGGAGGCACCAAACAAACTGCTGCAAGCAACTTCATAGCTTCCAACATAATTACTGGTTTACTTGGGTCTAATGATCGTGCCAAAATAGCTAGTGCCTCAAGGTGACTGAATACCTGCTTCAGCCCCATAGTATTATTCATCACAGCCTTCAAGCACCGAATACACTCAAACTGTATCTTGTCATATCGACTGTCACTGTAATTTAAAAGTAATTATATTTGTCAGCATTGTTTGTAAACATTAGGGTCATTCCATGCCAACTCAAGGCTTCAAGCCAACCATCTATGAATTTCAAAATGGTGCAGCATGTGACTTATAACTAAATCGGATATAATTTGAGACCGACATCTACTTCGGTTATACGCCTTCGTTTAAAGGTCATTGTTTGCCTGGAGATTCTGTTTCAAATGTCAAATATTTCTAGTTATTATAAATAATTGAATAAATACTGCCCGACATTTTGTGATAAATAATTAGTCCATTAAAAAATGTTACAGATAATATGTCATCTGCAAATAAGCACAAAAGTTGATAAAAATTTATCACATGAACTAGTTGCAACTTTGCAAACAAGATATATTCATTAGTGTTTCCAACTATGTGAAATATGAACTCTTATAAATTTATAAGAGGAATAACATGAGAAATGAAAAATGACCAAAACGATATAATTTCTTTCTCATTAAAATGCTCAACTTTAAGTTAGGCATGATAAAATGAAAACATTTCTAGAGGAGTGTGACTGCAGATTTATCTCATGGAAATACTAGATGGTTCAGTTAACATGAAATGGTATATTATTGAACCCCAGTGTAACAAAATTGATAAAAGCCAATGATATCATTGAAATATGCATTAACTTTTTTCAATTGTGCGGTAATTTTCTCAGCTATGAAATGCCGCCCCTAAGGATTTTTATTTTAAATAATCTTTGATTAATTCAAATATACCACAATAAGTCTATAAACAGGATTCTTTTAATTAATTCTAGAAAAATATTCAAAATTGTATTCTGACGAGGCCTTCTCTGTGGCAGCACGCTCTGCCTGGCACTATTTTTTGTAGTTCATATAATTGTTAGCTCTTGAACAGGCAGAGACTGAAACTAAATACTACGCATATGCATTTTTCATTTCAAACAGGTTTCTTGTGCTATAAAGAAAGTAGCATCTTGATGGAGGGAGCATGTTGGAGGGCGGGCAGTTTAAAGTCTTCAAAATTGAAACAGAAATTCACAATCTTAAAATTCCTTTAAATTTCTAAAAATTATGAAACTGAAACTAACAACATCTATTGTGATCATTGGAATGTCAAGTGGAAAAGTATTAGGAATGTCTTGGAGCACTGTAGCAAATGTTTTGTGCTCATGGAAGTAGGGAAGAATTATTTAAGTGGCCCATGGTTGATGTTAATAGGGATAATCTTTGTTATCCATTATAGAGCAAAGTGACTATTGTGTATTACGATATGTAAGTCACCATCTCTCTTTCATACCCTACAAAGAATAACACCAATATATTTATCAGTTTTGTACCTTACATATTTTCACCCCATTATTCAGTTTACTTAAAATTGGAAACTTTTTAACAAAATAATTATACAAAATCAATTTCACTCAAGCATCCTTCATTCTACTCACCAAGAACTGGCGTATGTGGCCAGGCATGGATAAAAAAAGAAGACAAAATTATGAATTGATTTTTAAATCTTCACCATAAATTAAGGAAAAATATAAACCAATGCAGTACTTACTTACGATAACAATCATTTAATATATTCAGGATCTGAGTCAGACCTTTGTTGCAAAAATCTTGAACCCAGCTGAGAGGATTGTTTGTTAGTGCTATTCTCAGAGAATCAATGCAGGCATGAATTTTGTTCACACTTAGGTCTTGAGATTGTAAGTAAACTATGTAATCTAAAGGCTTGTCAAATTTGTTCCTATTTTCCTGAAGAATTAAAAAAAAAAGATTTAACTGACAATAACAACATGAAATAGTTCACTATACAAATATAGATTTCAAGAGGATTAAACATTAAATTAATTGTGCCATAAAACAAGAAGCAGTAATTAAAGTTATTTAAAAATAAGTGAATATAATAACTATTTTAGTACAATTCTGAAAAGTGTTTTCTTTCAAATGATTGGAGAAGAAAATTATACTATTTATAATATAAAGAAAAGAGTGGTATGATCATGTGAGGATTAATGGGAGAATGGTAAGCAGTTATTAGAAGGTGGGTTCAGAGATGAAAATATTAGAAAATACAAGTAGTAAATGAAGTATTTCTCACTTAATATTATAAATAAAATACAAAGAATAGTCAAAAGTGAGAAATAGAAGAATTCAATTTGAAAATTTTTTGTCCTCAATTTTGGGACTTCCTCAGTTCATTGATTAAAATATAAAATTTTCTGTTCCTGCTGCAACAACTGGAGCAAGAGAAAAAACAAGCAAACCTCAGGGGGTCTCAAACTTGGGGACAATGTGTTTTCAAATTAAATTCTTTGTATTTAATTTATAATACACATTGTAAATAGAAATATACTGTGCATTTGATAAGTGTTTCAAAAATGTCTAATGTAGTTTTAAAAATAAGAAGTATAAATTTGTTAGAACATGTATTAATAACATTAGATACTATGTGTCTGTCAACTTTCAAAATTTTCTAACCTGTGATTAAACTTGACAGAGTAAAGAGAAAATAATTGGTAGGATTGATGATCAAACAATGGTTTTCGCTTAAAATATTTTTCTGCATGACAAATGTAGAAGAGAAAAAATTAAATGCATATAGAAATAAATGAATTTGTCTTAAATTTAACACTGCGATGTGAAACAGTTACAAAATAATCATCACAAGTACCTTGAAAAATAAATGTTACAGACAAAAGTTTTAGCTCCTAAGCCTTCCAACTGCTAAAGATTTCCCCTCAAGTAATTTGGTTTATTGACCTACTTCAAAACAAATATTTATTTATCATTTATTGGCCTTAGTTTTGAATTTGAGTTTATGATCCCAATGTATGTTAGCTTTATAAATTTTATAACATATTAAAACCATGCTGTGTTTCAGTGAAGAAGAAGACTCAATAAAAACCAAGAGCATATTTTTATCTTCCAATTACCAGCAATTTTATCACAAAATATCTACTTCGTCTCACATAGAATTTATTTTGCTGCTCCTCTCACAAGTGTTCTAATCAACATTTCCAAACATCCAGATGAATACTCAATTGAAGAACAACCCAGAGCAATTATTTTGAATTTATAATGTTAATTTTAAAATTTTCATTAAAAACAGAGGTATTGTTATACATTCCTGGAACCACAGTTCCTTGCTCTTAACCTTTATACAATGTATCTTAGGCAACAAGTTTCATTTAAGAAACAATGTGACAATTACTTAGTCCCTGAAGAAACTCTACTACTGATGTATACTTTATAACCTATTTTCAATATTAAGAGTGAATCATTAAATTTCAAACCTCTAAAACCATTTGACGTTCGTTGAATATTGACTAATATTTGGAGCTCCAAAATTATACAAGTAACTAAGTTCTAACCATTCAATAGTTAGAAAAAATTGTTTACCTCTCTCTTTAAACATTGTAACTATTAATATGGTATTTGGATCTTTAGAAAATTTAAATATTAAGGGGGACATGAAAAATATGATTAAATATTACTCAACACTAAGTCTAATTGTACTTGTGTAAAATTACAATATTACTGTCATCCTTCAAACCCATTTTGGTCTCCAATGTCTCTAAAACTTACAACCAAATCCACTTACTTGATACAATCCCTTCCAGTGCATTATTAACATTTTCTTTTTGTTCATAGTAGGTTGTTGCCTCAGAGGTTCTTTTTTTTCTTCTGTTAAATTCATATCATTCTGAAAATTTTAAAACTTTAGCTAATAATTAATGATTTAGTAATGGGATAGTAGTATAATTCACATCAGCTGCCATAACAAAATGGTTGTTCAGTACAGAATGGGCTTTTGTTTGGTTACCTGAATGATATTTCAATAAATCTAACTAATCATCTACACCTGAAGAATCATTGTATGGTATTTATTTCATAACCTTATTTTGTCTGTTTAGATGCTTCTTTATCTTTCCATTCATTTTATATGACACAGTCACTTTTATATTTTTGAGATTTGACATGTGGTATAAAAAAATGTTTGTATAAAATATTAATTTATTATAATGGATTTCACTGAGATACAGTTGAAATCTGACCATAGTCCGAATATAAATTGCCAAATAATAGTTATGACTGAGCAGAGGTTCAGTAATTAAGTAACCAGTGTCTCACAACTGCTGTGGACAGAAGATATATTCTAAGGCCTATCTTGAGGTTGAATTTGAATCTGACATTACCAACAAAGTATGGGATGAAAAAGTAATAACAAGGAAAATTCCTTAGTCATCTGTCATAAAGCAAATAAAAATGGAACAAGAACTCAGACACATAAGAGAAAGATAGTATCTTGTGGTTTCTCTAAGCTAATAAACTAAGAATAATTAAGTATACTAGCAAACTTATTTATTCAGTAATTATTAAGCAAATTATTCACAGCAATTAAGTATAAATAAATACACTAATATATTAAATGAATAACTTGTTAAGATTTGTTTCAAATATTTCGATAAGTTTTTGAAGAATGAGGGAGACTTACCAGCATTTCTTCAAATTTTTCATTTAGCATCACCTCATCCATTTGCTCAATCATTTGTGTTTGCTGTTCCTCAACTTCATTGAAATCAGCCTCTGAGTGGGGGCGGGGAAGCTGGTGACCACCTCCCCGACCCCCCTTCTTAGGCCGAGAAAAAATTGTGTCAAGCTGCAACAAATTATTTCAACATTAAAACTATATTCATCATCAATAGGGTTGTTAAATTTCATAAGTCAGACATGATATTCTTTGTTTTAACTAAAGTAGGAAATTAAAGCATGACAGTCCGCAGTCGACTCAATAGGCCCAGGCCCTCAATGGGCTGTAGAGCCAAGGAGGAAGGAGGAGGGGAATTAAAGCTTACAAAATGAGTTAAATATTTTTTAGAAGAGTTTCCACTCTTGATTAATGATATATTTTTACAAATATAGTTATAAAATAGTTAACAGGTATAGTGATAATTAAATTCGACTATACTATATAGTTTAGTTTAGATTAGAATAGCTGTTTATAAGGTATTTAACTTGTTATAGTGAAGTAATGCTGGTGGTAGTAGAAATGAGGTAAACATGAAGTCAAAGGAATAATAGAGCCAGGGAAAAAAATAAAGTTTAGGTGTAATTGTCTGTAAAGGTCACCAGAAATGAACTGTTTGTAGGTTTAGTACAAAAATTAGTGTATAGTGAAAACTTAATATAACCTATTTCAGTAATGATTTTTAAAGTTATTTATGTAGTGGTGTCTTGTTGTGGAAAGCAATTCTAAGACTAGTCTGATGCAACCCTCCATGCTAATGTATCCTGCGCAAGCCTATTCATTTCTACATAGCTATCGCATCCTGCCTAATCTACTTAGAGTATTCCATCGCTCTTCTGTTCTCACCCCACATACTAATACTAATTTAACAAGACCCTCATGTCTCAAAACGAGGCCTATTAATCTATCCATCCTCCAAATTGTTCTCTCTTCTATTCTGTTCAGAGCTTCTTGGTTAATTACCCTAACCATCCATCTGCTTTTCAGCATTTACTTTGTGCTGTAGTTATACGTACTGGAGTACCATTGCGATTGATATTAAATTGTACTGTACATACGCTATGTACCTTAAAATGAAAAATATTTAAATTCATTGTCAATCAAAGCGGTTGTTCTACATGTATTGAAAAATGTTTGCAACATCACAATATTACTATTGTATAATTTCTATTGATTTTTTAATACTCTGGAATCATGAATATCTTAGTTGGGACTTTGTGTTTTTAATCCAAGGTGTAGCTCGAAAACTAATCCTGCATAAAAACCGCCTATTAAATTTGACGAAAAATGACTTCATTTTTTTATATAAGCGAGTTATTACGACTTGTACATACTTTTGTGTAAGATGACAATTAATTGGAGATAAGCAGAAGGGAGTATAGACCAAGAAATGGCATAAGCGAGAAAGATATGGACATCATTTTCGTTCAACAAATAACGTTTATTTTCAGAGAGACCATACCAACCATCTTATACAACCACTGCTGCAATACAGAAACCACAGAAGACTTAAATGATGCTGGCCAATTGACCTCAAATCTGGGGAACAGGGGTCTAATCACAGGAAAGGACCCCATCAGGACACTTTGAAGACATCAAAAACTGCTTATAGAACCTATTATTCTGATTGCTATTTCAATAAATAAATTTAAAAAATAAATCTTCAGAGAGAGCGTGAGATACCCATTTAAACTCAAATTTAAGCATTCAGTAAAATGTTTAGGCGATAAAGGCTCTTGTCAATTGAAACCAAAAATTGTAAGTGTGAATAACTTTTCCGATCTTCCAAAACTTTCGTCCAAACATTGGAGAAACAAATGGTTGGAAAATAATATATCTTGAACAACGAACCCTCCTATATTGCAGTTTGAATACCAGAGCAAACGTGACAGTGTTGGGGTCGAACCGGGTTCCTTTTAAAACACTTGATATGTCCTTTTAATAACATTTCCCGAAAATTTTACTATGCAATAATTGAAGTATCAAGTTGAAACCGTGGAGCGAATGAAATTATTGGAGATGGTTATTTCTCAAAAATTATATGTCTGCATCGAATCAGTTTCAGATAAATGCTGAGAACATTGGTCTACCGGCGATGAAAGCGAACGAACGTATTATTCACTTTAAGTAGGAACACATATTTTGCTTGCAAGCACAGTCTTTATCTGAATGTTTCTCAAATTTCCCGCAAGTTTCCGCAATATGTATTTTTATAGATGGACAAACGCTCAGAAAATGTCGAAAGTGAACTCGAATTTATGGTCACCGTTTGAAAATTGGCCAATTTTCATTAGAGAATTTAACATTTACAAGACAAAAGGCTTGCTATTTCCCTGGGTAAGAAATAATTTAGTTGTTTGCATTACAGTAGTCACAAACATTTATACTTATTGCGGAGAACATTCACGAAACAAATGATGAAGTTCGCCTAATCACTGGTTTGAAGTTATGTGTATTAGTTAATTAATCGATTTCACGCTTTGTCCATTACCTGGAAGACGTTTCCCAGATAGTACATGCCTCACAGCTAGTGGTTTAAGACTAGATAGAAGTGGTGCAGCTCGTCAAGGTGACTCAACGCAGCTGCTGACATCACCACCTGAACCGCCTTCGCTTATAGATGCACCTTTGCCAAAACATCCTACTGACACTACGTACTACCAAAATCAATCTGCAACAGCCTAGGAACATCATAACATGTTACGTATCAGCCGAGCTAATGGCTAATTGATGTAGCGCTCTATCATTCACTGATTCCCTCATACAAATCTACATTATCTAAAGATAAGAAGAAAATAAATACTAGCGTCGATTGGCTCTACCGAGAACAATATTTAGAAAAACAAAAAATATTAATATCTCCTGTAAGATTTTGACTAAAATAATTAAAGAAGGTAAAGCTAATTTCGAGTTATCAACCTGTAAACACGACGACCCTATCACTAAGCTATGCATTAATTTAATCACAGAGTCGATTTTGGCAACACCAGTATTTTATAGAGGCAAACTCACTAATGTCAAAGATTACTTTCTGAAATGTTGTACAACTTGATACTATTTCACTGAATTTTTTGTTTGTTTGGGTTAACAGGCTACATGCGGGTGATCCTGACACAGGCAACTCCCCTTTAATAGCATAGGAAGGGAGTTGAAAAGGGGGGATGTGGAACGTAGAGGAAGGTAACCAAGGGTTGACTAAGGCACAGGGGCTATAGTTTAAGGATCCTACCAGGTGTTTGACCAAATGGGTTGCTGGGAAAACCCTAAAAAACCTGCATCAAGTAGGTCGAGCATTGAGTACTATTCTCACGTCCTTCCGAATGCCGGGAGAGGAGTTTGCTGTGGGGTCGCAGCATTCCCTCCTCCGTGTCTCCACCAGTTTTAGGAGGCAATTGGCCGACTGATCCAATGGGATTAGCGAACAACTCTTGCCAGGTGTCCAAGGTCTTCAACCCCAGTACATAACTTTGATAAAAACCCAGAGAGAGAGAGAGAGGAGGTATTCCCGACATAGTCAGGTGAACGCCGCAGATCACTCAGGGGGGTGAAGTGCCTGCGAGAGAAAACTCCCACAGGCACCTCTATCCACTGAATTTCTGTTCTTCCAAATAAATAAATAAATATATATAGACTAAAGGACAGACAAAATAGAAGTTTTATTAAAATACTACTACGTTTTGTCTTCCCATTTCGGACTTCATCATAGCGTACAAATAATTCATTCAGGATTTTTAAATTTATAAGTATGTAATTGAACATTAATCTTGACAAAAAGTATAAAGGTCAAATATTACCATAATTTTTGGAAGCAAATTACAGACTTCAGGTCTCAGTCCCACTACGCCAAATTAATAATAAAAAACAATAAGAACTAAATATTTATAATTTTTGTTAAATTTATTTATTTTGTTACAAATTTAAAGTATATTTGAAAAATAAATTTTTATCTTTATTTGTCGACGGCGCAGGGAAGTATTGTTGGGCCTGTTTGATACGATTTATTCACGAGTGACATCCCCAATTTATAAAAATCTGAAAATTGCCACCTTTGCCTACGATACAGCGATACTAGCAACGGGGCATAATCAGGCAGCATCCACTACGAAAGGCTACTAATACTATCTGTGAGCGGACCGAAATTGGAAAATTAAATTAAATGAATTTAAGTCCATTCATGTCAACTTCACTGAATATAAATGGAACCATTGTGCCTTATGAAAATAAAGCGCAATATTTGGGAATGACTCTGGATACAGACATCCACAGACCTCACGAAGTCCAACCGTCAAAGAAGAAATGAAGAGATTTGCGGGGTAACACGAAGCCAGACTACACCAGCTTGTAAATTCGGAAGTTCTTTGGCTATTGGTTAATCACCATAGTTACCGAAGACTGAAGAGAACCAAAACTTTAGAATTTTTTAAGTGCATCGTAGCGGGTGAAAAGTGAAGTACCAGAACATTATTACAAACTAAATCATGTCGTTGAACTAAATTTGGTAGATAAGTACCTAGTTTTAAGATTTAACAATGAAAAAATGATTGGTTTGTCTTCTAGACCAGTTTTAATATGTAGACCACCAAATCTGTTGTTGGCTCCTGATCAGTTTTTTTTATATTTTTCAGCAGATGCAACTAGTTTTAACAACGAAATATTGCTTTTGAATCGATTGTAAAATTGTCTACAATTCATATCGCTGTTAACTGTTTTAGTCAGCAAAGCTGCTTCCTACTACTCACGATGTCCCAGGCAAACAAAATACATATCCATTTATTTCGTCAAATTATTACATTCAATGTGAGAAGTACCGTAAAACCTTCAACATTGTAATCCAATTTTATGATATCTATTTAGCGCATTTAAAAGTAGGCATTTCATGGATTTTATTTACTGTTACTATTTCATTTAAAAGTTCATCGGTAGTAGTTTTATTTATTTCAGAAAGATCTTTACTTCGTATTCTTCTATCCCCCCCCCCCTAAATAAGTTTTTGGTTGAAATTAATCCATTTAAATATATGTCAATGCCCTCTATTATAACCATTTTAAGTTTCCCAAGCTGGACATTATTGATTTCTCTGTCAAGTAACAACTTCCTTCCGTTATTGGTAAAAAAGTTATTAGTGATTGAAAACCGGCTAAAATTTCCACTTCTGACTTTCTCCTGCATTTTTGGGAACATAAATAGAAGTTTTATTCTGTTTGTCTTATTTAGTGCAATAGGTTCTGCGGTATCGTCGGGACCGCGAATGGCAGGTTGTAGTTTCCATTGGATTGCTCATTACGGAGTCAAATTTGGCACTAGTTCATGACTAATACGAATATTCATTTATTCTGAATTTGAACCAAATCTGTTAAGGTCGAGCTTGAGTGATTTGGTAATTTGGGCCCTAAACAACTAAATTTGTGTTTGTCTCGTCATCACAAAAATCATACAATTTATCGATGAACATATTGAGTTAAAATATAGGAAGTTCTTCCAAATTCTAGAAGCTTTATTTATTAAATAGATTAAGGATAAATAACGCATTGAGACAGAAACCATTTTAACATCCTGCCTATTTGAAGAGTCAAAGATGAGTAGTTGGTTGCTTCCATATATATATATATATATATATATATATATATATATATATACATATATATAAACAAATGTCCGTTTGTCCATTATGCATTACTACATCATTCATCTGATTGTCACGAAACACTGGGCACTTGTTGAGTATAGTCCCGCAAAAGTTTCTGGCATAGTACATTTAACCCACGACAGTATGTATATAAACATATAAAAAGTAAAAAACATTCTACGGGGAAAGGGTTCGTGGTCCTTACGCGCGTCGAGTTCTCCAAAAGTAAATTGGGGGGGGGGGGTGTTAAGAGAGTACATGAGGCTAGTTGCTGAAACAGAATTTGAAACGGCGGATGTGGAAGGTAGAGCAAGGTAGCCAAGGGTTGACTAGGGCCCAAGGGCTATAGTTTGTGTCTCAGCTGAGAACTTGGGGAGGGGGGGAGGGAACAGGGAGTACGAGACATTCCCGACATAGTCAGGTGAGTCCCGCAGTCACTCTTTGGAGAAATACCTGCGAGAAAAAACTCCCACTGGCAAAATATCTCCAAAGTTTTGTTTATAAATTTTATTTATACATATATTATATTGTCACGTTTCTAAGGGATCGTGAGATTCAACACCACACACGTAGAGGTTATATGCGTTTATTCAACGGCGAAGCGCTGTACAAAGGTCGTACTACGTAAGATTGACTCCGATTTGGAATCCAATCCTATTTATACGTACATGGAATATTCCAGAAGCAGAAAATTCTCGAAATAGAAAATACTAAAAAGTAAAGACAAACAATGTAAATAAAGTAAACAAATAAAAATGGTTGCGTCGGGTGGGACTCGAACCCGAGTCTACGTTCCGGCTCTATACCCCTCTGCCATCACTGCAGGTCTTGAGATGTGGCAATATAAAACAGCTATACAGAACTTGACAACATTCCAGCGAAGTTGATAGAATCAACTCGCGCAGAAGCAATATCATGGCTGTTCTGGAAACTTTACGAAATCTACGAAACAGGAAGAATACCAGAGGATTATAGTAAAAAAATAATAATTATCCTCATATCAAAGAAGACTGCCCAAGATAAATGCGAACAGCACAATTAGTTTAGTATCCAATGCGTGCAAAATATTAACGAAAAATGTATGTAGGAGGATGGAACTACAAATGTAATGCGAGTTAGATCAGTTTGGTTAGAGGAAGAATGTAGGAACAAGAGGAGAAATATTGACTTTGCTTCTTATTTTAGAAGACAGGATAATAAAAAAACAGGCCTACGTTCATGACATTAGTATATTTAGAAAAAGCCTTTGATAATGTGAACTTTAACACACTATTAAGGATTTTGAAGAACACAGGAATAAAATATCGAGAAAGAAGGCTTATACATAACCTCCAGCGAAGACAGTCAGAATAGAGGGAAAATAAAGGTAATGGAGTGTAGTGTGGGAAAAAGTAGAATAACAAATGGTGTCAGATTGGGAACGGATATTTTGGGGAAGTTAAGGAGTTCTGCTACATGGGAAGTAATAACTAAGAATGGTAGAAGTATAGTAGACATAAAGAGTAGGATAGCACATGTAAGGAAGGCTTTCGCAAAAAAAGAGCAATTTACTTACTGTCATTATAAGTGCGAATAGTAGGAAATTCTTGCAAAATAAGGTTCGTATGGAGCGTGGCGTTATATGGGTACGAAACATGGACGATAGGAGTTGTAGAAAAGACAATAATCGAAGCCTTTAAAATGTGGTGCTATAGGAGAATGCTGAAAATCGGATGGGTGGATAGAATCACTAACGAGGAAGATCTGAGCCACGTTCTACGTCACTGGTTATGACGTGTCTTGTAAAATTAGCATTAGAAGGATGTGTGTACGGTAAGAATAGAAGAAACGGAAGGATGGAATTCGATAAGCAGTTTAGGGAGGATGTTTGATGTTGTAGTTAAACGGAAATCAAAAGGCTTGCTAAAGATAGGTAGGCATTGAGGGTTACATCAGACCAGTCTTAGAACTGAATACGATAACATGATCAAAAAATGAGACGAGAATTTACACTGTAAAGCAAAGTGGTAATCTTATAGTTATTAAGTTGGACTGTATTAGAACGAATTTAATACAAAGACATGATCAACACAAAATTAGTTTTATATCTGTTAAAAATATCATTTTCTGTAAAAAAGTAAATATAAGTAGATGATAGAATGGTATAAAATCGATGCAAATTGACTGGCGTAAAAACGCGACCGTTTGCCTTATAATGTGAAACCAAGAAGAAAAGCCATGATTCATTCACTTATAGGAGGAACTTACGTCAATTAGGCACGTCACGCCGTGCGCCACAGAACATGAATCACAGCAATATTGATCTCAGCCCGATTGAGGTGCACAGTTAAATGCAATGCTACCTTATAAAACAGCAACAATGGCATCAGACGGTCTATCCTCAGAATTGAACAACAAAGTCCTTTAATCGATAAACAATCCCTTTGTTCGTGGAAGAATTCGTGCTAGAATTCAATTGGACGCTGATCTCCTGGTCAGTTTGCCTATCCCGACGGAATGTTTATTTCATCATAACTGGCATGACGGACGACTACCAGTACTTCAACAGAGTCAAGAAATCTCCTGGTACGTTAACTAAGCACGCTACCTTAAAAAGAGTCTAAAATATCCCGGAACATTGAGAGAGTGTAAATATACCTGGTACTTCTTCTTCTTCGGCTCTACAGCCCATTGAGGGCCTGGGCCTACCAAGTCGAGTGCGGACTGTCATCTTGCATGACACATTCCGAATTTGGTGCGACACGTGGTCAGCGTATCGAAAAAAAAAGAAAGCAGAAATCAGGAAAGGAGTAAGCAAGGATACAGACTGTCGCCAATGCTGTTTAACTTATATACAGAACAGCCGATGAATAATGTTAAAACAAATATGGAAAAGAAATCGTACTGTAAGGAGAATAAATAAAAGCCTACACTTTGCCCACGATATTGTAGTATTAGGGGAATCAGAAGAAGACTTGATAACCGTAATAAAAGCCATAAACGGGGTCCTGAAGAAAGACGGAATACCAAGGAGTGTAGTATGTGAAACAGTGGAATAACAAAGGGTGTTGGGAAGGGATATTTTCTATTACTTTAACAAAATCCTATAAAAAACGTTAATGTTCTTTTAAATTGTTTTATACTCTGCGGACTAGTTGAATTTCCCCTGCCTAATCCTGCATGATTGTAAACCTTAGTGTACGCTGTTGAGGAATGCTCTGGGCCCAAGCCTCCCGGAAGTGAGTGACCATGACGGCCACGCGTTGCGTCATGGCCTGGGGGCAGGTACCGCAAACTACTCGCATCACACGCAATCTCAATTTCCATTTGTAACAAACCAAATTCAATGCAGCCATCATATATATAAATAAAGGGCACTGTAACCTGTGCGCCCCGGACGTTTCTTCCATTTCCCCTTTCAGGCCAAAAAGATCCTATCTTACCATAAAAGGCATACAGAACCTGCAACAGGCTACCGTATGACTTCACGTAGCCTGTCAAACGAGATGATTAAATTGCTGTTAACGTAATGCTTAAATTTAGCAAATTAATAAGTTAATATTCAAAATGTTTTATGAGTCGCGGTTCAGGTGATTACGGTACGTTATATAAAGACCAGGATCGCACAAATATTATTTTTTGTACATATGTACACACTAGTTCACGATAATCAGACCGAAGTGATGGTTCAAGTATCTTCTATAAATATAATTGACTGGATTAAGATACCCAGTCAAGACGGTGGTTATAACGAAATTCAGCTCTCGAATAGGGGGTGTGAAAAGGTAAATTTTCAATAATGTGACGCTCTCATTGTGGTTTTAATCACGTGGTGACAAAGAGATTACTGTCGAATTAAATACTGCACCGGGCTGATATAAATGAATTCGCCGGCATCGCCGGGATCCCAGCTAGTAGTTTATAATGAGCAAATCTAATGCACGTTCTAATCTCAAAATTACTAAAACAGTTTTCCATTCTAACATTCTGCAAGCATTGTCTGGGTTGTTTCTCATATAACACACATCGACAACGTAGATAACCTGAACGTAAATAATTTTTTTACCAATTAACATTACGTTAACCCAAATACTGCAAAACGTCTTCATTCATGTATTAAATGTAATGCATGTAGAAGTTGTAAGGAAGCATAAATGTCAAGTTACTGCAAGTGAAATATTGGTCGACGACAGGAAAGGCAAGTAGAAAGACCCAAAACGATCGATTAACAATAATATGGGCGTCGAAAGTATAAAACTCTCTGCGTACTTTGCCAGTTACAGCGGAAGTTCAATGACTCCCAGCAGAAAATGGAGGGAATGACGTCCGTGATCTAACTCATTAATGTAAGCACCCATACAACTAAATTTTCCAACGAATGAATGAAATGGTCTATGCTAAATAGACAATCAAATGCAAAATAAATTGAAGATCATTTTTGCTTAGGAAAAGGATTTGCCTTGATGTAGGACAAATCCGCACTGTAATCTATTATACTATAAATCTACGCCTATAGCTAAAGCAATAATAAGTATTCAACTTAAGTGCGGAGCAAGAGCTGAACCATTATCTTGAACGTCAGTAAAGGTTTACAAAATAAGCTCATAACTGGTGTAAGTGTATCACGTCATTGCCTTTTAGTTCAGCTACCGCATGACAAAATGAAGTCCAACAATGGTTGTTGCCTGTACCTGAATGCTCTACTCATATACATACACGTCATGTTTAATAATCATTAGCAACGCGAGCCAGTTCAGTACAGATAAGTAACCCAAAGGTAATTTATTTCACTATAATACATAAGCCCACTAGAGTATATGTTAATTATTGTAAGTCAAAGTAAAATTTTTAATTATATGGCCAAAAGAGAATATTTTATAGTATAATATTTAAATTTTAAAAATAAAAGAATTTGGTGAATATATCGACGGGTCTATAATAAAGCAAATTACAAGACAGCGGAATAACAAAGAAAAGGTCCGTTTGTCTTCAGAGGGTTCAAACATTCATAGGAACTCGAAGAAACAGGGAACTTACAGGATTCTCAATTTGGTTTCAGAAAGGAACACATAAACAGATGCCATAGTACAATTGCATACATCAATAGAAAATTTTAAAAATTTGTAATGTTAATAATGATATACAAGCATGGTAGATGCAGGTACATGCCACGCCTCCTGTGCGCGTGACGTCACGCCGGACGAAAGCCCAATCCTATATTTTCTTTGACTGCGACAGGACGTGGCGCTCTCATTTCTTTCATAACACAAATATTTCATGTCTTACTTTGTCTCTTAATATGTGATTGCACCGTTCTTTTCGTGTATTACAAAATAAAACATTAGCTTCAGAAAACTAAATGTATTTGGCCCGGCGTAAATATTTGCAATAACGACACGAACATATTTGATGCTTACAGTACCGCTACCATTATTATAACAATGGAACGAGTTTACATTTTTGTAATGTTATTGAGACGGTCATAAATAAACACTTATGGAGGCAACATGTTCCATTATTTTCTCCAGTCAATTTAAGCACGACGTCAAGAAATATATTGTAATTATTATAATAATTTGTTGAAAATGAATGATTGAGCAAACATAGGTTATTTATTTATTACAACATAATACCGCAAATAAAAATAGTAATATTTTGCGAAATATTTTACTTCATCAATTTTGATACAAAATTGGGCAATCTATAATAACGTGAATTCCACGACTTTCTTCTATTGTATTCCCTTTGTTAGTAAGTCATTATTTTCATCGTTATCAGAAGTTCTCTTCAACTTGTTCAATTGCTCTTGTAATTTTCCTTCTCCCTAAAGAGATCCAACATTTTTCTCCATGCTTTTATTATATTTTGTAATTGATTTTTTCTTACTTCTAAATTATCAAGATTGCTCTAAGTCCATACTGTCCCTGAACGAAGTTGATTTTCGGTCACATTATCTGTTGCATCTGTATACGATTGTGTTGTGGTGTCAGTGCGTCCACTACTTTGTGCCTATCTCTTGCAGTAACTCTAACTGCATTTATCTTTCCAGAAATACCAGGCAGCTTCTGGTTTTTAATTTCGACTACTCTTTGATGTGCTAGTTTTTGATGCAATGATTTTTCGACACATCCAGACTGTAAATAGTGAATATGTAATAATAATATGTATGCAAGTATATTTCTACATGATTATAGTTTGTGCTAACCGTTCTTTATACTAATCATATCTTTTCTAGGACAAGCATTGTTCCACGTTCCACAGTTCCTTTTTCTGTTACAATTTCTGCAACCAAAAACAGCGCACGAAGGCAAAGACTGTCTTCTTTAAATCTATATATCCACACTTTATTCAACGTAAAACAGTTTCCTTCAACCAACAAATAACTAATACAACAAAAATCCCAAAGAAAAATCTTCAGCGCATTCGACCCAGCAACAATCTCGAGCAGCTCGTCTCCCGTGTGACGTCATGCGCAGAAGACAACCAAATTACGTTGGACATTTGTCTCACGTGTAAAATTACACCATGTATACAAGTAAATTTTTATTCGATACGGTTGCCAAAATTTTTAGATACAATGGAAGAAAAATAAGTCAAAATTCGATAACAATCATAAAATATTACATGCGAAATAGAGAAATAATATACAAAGCTCCTGAATATAATAAGGAAACTGCGTCCCCTCTTTTGCCTTATATATTCTGATATCCTCCAAGGCGAGTTATGGTAAAAAAATGTTATAAACATTGAGAATGGGTTGATGATTTAATTACACTGATTGAAGCTAACTCTAGAAGAGACCAAGAAATAAAAGATTCTCAACTAATGATATATACAAATAGTTGGAGTAAAAGACATCAAATGGCAATTTGAAAATCAAAAACCAAAATAATTATTTTTGGAGAAATTGAAATGGATTCAGTCTGAGGAGATTACCATGCAAGCAGTAGAACAGTTCAAATTAACAATAACATATGAGAAATCAAATTATTCAATACATTTTAAAAAATAGCAATATTGCTCAAGAAATTATTATAATGGGAATGAACCATTACAACATTGATCCAAAAAAATTACTACTTTATCACAAAATCACTTTTCAACCTGTCTTTATGTAATTGAAGCCGTATCACACACATTTAACACATCCATGCTTAAGAAAGCCATATTCGTTGCTTAAAGACGAGTTTTACTGTCAGCCCTGGAGGTCTCGGCAAGTTGCAAAGCAGCAAGCTAATGACTAAAATAGGGGGATATAGAAAAAGCAACAATAGGCACTACTAATGGTATCGGAAGAAAATATAAATGAGTGAATATAAAATCAACGCAACATTAGATGGATTGCATCAAACAAATCTCAAAATTGATAAAAAGTAATACAACAAATGAAATGTGGTTACGGTCTTTTTAGTGCCACTCTTTCCATATTAAATACAGCTGAGAGTAATGTATGTTACTGTGGAGTTCCTACAGAAACTCCAAATCGTATTTAACTATTATTAAATACAAAAAAGTAAAAAAACAGGAAACCTAAAATTCATAAGGAATCACACGGAAATTATTTTACTAAATACACTCATAAGATAAACAGGTTTCTCTAGGTTATTCCCTGCATCATTTTAGGCGAATCTCCAGATAGGATCTTTAAACTACTGCCCGACGGCCCTAGTTAATTCTTGGCTACCTTGCGCTTTTCAATCCCTTCCTATGCTACTTGTAGCGCATACTTTCAAGGCTGGTGTCCTCCAGGTCGAGAGGGGGGCGAATGTTTCTTTAGGACGGGGCGCTGTCTGGGACAGTTGGGGAGTGAAGAGAGAACGGAGAGGACGTCAGCGAACTGCACAAGCCTAAATTTACTGAATATGCTAAATACATAATTTCAAACAGAATCTAATCAACAACTGGAACCAGAAGAAGCAAATCCACGACGGAGCTGGACAGCGACTCTCCTAGCATATCAGCGGTGAGACAATAAACATTTTAACGAGAAAAGATTTTCTTTAATCAGAATTCGATTCAGCCTCTGCTTCAAGGCCCAGATCCCCTGTGAGACTGCCCGTGTAAAAATTTATAAATTTGTTTATTTTGTTTTATTTTTAAAGTGTGTCAATAAATTATATGTATAATTGTGGAATTATGTGTTTTATATAGACCAAATTATCAGTAATAAACCAATTGTTATTACATACTACAGGGCATGACAAAAGTATACATTGCCTTTTATTTGTACAGATATAATGCGCAATACTTTTGATGACATAATGAATGTTTAAGAGAGATTTTGTTCGAAATAACTTTTGAATGGGTGTTACGAGAAACTTGTCGATAATTGCTATTTTGCGGAAACGAAGTATTCAAAGTCATTTCCTGAAGGCTTCCTCACGCGTTACTCACCGTCAATTAGTCAACGTTTGGTAAATCTAACCGCTGCTTTCAATACGCTCTAAGATGTTACTACAGACTAACAATGACTAAGTGAATCTCGATAGTCAGGCAGGGAAGCAGAAGAGCTAAGAGATCCTAGCAAAGAAATAATAGCAAAACCTACCTGTACAGGTTGTGACAAAGAGGGACGCATCGCTTAGTGAGTGTAGACGTCCTTGTTTGTCCGTATGAGGGAAACAGGAATGTCATTGCTCGCTACATTAAGAGTCACTTGCTCCTACCGCGGCAAACGTTTTGTACTTCACACCTGCACCTCGCAAAAAGTAACGAGACACTCTGCGGTTAAAAGAACATTAATTCAATTTATTGTGGTTAGTAATTCCTGGAAGTTCTCTGATCAATAAGATGCGAAACTAAAAAAAAATACATTTGTGATAACGATTTAATCGTGATTTACAATGAATTTGTTTTCTCAGTGTGGCCACGAAGCAAGAGCGATGAAAATACATTAGCCACTTCAGGTACGTTCTCAAGGAAGCACAAATCAGCAGAAGCGAACACTAATGAAAATTAAATACTAACACTAAGAAGAAATAGATTTGGGGAAAGCATTACTTTAGGAAACATTTACTTCAAAATATATAAAACACATATGTTAAAAGTAAAATAACTAAGGCAGTCTTCGTAATAAAACATTTATTTTGCAGTTGGAAGCTTTCAACGTAGTCATTTTCAACTTTTAACAAGATTATGAACAAAAGTATCCAAATCACAGACAAGAATAAGTGATAAATACCACACAACTTTTCTGTAATCCATGTTGCTTTGGTCAGGTGATTAAAAAACGCAAGAGACTCATGATACTGGAGAAATCTTTCTCGGGTTTCCACCCGAGTCAATAAGCTTATTAATAATTGCTTGACCCGAGAAAGATTTCCCCAACAATTACACCGGGAAAGCCTTAGAACTTCGGTTCTCTTGACAATGTTTCTTTATGCAATTCGAATACTAATAGCTCAACAATTGAGTTTCAAAAACTGCTGGCCCGTCTCCAGTCAATTTACGAAAACTACACTTACGGACAATACTAGTTGTTTTGATGAAGAATGGAGATGGAAAGCAATGTAGCTCTGTCTAAATATTGTATAAATAAAATTTACTACGCGTCCTGAGTATTTAGGTTTTCTAAACCAATTGGTGCGCATGGAAGTATTGTTAATAGATGCAATAACATTATGGAAATTAAAAAACAGTTCAATTCAAATTTATGAGTAAATTGTAAATGGGGATAATAATGAATGACACTATTGACTATAATTTATGTTTGGCAGTGCTGAGCCCGAAACAATGACAAGAATGTTTAACACATAAGTAAGTGTTTATGCAGTGCCGTGTCAGTGGAAACACGGAGCATACGATTCATTCCACAGACTAAACAATATTCACGTGACTGCTCCCGATTTTTTCCTCTCACTTCAGCTCCTTAAGATGTGTGATTCATTGAGTATGTACCATCGACCTAATCATACTCTTTCCTCGCAACCTGTCACAGATATTTCTTTGAACATTTCTTGGAGTATCCATCACCTAATTCATTATCATCAAATGATTTCCCGCGTATTTATAAGCCGGCTTGGAGTATATTCTCTATATAAATAGAAGGCATATGCTGTGCTGTTCCGGGAATACACTGCGACTTGTAATTGTAGCGCGATATTCGATATTTATAAAATTTTCATGGGAACGAGTAATCTACCCAGTATCGAAATTAAAAAACTACCAGTTAACTTCACCAATGATGTTTCGTGGTTTAATAATATGGACCGAAAGGTTCGACTGTTATGGTCGTTGCAGTTGGAGGAGTGGAGAATCTGGTATGACGCAGAGGAGAGCGTCCTACGGAGTTGGCGGAGAGGCGACGCTGCGTTGCGACACAAGGTACGCTATCAAGTACGCCTAGGGAAGGCATTTGTCCACGATTTGGCCAAGAGATTTTTGTAGAGATGATTGCTTCAACGGATAGCTGAAGTTTTATATAGCTTTGTAATTAATTTTCCCAACAATTAATGTTTCTGTAAATATATATCCCTATTAGCCTTTATACATAACTTCTACAGAAGACAAGCAGCAGTAATTAGAATAGAATACGCAGAAAAGAAAGTTGTAATCGAGAAGGATGCAGTCTGTCGCCCATTCTGTTTAACTTATATATATAGAACAGGCGATGAAGAATGTTAAACGGAATTTGGAAAAAGAATCATAATGCAAGGAGAATAAATGAAAACCCTACTGTTTAGCAACGATATAGTAGTATTAGGGGAGTTAGAAGAAACTTGGATACCATAATAAATGGCATGAACGGAGTCCTGGAGTAAGAGTTCAATATGAGGATTAATAGAGGGAAAACCAAGGCAATGGAGTGTAGTTTGGGAAACAGTGGAATAACAAAGGCTGTTAGATTGGGAATGGATATTTTGACGGATGATAAGGAATTCTGCTACTTGGGAAGCGTAATAACTAGGGATGGTAGAAGTATAGTAGACACAAAGAGTAGTACAGGCAAGGAAGGCTATTGCGAAAAAGAGGAATTTACTAACAGGTAATATAAGGCCACGGATACGATAAAAGCGGCGAGCGGCAGGGAGCAGGTAGTTAGAGCAGCACCGCTCACTTTAATGTTCCAATGTAATTCAATGGGTTCGCGGATCCACTGCCTACGATAAGGGTAAGCGGCAGAGCGGTTCAACTTCCGCCGCTCAGCTTGCCGCTCACCCCGGACATTAATTTTTTGACCCTAATGAGCGGCAGGGACTATAAAAAACTCTCGAGCCCAACTGAATGCACAAAAAAACAGGACGAGGCCACTGTAATTTCCGTTACTAAAAATCATTTAATTTATTTATTATATGTTAAAAAAGGAAAGGAAGAAAATTAGTTTACTTTTCATATAAAAATATTACAATAATATTAAGCAATCGCTACTTCGAGAATATTAACAAATTAATACGCGAAGGAAGTGTTGATATAGTTACTTAAAATCATAATTACTTATTGGAAGTAAATGACTTTACAAAACAACATTTTGCAACAGACACCCTGTTCTTGTGGATGCATTACGACTTCAATATTATAGTATCGTCAAGAAAATTTCTGATGGCAGTAAAAGAAAAATATAGGCCTTGAAACGTTGGTACCCACCAATAATTAATTATTTATTATATTTAATAAGTAAAGAAAACAAAACTTGTTTCCTTGTCTTATGAAAAAAAATTATCAAATGAGTTTTTCCTGCCACGACTAGACTACGCCTATCGTCGGCTTGGAGTGATAAAACTAAGAGGGAATGTTAATAGTTACTTAAAATGTTATTTTATCTTGTGGAAGGATAATAGTTTTGGAAGGACTATGGTGGGAGAGTTGAACATTGAACGAAAATAACATATGGTTTGGAAAACCAGCCCAAGATTTTAAAAGGTCGATAAAATTATTTTGATGAAATAATTACGGCTTTAAGGAAATAGTAAACGAAACACAAATAACAGATGGTAGAAAAACAAATTTCTTTGTGCAGCAAAATTGACCTAAGAGGGAGAACGTAAGTTTTAAAAAGGGGCTTGCATAGGGTGGACAAGGACAGTCCTTGGGAATTATATAAATAAAAGGCTACTATTGTCACTGAGCAAGAGAAGCTTTGCTACTTCACACGATGATTCCATGACGGGGAATGATGGACGATCCAGTGCGTCCTGTACTAAACAGGGGCGGCATCGCTCACTACTCTGCCGCTCGGAGTCCCACCGCTCGCCGCTTTTATCGTGCCCGAGGCCTTGAATATTAGGAAATCGTTGCTAAAAAATGTTCGTATGGAGCGTGGCATTATATGGGCGCGAAACGTGGACGATAGGAGCTCCGAAAGGAAAAGAATAAAAGCCTTTGAAATGTGGTGCTATAGGCGAATGCTGAAAATCATATGTGTGGATAACGTAACTAACGAGGAAGATATTAGCAGAATAGGGGAAGAGCGAACAATATGGAGGACACAGAGCAAGAGAAAGGATAGGTTAATAGGGCACGTTTTAAGACACGAGGGTCTTGTGAACTTAGCATTACAGGAAAGTGTGAAGGGGTAAGAACAGAAAAGGGAGGCAAAGGATAGACTGCGCTAAGCAGATTAGGGAGGATGTGGATTGTGCTAGTTATGAGGAAATGAAAAGGTTGCGAAAGATAGGTTAGCATGGAGGGTTGCATCAGACCAGTCTTAGGACTGAATACCACAAAAACTAACATTAAACCTTTAATCACACGTAATTTTTTAAATAAAACCTACACTAATTGCCCTTTAATCATCCGTAATTCATATCTGAAACACACCCTTCCTACATAATGTTTCCTTAATGCGTCCCTATGCCATTCATCCGATTGTCGTGAAATTTTGTAGCTTAGCAGAGATTACCAAAAGAAAATTGTAGATCTTTTGAAGATTCAGTTGCTTCCTTCGCCCATTTTAAGCCGAAGTAGTTCGTGCCCAAAATACAAACACAACTTGCGCAACAGGATAGATTCAAAATCGTAGCGTCTACATCGGTTATCACATAAGAATTTCACATTTGAAATGGCTCATATCTTGCTTCGTTGAAACTAATATCACATAAATACAATTGACCGATATTAGAAGCATTACAGTCAAAACAGTTAATTTTATAAATTACATTTAGTTTTTGCAGAATATTAATTTTGTCGATATTTTTTACAATAATTATCGAATAATTTATATTGAGCGTTTATATGCAGTTATAAAACTCTTTCTGATATTACAGGTAAATTGTCTGCAGAATAAAAAACCAAAAATGTCCTGCCAATTCTGTATAATTTATTCATTATACTACGTCACATCAATTAGAAGCTTTCGGCCACTGGGGCCATAGTCATCTGTAATATATAAAAATGATATAAAAAAACAAGTCCACGAAATCTTCAACCCTGTTGAATTCAAACTCGTGCTTCATACTATGTTTCATATAAGAGCAGGTCCTACAGGTTCAACCTTTCTTCATACACTTTAAAGATAAGTAAGGACAACGGTAGTAATGACTTCAGGATATACTGAAAAGTACCAACACCTGACCCCGTGTATGCCGTTAGGCTTTACAGGGCGAATGCGCGTAAATTGGCGTACAGAGCCCCGAGGGGCTCCTGGCCGAAGGTGCTCACGCATCTGTTGAAATCCAGCCGAGTGGAGTTAGCCAGGGATTCCTTCCAGATACTTCTCCGCCCGACCGGCTCACGAGTTGCGGATTATGTTGCTCAGATTGCGTACGGCTCCCACACCCAAGTTTTTGACCTGTTGGAAATGCACTTCGCCCGCAACGGCGAGTGCCCTCGGGGCCGTTGCCTTACCCAAGGGCTGGTGGCTTCAACTGCCGGGCCTGGTCCGCCCCCTACTCTTAGGTTACCGACTTGCTAGCACAGCCACCGTGGGTTTTTGAACGCATAACACTGCCCGACAGAGATAAGTAAGGACAGTTGTTCAACTCCAGAATAAAAAACCAAAAATGTCCTGCCAATTCTGTTGCAATTCTGCTTTAATATGAAACCCATCTTGCGCAAGCCTTTTATTTGTACATAGCTACAACATCCCACATACTCCGTAATCTTCTTACATACTTTGCCTCATCTTCTGTTCTTACCCCACAGTCTTATCTCTAATGCTAATTTTATAATACCCTCATGTCTCAAACGTGACTTATTAATTATCCCTTCTCTTGGTCAAAGTATTTCATATTGTTCTCTTTTTTTCCTATTCAACTTACAACTTTTTGGTTACTAAATCTATCCAACCATCTGATTTTAAAAGATTTCCTGTAGCACCACATTTCGAAAACTTCTATTCTTTTCCTTTCAGCATCCTCTATCGTCCGCGCTCTATACGAACATTTTAAGTAATGATTTCCTAATAATCATACATACATTATCCGTAAGTTGTTTGCAAAAGCCTTTCTTGCTTGTACTATCCTACACTTTCTATCTAGTTATTACGTTACCCAATTAGCAGAATTCCTATATCTCCTTCAAAATATCCCTTCCCAATCAAACACCTTTTTATTCCACTGTTTCCAATACTACCCTCCATCACCTTGGTTTTCCCACAATTAATCTCTTGTTGAACTCTTCGTCGAGGATTAGGTTCATGTCATTTATTATGGTTTCCATGTCTTCTTCTGACTCCCCTAACACCACAATATCATCAGAAAAACTTTATTTCATCTCCTTGAATTTTGATGTATTTTCCATTTTCATTTTAACTATCATCCTCGCCTGTTCTATATATATCGGACGGCGTCCTTCTCTTACTCCTTTCTTGATTTCTGCTTCCGTTTCTTGCCTACAATCTAATTACTGCTGACGGGTATCAGTAGAGGTTATGGATAACTCTTTTTTTCTCGATATTTTATACCTGTCCTCTTCAAAATCCTTAACAGTTCCAGTTTACATTATCAGAGGCTTTCTCTAAATCTACAAATGCCATGAACGTATGCGTGTTTTTTCTTATCCTACCTTCTAAAATTGGACGCAGAGTCAATATTGCTTCTCTTGTTCCTACGTTCTTCCTAAAACCAAACTGATCGTTTCCTGGCTCGCATTATATTTGACGTTTCAGCCTCCTGTATACTGTTTTCGTTAATATTTTGATACTAAACAATAAGTCCTGTGCTGTTCGCATCTGTCAGTCCCAGTCTTCTTCGGTATAGGCATAAGCATGTTGTTCCTAAAATCTTCTGGTATTCTTCAGGTTTCGTAGATTTCACAAAGCTTCCTGAACAGCTATGACATTGCTTCTTCGCCCGATGATCTTTTCAACTCCGCTGGAATGTTATCAATTCCTGGCGCTTTACCACTGCTCAGATCTGTCACCTCTTCTTCTTCTAATACTGACTAATCTAGGTTTCCGTCATCGTAACGTCTAGAAAATTAAGAGTGATGAAATTGAATTTCGTAAGTAAAATGTAAGTTGTGAGAATTATTATTGAAAATATTGACTAAATTATCTTAGTTTTTTAGATTGTGTAAAAAATGACAACATATCGCCTTATTAATTTAAAATGTAATAATTCTATACACGAAGTATTCCAGCTTTCTCACTACAATCTCCGCAAACAAATATGGGATTGGAATTCCACTTATTTTAGTGATAACAGCAAGTAAATGAAAAATAGCGTGATTCCAAAATTAAATCGAATATATTATGTATTCAGGACAAACGAACTTTATTAGACTAGTCTAATTTATTTCTAAAGATTAATGGAGAAAAAGGAGTTTGTCAGTTTTACCTTACGCTCAAACATACAATATAAATTAATTGATTGAAATCATTTTCAACCTGTCTAATTGGAAACAGGTGTCAAGGTTTAATTATCGCAAAAGGAATCTGTATGTATTCACAATTAGCAAATAAATTACTTTCCGAGGGTACAATAGGCGCTAACCAAATATGAAGGATAAAGCGAACTTATTATTTTACGATTAAGCATACGTATAGAATTTTCGAATACATCATTTACGAACTTCATTAAATAAACTTCATGGCAGGCAGTAAAATATGTTATATAGTGTTAAGCGATATTTGGTCTTGTGTTCGTCGGGTTTTCCATTGCCTGGTTTTAAGAAAATGTACAGAGAAAACAGTTTAGCGTAGGAGGGAGTCTGTTTATTCCACTACTCTTCCGTTGACACCATTTTTTCCTTTTCTTGCATCCTATCCAACCAAATATTATATGCACAACTGGCAACAATTTTCAAATCCTAATTATTAAACTATGACTCACAAAATTCTGTGTCCAAAGTGATTATATAGTAGAACCATTATACAGACAAAATGGGGTTTCTCGAATCTCGGTGAAGACGATCAAAAGATACATACAAGAATAACGACGAACAGAGAAACTATGTAAACGTGCATGTGGCATATATCGTCATATTTGAAGTTGCATGACGTCACTGCTGCAGCTCGTCGTCAGAATTCCACCCACTAAGCATTCGTTGTCACACAAAATTACTGCACTGCAACAACTCGTCAAAGTAATGTGGAAATCTGCACTTACAATATATGAAATATTCAAATTATTCACATAATGAAGCAACCATTTGACTACTTATCTTCTAATATTACAACTATTTTTATGTTTTTCTAAACAAAATTTTCGGTTGACTAATACTAAACGTATAGTGGGGTTAACCATTCTTGCGTAAAATAGTAACAATTGTGAAATTCAATTATATAGCGTTTCGCAGGTATACTTTTAATGGCGCGAATTTTCAAGGTAACGGATGGGCGTCAGTCTGCAAATATGACGTCATCCCACACATGTCTACCATATGCTACAGCTCTGGTACTTGTTTAACATCCATGAAATCTGTTTTGGTTCTGCAATTAAGGAAAGGTCTACATTAACTTTTTCAGACATACCTCTTAAAGTTTATCCTTTTCGACCTATATTCTGCAATGCTCATACAAATCTACCGGCCTGAAAACTTTTTACCTTTAATATTCATTTTTTTTGTCTTCCGACTAACTTTTGAAAATATTTGATTCTTTTGCAATGAACTTCGCGATTTTCTCTGAGTTAATATCTCAAAGTTGAGTCATGAGAAATGAATTGGAAAAACTCCAATCCTTTCTTCTTAACCTTTTTTAATCTCTCTTAATCTACACATTGCTCACGTTTTTGCTAGATATTCACATATATTAAAGTCTGTTAAAATAAATAATAGATTACGGTGAAATTCTGATGACTGGAAAGCTTACAACTTGGTTCTATATTCCATTATGCACATTCCATAAGCAACTGTAAAATGGCAAATAGCCTAAGTTTATTACAGATAATTATGGTCCGAAAGCTCTTGTGTAAACACCTTACAAATTGATGTAGAAAAAAATTAATTGATTTCTTTGACATTATGGTCTTTTTATTGGTTTTAATTTTAGATTTAACTGAGCAAGTAATCACTAAATAAGCAAATTCTATTTTAGTTGCTGTGACATAAAGGCGTCCATACATATTTCATGCGGGTACTAAATTCACGAAGAGTAACGAGTGTTAACCATACACAGCCCTCTGAACACCACTAAATGAAAGACAAGACTATCTAATAAGTTGGTGACAAAAATATATACAATATTTTGAAGATATTGGTGAATAGAGTAATTTGGTCCTAAAAAGTGAGAGGAAACGGATTCAAAGACATATATTTCCTCAATTAGAATGGAAATACAAAATCGCAAATTGGAAAGTAAAAGGAAATAATAGGTATGCAAATTGGTTTCACTGAATAAGGAATATGTTTATTCGTCGCTCTAAATCAAGCATTTCTTATTTATCAATTTTTAAACTGTCCCTCAGTTACATCTCACAGTTGAATTTTATAATGGAGTTTGCGATTTCCTGTGTACAACTTCAAGATTTTTCCATATATTATCTATTATCAGAGATATTGCAATTCAAACATCGGAAAAACTTGAAAAATCCCATTTTTAAAGGAACGTAATTCCTAAATGGCACGTCATAATTTGTATGAAGTAGATACACTATTATGTGTAAGAGCCCGCAAAATATTCAGGTTCGAAAACTGTTTCTTGGAGAAATTATCCTACGCAAATTGAATTTTCTTCATTGGCAATAGATAACTTTGTGTCACACGAAGTACACGAAAAAATAGTATTAGGTATGTAAATAGAGGTTTAACTTGTAGGCCTGAATGTACTGAACACGATGCAGCTCTTTTGAAAAGGATATGACAACCAAGTGCTGGATAATTTACGAATTGTTAGATACCTGCAAACGTGAAAAACTATATGCACCCTACAACAAAAAATGACGGTTATTTTTAACAAGACACAAAATAAATTAAACAAAATAAATTTTGAACTACCAGAGACTAAGGGAATGCACCAACATATTATTTTTTTCTGAGACGGTGCGTAACCAATTTTCTTTTTTCTGAATCACTTGGCATGAATTGGCCCTTAGCATCAGGTTAAAACGACGAAAGAAATAATATGGCGAGCCTGAATCATCTTCAATCAGAAATTTTCGTAATTGGTTTCCAAACTTTGCAAGTTGATTTTATTAAGAATTTTAAAGGGTTAACAAACTGGAACAGTGCTGAAAATAATGTGTATAAGCTTATATGGAAACGGCTCAACATTTGAAATGTATTATAGCAAGCAGATTACGTGGCTTTCCAAAATAACTTTGTGTTAAATACGCGTTGGGGCACTGCGAAAGACTGAAACATCTTCCATCAAATGCATTTTCATTAGACAGTTGAAAGAAGAAAAGTAAGAGAATTGTAACATTTATTCTCAGTTTTATGAATTGACCAATCATTTGGAAAAGATCTATTCGTACCTAGGAAGAGCAAACAAGTCTTGTTATGAAACAAAAGGAGTTGGTAACTGTTACAATGCACTTAGCCTCGTGACAGAAGGCGGCGGACCGTGAAATAACCGGCACTCCGACTTACGATTCCTCCGGTACAGCTGACCTGAAGGCGACTACACTTCACTTTCGGCAAATAGATTCGTTAACTTGTCAGACGAATTAACACAGTACTAAATAACAGTATGAAACTCTTAGAATAAAATATGTAACGAGTCACGAGTTTATTGAGGAAAAAAATAGAGGGGAAAAAATCCAGAGAAATTGCTATTAAGGTGATAAAAAAGAAAAAGAAAGTATGTAAATCTGCAGTCCGTAGTTTCGCAACAACTATTTTCATCTTCTACCTGTTATTAGCGAATTTCTGACAGAAAAACTACAATTTGTTAAATAACAGAAGGTTGCGTGGAGAGTCAAGAACTACGGGGAACTGTTCCGTAAAATAACTAGACATACATTTCTAAACATACGTATTGACAAGAAATATCTGAAACTACTGAAAACTAATGTACATTCAAATTAGTAGAATGTTTAAATCTTCAGCAATAACCCAAACATGTTAGAACATTAAAGGAAGTTAAAATTTTGGCCTTGGCCATGCAACGTTGCAGATAAAAGTTCCCTGCTTCTATGATTTTATAATATTGTTATTTATAAGTTGATTGTAAGAAAATAATAATATTTCTTATCGTAATGTAATGCAGCTTTAATTGATTATAAATTTTTATTTGTTCAATATGGCGTTCGCAATTATTAATCAAGAAATAAATATCAGAGAAAGGCGGTAAATTGGTCCTCAAAACTGTCATTCGTATAATGGAAACCAATTCATTTTCACAAAATCAGATTGCAGTAAAATTCAGTACGAAAATGGAAAGTTGTTTTAAAAATATTAATTGTTAATAATATAGTATAGTGGCCGTTCAATGCGAACAGAACAACAGCAATATTGTGCGTTGGCAAAACAATTGACAATTGCATTAGTTGTAGGCGTGTCGTGGCTTACGACACAAGAGATCGTCTCGTCTCGTCTCTCTAAATGCCGAGCTCCATGGAAGACTGTTGTAACGTACCTTACTCGCCCTCCATGTGACACGCCGTCGCAATCCTTGGTTTGACATTTCCGCCTTTTCACTTCACACACACATTAAAGCACTATGAAGCGCATTTCGAAAAGCCCGAAACAACGTAACTTGCAGGAGTTTCTTGTACCGAAGAAGCTACTGGCAACCGTAGCCTCGACACGATCTTATCTGCTGCAGATAACGATAAAATGACGCCAAAACAAATAATGTACCACACGGTGTTTCCGTCAGTTGAACATCGTCAGCGGAAATGTTCACACAAAACTTACATAAGGTAAGTTACCACAAATTAAATACACAAACTTGATATATTTAAATTGATCATATTTTTTTAAAAAGTTTTATCTTGATTTGGCTGATCTGTACGACGGTAAGAGAGCCGACTTATCAAATTAATCTTTCATGCGTTGAACATACATTTTTTTGTTCGTTACATATCAAAGAAATGTACACGTAACTCGATGCTCAAAATAATACTACAGCTACATTTATTAAAACCAACTTTCACAAACAAATTGTAGAGTTAAAGATGAAATTGACAAATAATTAAGGAATGAGACAGGTGCGGAAAAGGCAGCGATAATAAGTTAAGAATCATTCTGGAGCAAGCAGAAATAGTGAGAATAATAACAGGATGGTGGATACTAAGGCGATCACAAATTATAAATCTGATAATTGCAGACGTTGAAGAAAAATGCTCTGCTATTCAGAGGGTACTTGATGGAGAAATGTATCAAATCAATCGATGACGGGCAAAAATTATTTTCTGGTCTATAGTGGTGCCAACAATAGCATTTCATCAGAAATATTAAATAAACAATACAGCCTATTTTTCAGTAAACAATTTTATAAATATTGTTTAAATTATTATTAACATTAATGATTGAATTATTCGATCTGATGTGAAACATCTCACTAATCACTTTTAACATTAAGAACAATATTCTTCAATAAAATATCAACATTTTGCCAAATAAATTTACGATTATTAAAAGAAATATGTTTGGATACGACTGAGAAATGTTGAACTATGAATTACTATTTTTTTGGTCGGTGTTTAAGCTTTACAATACAAACCGTTAATTTTGATCAGAGCACTATGATGTCTCAAATGTTGGTTTTTACTTTGATATTTTCGACTTAATTAACATTATAAGAAGATTTGACAATAACAGGAATATCATTTTTTTGTGTAATGTATCTTCCCAAAAAGAACCATAAGTCAGATTGCAGCCGGGCTTTTCAACAATTAAATTTTTAATTTCGTATATTAACTATTTTCTCAAGGATACTTTAATTTTAATTCGTATTATCCTGACTGTTTACCCATTTATTTTTTGTCAGTTCAATTGAAATATATACAATTTTAACAATTTCTTTCACTTTTCCTGTTAAAATCTGCAAATGAAAATATGCCTATCATTCCTTCGGCCACAAATTAACGCAAATCACATTAATATATCGATTTCAATTTAACCAATGCGCTAGCGAACATTTCAACGAGGTGAACAGAGTAGTTAGAATATTTATTTTCAAATAGTAGCCATCTGACTTTGAATCTGGGCAAATCAAATTCATGTTTTGTTGTCCTTTATTGTTGTCTATGCAGGTGCGCTGTCACATTATTGATTTGTCGCTTGTGGTAACGTTTCTCTATTTCTCTGCTCTCGTTCGTCGAGGTTCACAACTGCGGCTATTTGCAAACCATTCTAGGGAGGGCATTGAGTAAGGTCATTTACGAATTTTACTAGTACGTTTCCGTAGTGTTATCCGCTTTAAATTTTTGAGATGTTTTAAACACAACTGCGATTATTCCTTTCATTCAGACATATGAAACAAGTAAAATCCGAGCGGTTGGTGTTGAATTGGTTGGCAGGTTTTATGTGGAAACTGTATTGAGTAACTCCAAGCTGTCCTCGTTACCCGCGATCGTTAAAATGGCTAAAACGCATGCATGACATGACGCATTGATATCTAATGAAATATCGTGCAACAACCAAGAAGGCTCACAAGGTAATAGGACCAACGTAACAAAAAATAAAACGATCTAATAATCTAATTATTCACAGAATAAGAAAATTTTTAAAAGAACTATCTTTCTTCGTTACACAAAGCTGAAAAATACAAAAGATAACATTTCTTATAAATAAATGAATTCAGAACTCTGCGTGAAACTTTCGGAGTATTCTATACAGATGAGAAGACAATTCCACAAGAAGAAAATGCGGAAAGATGGAAGCAATATCTAGAAAAGCTGTATCACAGTGGAAATCTAGATCAGTCAGTAATAGAAGAAGACGAGGAGGTGGACGATGAAGAGTTGGAGGACAAAATTTTTAAGGTCGCAGATTGGCAGGGCGTTGACAGTCTGAGCAATGGTAAAGCGCCAGGCATCGATAACATTACAGCGGAGTTAATAAGACGAATTAATATCATTTCTATTCACGAAAGTTAATGAAATCTATGAAACAGGCCGAACACTGCATGATTTTAGTAACTGTATAATTTATACCCATATCGGAGAAGACAAGCCGATAAATGCGAATAGCTCAGGACAAATAATTAAGATTTCCATGTGTGCAAAATATTAACGAAAATAGTATATAGGAGGAACTAGCGTAAACCAGAATGCAAGTTAGGAGAAGATCAGTTTGGTTTCAAAAAGTACGTAGGGACAGGAGAAGCAATACTGATTCTGCGTCTAATTTTAGAAGACAGGATAAGAAGAAACAGGCCTACATTCATGGCATTTGTACCTTTAGAAAAAGACCTTGATAATGTAAACTGGAATACACTACTGTGGATTTCGAAGAGGACAGGAATAAAATATATAAAAACAACAGTTATCCCTAACCTCTGCGAATGACAGTCAGCCTTAATTATAATTGAAGGGAAAGAAAAGAAAGAAATCAAGAAAGGAGTAAGTCATGGATACAATCGGATGCTCTTTAACTTACACATAGAACAGGCGATTAGAAACATTACAACGGAATCATGCTGCGAGGAAAATAAATAAGAACCCTAAGGTTTGCTGACGAAGTCTGAAGAAGACTTGGAAACCATAATAAATGGTATGAACGTGGTTACCGAGAAAGAGTACAACATGGGGATTAATAAAGCGAAAACCGAGGTAATGGAGTGTAGTGTGGGAAATAGTGGAATAACAAAGGGTCTTAAATTGGGAACGGATATTTTGAAGGAAGTTAAGGAATTTTGTTACTTGAGCAGCATAATACCTAGGGATGGTAGAATTATAGTGGACATAACGAGTAGGGTTGCACAGGTAAGGAAGGCTTTCGCTAAAAAGAGGAATTTACTTCCGGCTAATGTAAGTGTGAATATTAGGAAATCATTACTACAAATGAATAAATTTGCTTCTAGAAAAACATTACGAGTTGAGAAAGAAACAGAATTTACTGCTGAATACTACCAATGATTTTTTGATAAGACTCATTCAGAACCAATTAACTCAATTTAAAACAGCAATTAAGCGAATAAAGATAATTTAATAAGGCCCGCTCTGAGCGCTGCCGACTACATCCTGTCATATACTCATACTAAAAACACGAAATAATAGTGGTATATCAACAACGAAATTTTTATTATCCTGTTGTACGTTGTAAAGTTGTGTGTAGGGAAACGTAAATGCATTTCTTACCATAAAATTGATGTAATTCAGGTAAAAGAAACAATAATTCCTCACTTAACATGGCTCATGGCAAAAAATATAAATGCATAGTAAAAATTACTCGATTTTTTCCCATCTACGCCTTGAATTTAGCAAATTCCACTTGTTCAAAGTCTGTAACCATTTAGACTTTCCCGTATGCGTATTGTTCAGAAAAGCATTCATTGTCATGGCAACATATGCCCGACCTACCTGATGCAGGTTTTCTAGGGTTTTCTCTGCATCTCTTTAGTTGAAACACCGGGTAGGATCCTTAAACCATAGCCCGGGGGTCCTAGATACCCCATTGGCAACCTTGCTCTACCTTCCGCATCCCCCCTTTTCAATTCCGTTCCTATGCTATTAAAGGGGAGTTGCCTGTTTCAGGATCACCCTCATGCAGCCTGTTAACCCCAAAAAAACGAAGAAGCTTTGATTCATAGGACATTACTGCAAAATACGTTACTGTTTCTGCAGATATCTCGAAGGTTTAGGATAAGAAAAACCTCATCCCCCCCTCAGAGTTGCGGAAAGTCAGAAACGGATGACACATGAGTTACACGAGGATGGCCGCAAGTAGATTCAACTATTGAGTGTATTTAATAATGTTTTCATTGTATGAGTGCGCATGCTATACAGAATTAAATTGAATCGACATTTCATTTGAGTGTGCCGTTGATTGTGAAATTCCAATAGATTGTAGATTTTACACGGGTTGTTCGATAAGACTGGTAACATTTTATGAAAGAGCTGGAATTTTTTCAATTTTGGCACAAGTTGGTAAACATGATCCTTTCAAAGATATTCCTTAAAGTTTTAAACACATGCGTGTCGTGGCAGCTTTCTGTGATATTAGATGTGTAGTCAGGCGGAGACAATGAAAAAATAATAATTTCACGCTGTCATTAAACATTTTTATTTGAAGGGTTTGACAGCTGCAAAAAAATTAACGAAGTTCATGCGGAATCTGCACCAGCATTGAAGACGATTTACTTCTGGATTAATGAGTTTAAACGAGGTCCTAGAAACACAGAACTAAAAAATGCTCTCCGGCGGCCGAATTGAGGCCACCACTCAAGAAAACATCGAAAAGATCACAATATCGTAAGAGATGATCGCCGACTACATGAGCGACTAGCAATGTTTAGGCGTAATCCAAAAGACCTTTTACGCAGTTTCGTAATCGTCGATGAAACTTGGATCACTACTCTCTAGAAACCAATAAAACTATTAAAAATGGACAAGCGCTGGTGAAAGTGCACAGAAAAAGGTGAAGAGTGTTTTGTCATCTTTTGGGACTCTCAAGGCATAATCATCATAGATTTCTTGGAAGAGGGCACCACCATAACAGGGCACTATTATACCTACTCTGTTTAATCGTTTGAAATGGCTGCTGACTGAGAAACGACGAAGGTTGTCGCGCAAGAAAGTGCTGCTTCACCAGGCCGTGACAGAGTATTTTGTAGAGTTTCACAAAACCTATTTTTGTGATAGGTTGAAAAAATTAGATACTCGCTGGGTCAAGCGTATAGCAAACTAAGGAGACAATGTTCAGAAATAAAATGAATTTTTTATTTATTTGTAAATAGGCGTCTCAAAGCGTTACTTTCACTATCAAATTATTTGCGTCATTTTCACTATTTATTTACTGTATTTTACTCGGGGATTTCAGTTCATTACAATTCTTTAAAAGTTATAGCGAAAAATGTTTTCAAAAATCAATACACTTCACTACAGAAAGTATTTTCATATTTCTAAGGAAATGAAAATATTCTAAATGCCTTGTGTTAAAGTAGGTCAAAGATTATAATGCATAAACCATAAAAAAATCCTACATTTCTGTCATACACTTATGTCCAAAATTTAATTGAAATATTTTTCACTCTCTTAAGATACCGTAATCATTTTTACCACCCTTCAGTTAAAGTTTTCTTTTGAAGGTGATTTAAATATTTCGTAAATGTGGATTCAATGAAATAAACTGCAAATCGGAAGAAAAAATTCGAAAATATGATGTATAAGTATGAGAGGAAAAGCGTAAATATATGTCCGTCTACGAAGCTGCGTTGTACTTAGGAACGTTCGCGACCTTGGAAGCACAGTACAATATTTGCATTACAATGCTGACGTAGACGGCGCGAACCTGCAAGTGAATAGAAAGGCTCCGCGAGGATCTTCAACTCAGAGTAAATGCATGGACTATGAAAAAAATAACGAATTACAGATATGAATTTATCACCAATATTAAACGCATCAAATTATACGCTTTTTATGTTCAAACTTAAAATCGCAAATCTATATATTAAAAAAGATTTGTTTGTTGATAATTTTTTAGGTTTATATAATCTTTATACAAATTTAATCATATGGATAAATTGAAACAAAAACTTACACACATTCTAAAACATCCGCAGAAAAACAGGGGGGAGGGATACGAATGCATGAAGGACTGTGACAAAACAGAATACAGGAAAATCCGCCATATTTACTTTAGCGTCATACGGCACATATTTGAATACGTTGTGCTACAGTTCATACCCTTTAACTTACGAACAAATAAAAATATGATGATATATTTTCGTTTTATTTAGAACCACCCTTTTGCATGACATAAATCACGAACCCACGACGCACAATTATAATATTCCCTAAAACAGACCTCAAGAAATAGTAAAGGATGATAAAAAAACATAATGTAATATATTTATTGTCAATTGCAAACAATGACGAGATCAACATCAGTTTCATTCACATCATGTTTCCTCGTTTATCTATTGTAACAAGAGTCTCGGATTTTAGTCCGATAGTCATCATGCACTAACATTCATAAAACCGGACCACTTTTCTATCTCAATATGAGGAATCCATTTTTGAAATTTGGTCTTCCAGTCTTGTTATAGCCTGTTATTAGCTGGGCCCGTATTTTGTGTTGGTTCTAAATACTTAAGTGAGCCATAAAAACGTTTAGGTTTAATTGTGTAAGTAGGTTTTAACGAAGGAAATGAGCTGCGTAGGCACACAAAACCTGTAAATAAGAAGCATTCAATTACTTCTGTAATAAATATACTTTTTTCAAGGACAATCAGATAAGTAATCTAGATGGCACAAACAAAATCAGGTTTCAGTAGAAATGTACCGTGTGTGAATATCAAACAAGACACGCACCTAATCGTAAATAGCAAATGATAAATCCATTCTATCGAATTGAATTATATTACACATCGTATGAAATACGGTAATAATTATGTAGTAGCAAATTTTTATCATGTTAAATGCTTTATTTTAATTGCTATATACTGCAATTAAATGAAAGTTGTTGGTCTGTATACCAAATACCGAAAAGTATACACATGTGGAATAATAATCGTTTAAAGGATTAATTTTATAATATTCATGAATAATTTTAATTGAAATCAGCAACCGAATACTGCATATATTTACGAGCACTCTGAGATATGCCGCTGTGTCGGAAAATAAATTTCTTTCTATAATATAACTTGTATAACCTTTTCTTATCGTGAACCATCTCAATAAATTCTGGATTCTGCATGGAATGAAACTAAATTGATTCTTATGAACAACAAAAGTGTCTACGATCGGACGGATGTTCCATTAAATGAAGGGAAATGAAGCGGAGATGTCATTAATAATAAAGGATCTTTTTCAAAAAGAAACATTCGATTTCAAATATGGTGAGCTATTAAGCATTTAATCCGATGTGATTGAACAATCTACTGTTAATAAGAGGAGAGTTTCGATTTTTGATTTTTAAATGACTGTGGACAAAATGATTCAGCCTTACATCACTGACCGCCAACGACACCGAACCTTACTCCATCTGATTGTTTTCATTGTGGGTATTTATAAAAGACTTACTTTACATGCGTACACTTCAACAAACAAACAATGGTCGAACTGCGGAACCGCATAACAACACTCGTGGAATCAGTAACTTAAATGTGTGCGCGGTCGGTTATTGCGGCCAGTTGGCGGGTAATGACGGTGATCCTGGGTATCGTATATTGCGGATCCCCAAAAGCAGGTCAAATGTTTTGATGTTGGAGGATCATTGACCTGAAGGAGCGGGCAGAGCAAATTATAAATTTTGCGATGTGAAGGACAGTACAGATTGCGGCAGCGAAGGAGACAAGCAGGAATCATTTTTACCCCCTTAAGGTACTATGAATACCGATTACTTTCTTTTGTACTGCGTGTATATTGAAATACCTTAAAGTAACGAGTATTATTTAAGTATCTTATGGTGAAGGGTCTACTTCCACTTCTTGAAAGTAACGCGTGTATTGTCTTCCTTTGAATACCAGGAGAATTTTTAACTCAATTAAAATATCTTAATATTTTTCACTCTGTTAATGCACCAGGATTTTTTTGATTCATTGATGTGAGTTCCCACCCCAAAAATAATAGCCCGAAAGCAAAGAAAGAGGCAATAATTTGTGTTTTAGAGAACCTGGAAGTTCAGAATCATAATATTTATTCCTGTGACGGGTCAAGTCTGGGACAGTGCTGTAAGGCTTCTTTCACATTATCCGTTCTTCTTGCATCCTATTACATAATTTTGTACTTGAGAGAGATGGATATAGCAACGTGAACAGAATTTATATTAAAGGACGGAAGAATTATAGCAAAAGAAAACCGTAAGAGGCCTGAGTAACTACATACATCCTGAAAATTGTACTATTAATTATTTTGTTACCGATGTCAGAAGTGTCATTTAATAAAACTAATTTAAAGAAAGTATTAAAAAGCATTTTCTGTACATCGATTCTATCTTTCAAGAAAATAAATGCAGTACGCATGTATAAGTGATTGTATAATAATTGTATGGACAAAATAATTTTCATACTTTTCGCCAACTTCATCAAATAATGGCAGTAGTTCTTCGTAAACTTCATACCAGGCATCATTCTTGGCATACCTATCTTTGTATTTATCGTCAATGACAGGTAATCCACAGGGATAATCAAAACTTCTCCACCAATATCTTCCATTAATTTACTAACGCGGAAGGATTAAAAATATGCTTTGACCCACCTCAACTCAAGACGCGATATTGTTGTCAGAGAATTATTGTTGTTTCGCAGGCCGTACGCAGTATCAATTCCGGTAACACAGTCGTCCCCGTCCGTTTTTCCCCCGTTGCCAGCCAATTTGAAAGGGGCGAAAGCTTCTTCAGTGCACTAAAAGAATGTCACCGCCCCTGTCTTTCCCGAACGGGAGTATAAAATAAACTGATAAAGTGAGACAAACCTAAGCGCGGCAACAACTGTTTTTACAGACGTAGAGAAGTGCTTTGTGCCAAACATATCCAGCAGATGTTAATATGAATCTTGTAGAAGAAGTCGAGCATTTTCATCAATATGTTCGACACGGCAAAGGCCATGGATCACCGGATCATCATAGTCTGACACATCAGGATAGGTATCTGAGATAATATTTAACGATCGTGTCCAATCAGCATTCCCTAATGTAGAGACAATTTTGCGATTGCTTCTTGCTATAATTGCATATTATTCTGGAAAAGTTTCTCTCAGCAGAAGAGGGCAAGAAATTACATTCGAACGGCAATAACTACAGAGAAATAATTTTCCATCGGCATGTTACAAACTACGCATTTTATTTGATGACGCCATCAGTGACCTTTCTCTAGGAAAGGCAAGAGAGAAAATATTTGGGATTCGTCAAAATTTTCCCCCGGATTACAAAAAAATGTCACAAATTATTAATAATTTTTAATAAAAATAAAATTACCAATTTTTTTCTCCTCTAAAGGTTTCACTGTTCATTATTTACGTTACGCCCGTGTATATAACAGCAGATACCTTACACAAAACTTGCATTAAACTCAATTTCTAATTAAGAAAAAAGTTCTTAAAAAAGATTTGACTTGCAATATTTTCCAAAAACTCTCTTAAGTTTTCCATAATAATTAAAATATAAAAATTACTATTCTACAATAAGTGGATAATTTTTTGATAAATTTATGTCGGATGAGAATTTTAATAAAATATAAGGTAACGCCGCACCTTCATAGTGCGAAAGGTCCTTCGATATTTCAAATAAAAATATACAATTTTAGATGAATTAGTGCCAGATGAGTCTGGCTGATTTTATCGATAATAAATTGGGAAGACCAGACATTAGAAGACAATGAAACAATGTTGAACTATAAAGTTTAAAATAACTCCTTAACATTTATAATATGTTAAAATAATTATATAGGTGGCCTTTGTAATTTGAGTCTGTTAAAATAACTTTTGTTTTATTTTTCTAGAGTTTTCATTTATAAGAAATCAATAGAAATGATTGTTAGTTCATGATTTATTATTTTATTATACACTCAGGTACTACTAAGTTGTATCAAAGTTTATCCTTTGAGGTATCTGAAAATAATATTTGCCAGAGACATAGATACTTCAAATAGCGCAGGGCTCCGTGCCTGGGTAGTGCGCGTACTTGATGTTCCAAGAGAATTCGTGACCCTGTTAACATACCGTCACTTATCATGGCCAAATTTCATACAGTTTCTGTTTCAGTAATGTTTCATATGTTGCCTGGTATGTACATTTACAAATTATTGCTGCGTATAGATCTTTTGCTGCTGAGTAATTGGCCTCCAAAGTGAGATCCTAATTTACCGCGAGAAAATTTTGTGGTGACTTTGGGAGTGCAGCAGCCACTGTAGTACTTCTTTGATCGTATCACTACATTATAGAGTAGAAGGCGTGTTAATAAGCTAAATTTCACTACCATCTGGCCACTAGAACTGATTTGACACGAGGTCAAAATTGGCACGTACACCGTCTCGAGAGCCTACTAGAACTGATTTGACAAGAGGTTAAAATTGGTCCGTACAGCGTCTTGAGGACAAAACCGCAGCAACATAGTTAGCTTCAGAGGCCTATGGCCAACATAAAAATATGTTTCCAGTAAAAAATTGGGAGTGACGTATTTTGAGATATTTTAACCTGAAATTTGGCTACTTTTCATATGTAAAATCTTTTGGGGCATCTTTCATGAGGAATATCTCAAGGCATATGAGTATAATAGTTTTTCTCTTTCCGCACTTCCTAATATGCTGCCGTCCAAAGAAGAAAGGCAGTAAGTCTAAAAAAATGATTTTGAGAAATCAAGGGATAAAGTTTTTTGAGCCTTGACATTTACACAAACCCCTTATCTCTTCGAAAATTATTCGTACCAAGGAACGTGAATAAGTCTTTAAAAATTAATTATGATACATTTATGCGTGAATATTTTCAAAAGTTGAAAATTTTTACTCACTGTCTTTCTACCTTGGACGGCAGCATGGTGCTTTTTCTCCTATGTTGCAAAATAGGTGGCATATAGATCTTTTGCGGCTTCCAAAGTGACGTCAAAATTTGTAGCGACTTTGATTTGAACAGATATGAGAACGGCCAGCTGTACTACTATTTTGATCATAACACTACATTCTGGGCTAGACGTTGTATAGATAAGCTAAGTTTCACACTTATAGGGGCGGCTAGACGGATTTGACAAGTAAACAAAGTTGGCCCTTTCAGCGCGTTATCTCTGAGACAGCCAATTGAAGATGGGCTTGTAACTTCTGAACCAGTGTAAAATGAGCTCTAACACTTTTGCAGTTTCATTTGGGGTCTGAGTTTACTTACAAAATTTCATGAGATTTGGAGATGGCCGATTGGGAATCCTTTGGTGATTTGAAATGGAATGACCCTAGTGTCGAATTAATTCGTTTTTGGGCTACTATAAACAACACCGACCACCATCTATCAGCAAACAAGATAGCTAAGTTGTGAAAATAGTTAGAATGAGTCCCAAATTGAGCAAATTATAAACCGAATAAGTCGGCAAAAATGAGACGAATTTTATTTTCAAAGCAATACCAATTTTTGCGAAGTCTTCGGAAGAAGACAAAAATAAGAGTCACTATTTAAATTACTAGCTATTTCCCGAAAACCAAGGAACAATTTGCACTTTTACAGCTGAAATACCTGCAGAAATTACGTAACTCAGTGAATGCGCAAAGCCGGTGGCCATTATGCGTTATTTATGATCGAGTCGGTAGCAGTAACTCGTACGCATATTATAAGTGGGTCACGGATTCTCTCAGTCTCGTAGCAGACATCCCACGCGCCAACGTAGCTCAAGGATTCTCATTTTAACATTCAGTCACAAACTGACTCATTTAACAATAAAATCAAATACAGTTTCACGCTAAGAAAACGACAGAAAATTGTAATTTCGCAAAGAATACAAGAAAAACCGTTCGAAGCCCACACGTTTCTCCTTTCCCAATGGATTTGGTACGTGAAATGGCATTCCTGGCTCTCGCGACCGTTCCAATCGAATTTATAAAAAAAACACAGAAATGTGTTCTTAGGGATTTTAATTTTATCATTTCTTTCATGTGATAATGAGTAGCGAAAACATTTCGTAAATACTGTAATCATTTGATTCGTCTTAAGGAATACAGACTAATTTTAGTATTTCGGTATTAATTTTGTTAATTAAATAATACCTAATTCCACAAAATAATTCCGACTGAGACACTTCTTCAATTTAAATTTTCGTCCGAGTATTTTTCATTATCATTCCAATTGCCATATTAAATTCATTTCGTAGATAAGGAAACATATTCCAGCGAAATACGTACATGGGGTCAAAAGTCTACAGATTAACAAGACGTTTATAAATCATGGCATCTTACTCCAGCTCTAAAAGCACAAAGGTTATCATGAAAAGTATAGCCGAGCTTAGATATTACAGAAGCACGACAAAGACATGGTAACATAAGAATAAAATATAATCAAAAGAGTTGGATATTTAACGCGTGTTATAAGACGATAAAATTTTATCAGCCAATCCAGAGTCCAAAGATGTAACTAACTAACGCATGGGCCTCCTATTATTTTCGTGTACTGTAACGAATTAAGAAAAGTACAAGTAATAAACTTCTTATTCTACTGGTATATGTTAAATGTTTATTGAGCACTATCTAATATTCGGTTGTATTTATTCGAATGTATATTTGTAAAAAGTACAGTACATCGAGGAAGTATTATTTTTGAAGCGAAACCTCTTACGTAGCGAATCGTTGGATACTTGCAAATACATTATACAGCTTTTAAAACTGATTGATTTTTTCAATGGGACAAATTAATCGTACTTTAAAAAATAATTTGCAGAATGCAAGACTCACAGTGTGCGAAAGCTTTGGATGACGTCATCATATTACCATCGACGCTCACTTTCACAAATTGATTATACCTAGAGGACCTGCATCAGGTAAGTCAAGCATTCGGATTCTTCGGATCAGAGTTCACACATTCGCCTGGGATTATATTCAACAAAGTCGGCAACTTTGGGCAATCCCGGATTAATTATACCAAAAATACATTTAGTCAGATTTAAATTTTAATAAAATAATTTTTTAAACATAATAAAAACAGCACTATGCGTCGAAACTTTCTTTGGAACCCCTTTAAATGCATGACAACAATGTTTTATTGCCCATGAAGAGGTTCCAAAATAGGAAACGACACATGACGCTGTTTTCAATACATTCCATTTTTAAAGTTTCTATTAAAATTTAATTCTGACTAGATGGCTGTTACCAATTATTTTCACTGATTTCAGATACTTTTAACTAGTAACAAAACCTAAAAATCTTATATTTCTTAATAATAATGATTTTTGAAACGAACATAAACAAATACATAAAATAATTTCAATTCTCAACTATTAAACGCACAATTTTCCGATTCCTTTAAAAGTTTCATTCATAAGCACGTTTCCTGCAGCATCCTGTATAAACCATGATCTATGGATGCATCCTATAGAGCTTGAAATGTGGCAACAAATTGCTGTTGCGACACTATTTAAAACACTCCTCTGTGACTACAGCGCCCTGTCATTTCCAACATTAGAACTATTTCTGTAAACCAGTGTATAATAAATTCCAGAAACTTGTTTCGCCTGCATCTCATTGTTTCGCAGTTTTCATTATAAAGTTGGTGAGTTCTTTCTGAAACACCCTGTATCATTGTGAAACTAGGAAAAGTAACTTATTCAAAAAGTCCTAATTGTATTCATAAAAAAAACTGGCAGCCAAGTACAATGTTATGATAACCAGTGTGAAGGAAGAGTAGCACGTTAGTCTTCAAATACACTTAATAAAGTTATATAGTAACTTTGCCATGTGTAATACGTAAAGGGAGAAATGAATATAATTCATAGAAGTGATAGGTGCCCGCTTATACTGGGCAATATCTGAGAGGATTGCACGAGTTTTCTAATAGAAGACACAGCTCATATTCAGAACGAAGTTCATCAATTGACAGACAAGGCAGATAAAGGAAACGCTTAGCTCAGACTTATTATAATTCTTCAGCTTACACCGTCTTCCCATAAAGATACGAACCCAAAGAAATGAGACGGAGAGCTGCCTTTTCTAATTCGCTCTACATAGTTCTACAGCCAGGATTTAACATCACAAATACCCGGAAAATAAGTATCGCACAAAACATTAAATTAAACTCAGCAGTGTGTTTTACAGACATGCGAATAACTTTTGGAGGTGTTAAGCGATCAAAGCAAGTAAACAATTTTCAAAAAACTAAAGTTTGCACAGCATGAATTACAGAAGATTCTCGACAGATAACCTATCCTGAAGGCGAAATGAATAGCTTAACAATCTTATTCCGCGGAACCTTAAATTAGGTGAAAGGAAAGCGGCCTGCGGGAGTTTTCTCGCAGATGCTTCACCCCAGAGTGACTGCGGGGCTCACCTGGCTATGTCGGGAATGCTTCGCACGCTCTCTGTTTTTTATTATCAAAGTTCTCACATGCCGAGACACCTTCATCTATTTTAGGAGGTATATGTACTGGGATCGAAGACCTTGGGCATATGGCAAGAGTTGTCCGCTGATCCCATTGGATCAGTCGGCCAACTGCCTCCTAAAAATGGTAGACATGGAGAAGGGAATGCTGCGACCCACAGCAAACTCGTCTCCCGTCATTCGGAAGGGCGTGAGAATAGTACCCAATGCCCGACCTACCTGATGCAGGCTTTCTAGGGTTTTCCCTGCATCTCTTTAGGTGAAACACCCGGTAGGATTCTTAAACCATAGCCGGGGGCCGTAGTTAACCCTTGGCTACCTTGCCCTACCTTCCGCATCCCCCCCTTTTCAATTCCCTTCCTATGGTATTAAAGGGGAGTTGCCTGTTTCAGGATCACCCTCATGCAGCCTGTTAACCCAAAAAAATAAGCTGTTTCCAGGATATGGAATTAATCAAATTGTTTTGCATAAGTTTATTAATATTAATAATAGAATATGTTATATCTAATAGCACATGCTGACTATTTACATTTAGTTACTATAATGTAATCAATAATTACATAGATCTAGAAAATTCATTAAGAGAATAGGAGGAGTAGCTAAGTAATAAAGAGGCTAGTTCAGTTTTAAATTTGTATGGTTCGTTTCTGATTTGCTTACTGTGTTGCGGAAGCTCAGGGTTGTTCCCTTACATTGTACATCGATATTCTCTTACATTCCTCATGTCAAGTCTGTGTACATCTGAGTTAGTGGTGAGCAATTTACTAACTTCGGAAGGTAGGTATGTGTAATTTCTTGAAAATCCTCGACAAAGTGTTCTTGAATTTACCTAATGCCTACATTTGGATTGTAATACATTTTCCATGAATAGTCTCTCCAAAATATAATGCCACAAGAAAATAAAGAATTGGAGAATTTCTTTAATAGTTGATAATATGATCTTTCACGTGAAGAAAATTTAGTAAACTTAGTTTACTGTTTTTCCTTATTATTAATTACTGTTTTTACAGACTGTATTGATGCATTGGCTGTTTACTTATATAAAATTGGTTTTGCTAAAATTAAGCAATAGACCATTTGCTGAAATCATCTAGGGAATTGATTCAATACAGTATTATATTCTTCGTTTAGTTTTACTCTTTTACTAATACTTGTACCATCTGAAAAGGGTAAATTTGATAATGTATTTAATAGTTTTGTGTATACCGTTTATATAGATATAGTGAACTCAAAATTGAACTATATGGAACGCCCACTTTTATTTCTGCTCGTTTAAAATGAAACTTTACATTTGTTAATGGATTTTTCAATTCTACTATTCGTTAGGTTTGATAGAAACCAAGAAAATTCCGTAGAATTAAATTTTTTATATTCGAAAATTATGTACTGCAAATGAATTGGCAGAAAACCAATACCGATGTGCCCACTGGGCTGATTTTCCCGAAAAGGCAGTAGCTAATCTGTTGTCCCTAGCATTTCGCGGCGGCTATGTCATCGCGGTCAAGGATACAACCCTGGACACACTTCACACAGGTGGAGAAAATGGCGGCATCAAACAGCCAATTTATGAAAAATTAACAACTCCATCAACTTCTCAAGAAATTAGAATACAAACGCACTACTTACAAGTAATGAAATACTACTAAATTAATTAAGTTACTTACAAAAGAACCTTGATCTTGGACAGTCTGTTTAAACTTGAAGTTAATATTCTTTAAAGTATAGTGTCCATAATCATAACTACACTACACTAATAGTGAAACAATAAATAAGCGGATATAAATAATTAAGCTAATCACTTCGTCTGACTGCAAGTCACAAATACTGCTGCTATTACATCTCAATCAACAATCCGCCTATTTATTTGCGTCTGTAAGCTTAAACATGCGCTGGAGTTTATTTCGATATAAAAATTAGTTGGATGCCCGGCGTTGACTGGAAACTTATTTATTATTAGCCCTGAAAATTAATTAATTGGACATTAATCTCGTGGTCAACGCGTGATTAAATTGGCATAAATTTTTGATGGGCACACACCGAGATATATTGATTATGTGCTAGCTCCAAATTAACCAGGATGATGACTGATAAGAATCATAACCGAGTTAATATTTCTCCAGGCACATTACATAAGCAGGACAGCTTAGGAGAGTCTGCAGGTGCAGCACTAGGCTAGGGAAAACCATTCTCGGTACTTTGAGTTACCATTCTCCCGGTACCTTACAGCGAGACCAAAATACACATGGTACATTAAAGAAGTAAAAATAATCACGATATTTTAAGGGATACCTAAAGTTTTCCTGTTGGCTATGTTAAATTTCGAAAAGAAAGTGTATCTCTTTCCTTAAGTATATGACGAAAATATTACAAATTGTTCGGACTTGTACATTAGAAAATTGTAATTACTTTAACATAGGAATTTTAAAGATTTACATTTTCTTAGAAATATTAGTAACATGAACTCAAATTGTGTAAAATATAGTTATGTATACAATATCATTGATTGTTGGATGACAAATGATTTGACAGCGAAAGTAACCAGTATTACAAATTAACTTGGAAGAAGCAAAAAAGATTCGTGTGAAACTATTATCTATGGGAATTAAACAATCAATAAACATACGAAATGTAGCTATTTGTAATTAATTAATTCAATTCTGAGAAACGTGTGCAGTCGTACACCAAAATGAAATACACTCACCGTTTTTTTACTAGACACCACTTTGTGAAAGATGATAAATAAATAATTCGGAAATTTCGAGGCGCGTAGAGCGACAACTATTGATGGCTTTTTGTAGCTCTATAGAGGGTGAGGGGTGGCGATTCCTTTGACCTAAAAGGGGGAAAAGAAGAGACCTAAATCTTCGAATGGTCGGCAGAAACCTTCTCCAGGAGAAATACAACAATTCACCCGAATTTCATCGCAGTTGGATGAATGGTATAGGAATGCATAAGAGTCAAATATACATAATTTTTCTTTATATAACCAGCTGGGCGCCCGGCGATGTACAAGAATTAGTTTATATTAGCCCGCTACAGTATTTTATTCGAGAGTAATCCATTTGTCACCACTTGAGTAAACAATCAGCAAGACCGTCACATTTTTTTTAATTGATCTAAATTTCATCATGACCACTAAAGTGATTCAGTATCTTAACCGAGTCAAAAAAATCTTCTGGTACCTTCAATAAGCAAAGTAACATAAAAACAGCCTGAAGAAGATGTACAATACCGAGAGAGACGCTATTAATGCAAATATCTGCCGTTTACGTACGTTTAAATTTCCTTAGCCTAATCTGCACTGCGACTTATGTTTTTCTCACATTTTTAAACTAATAACTAAGTTAAGTTACTTATGATTATGAAGCATAAACTAACATTTTATTCAAGTAATGAAAGTTTAATTGCTTTTCGCTAATGTAACATCGGATAAGCGACTCGGCTTTTAGTTACAGAAAAATCCCTCTCGAGCTTCAGAGTCGCAATCCTGAATCGTTTGCATTGCGACTTGTAAATATATTGCATACTTATTAAAAGTATAATTACTTAAATAAAATGTTAGTTGAATTTAAACAGTATTTCCACTAAACAGCAATTTAATAATAAGACTGGATGGATGACGGATGATTTCTTGGAAGTAAATGTTAAAAAGGAAAGAGGCTAATATGCTACCTTGTGGCACGCCAGAAGAGATTGGGAAGGACTGGAGAATTGATTGTTAATTTTGACAGAGTACGAACGGTTGGTAACATAATTTGTAAGGTTCTGAAGAGTGCATCATTAAGTGAATTTTTTATCTCGGATAAGACGGATGGATGGACTTTGTCGAAGGATTTCTCTGCATCAATAAATACAGCAATACAGGAATTTCGAAGGTTTCATTGATAAAGGTAGTAGCAGGATATACCTGATGAATGCAAGATTGTTTAGGCCTGTAGCCATATTAAGCAGATGACTAATACGGTCTATATACTAGGTATTACTACAACAGCCAAACGTCACAAAGGATGGCTAAAAATTGTCGGGGTCAATTGGTTAATTGGAATGAAAACATCTTGTAATTAGCATTAATGGAAGCCACTCGAGATGAAAAGGGCGTCCCGAAGATGAAAGTAGATCAAAAATATCTTCTTGAGTAGGAATCCATCGCGTAGAAATCAAACGCAAGAAGGAGGTGTACAGAAGTGGGTCGTGAAGAGGATGGTACCCTGACAATCAATTATCGCGAACTAGTTGAAAGCTGCTGGGTAGCCCGTTAAGAAGATATGTTATCTAAAGGTCGGAAAATATCAAACGAAACAAAACTATTTCAAAATATACTCCATCAAATGTCACAAAATACCAGAAAATGAAAAAAATAAAAATAAAACGCAAATGGCTAGAAAAACGAGAAGCACTTTGTTTTTCTGTTCCCTTCATCTAATGAAGTTACAAGTTGACTGTCGATACGGAGTTGTTTCTTTTTTAAAATACTGTCAAGATCTAATTTAAAGATTTAAGTTATTAAGAGTTACATATTAAAAATCCAGCAAATAATATAAATAGTTATTCATACCCCACTCCCAAAGTTCGTTATATTTATAATAATTCGACTGATTCTAAAACTTTGTCCTTAACAGTTCAGGAAATAATATCAACCCTGTAAAATTTGGTTCTCTATTGTAACTTCACATTTAATAATTTATTCCTATGTATTCTTTAAGCGCATCTAAAAGTGTTTGAAAATGCTTTCATTCTTTTTTGTTAAAGAATCCGCGTTCCTATCCATTTGGACAAGACTACAAACAAAGTTTTACGGAACATAGTTAGTATGCTATTCCTAACTACTTAGTGATTAGCAGTTTCGAATTCTTAGTGTTAACTCTGATTGTAACAGGCTCATCCGGGTTTTCATCAGACTGTTCTTATATTCTCATTTTTAATCTTCTTTCGTTGCCATATACATTACATATTTTATTTTAAAATCTCCAACGTCTTCCTATGCTTCGTTCAATTTACATATATGTTAATTAAGTTGGGTGATAAACAGTGGCGTTTTCTCACTTCTCCTTTCACTTTTCCTTGGACACGTTGAAACTTTGTCTTCTGCTACTCACATTAATTGTACTAATTTAATCTGATAATATTCCCATGTATTTTTAGCGGTGACTCCAAAACTAATCTTCATTTCTTTCCATCTGTCGCAAAACGCAAATAAAATTATTTCAACGTGGAAAATTTGCTAAAATATGAGACTTCAAAATTTCTTAAAACGTTTTCTTTTTATAGTTATACTATGTATTCTTATAGCTGAACCGTTGAGTGGTCTGAAGAGGAGGGCAGTAGTGAAAATTGCCACAAAATTAGGCTAAATTTTTAGTTCAGTGATTTTATTTAATTTTTCTAGGTTGACGTCTTTGGAAACGACTTCCCGTCTAATTCCACCCAAGAGAAGTATGTAAAATACTTGCAATTTTATTCCGTGAGTGGAAGCTTATTTGACTCGCTCAGGCGCTTTCCCTCAGGTGTAACCATTCAGCAACACCGTAGACTCCATTCACCTTGGTACCTCCTTTCCATTTCTTTAATGTCCTCATCAAATATCTCACCATCTCTTCCCTGACAGCGCACACACATAAATTTATGAACGTCCGCAGCATATTTTCAGCGACTGATTTCTAGGTCGGACCCGTCTCTTGCATAGTAGCCAATTCTCCCACCGTTTTGTCAAAATACTGATGCGATGAAAAAAGTGGAGGTATTTTTCGAATTCAGCGCTAAAAAGTAAACAGAATCAGTCGTCAAACATCAAAAAATTGAGGATCGAATTGTTTCAACGACGACACAATGCAAGCATAAAGAAAAATGTTAGAGCATATTCCAATTAGAGCAATAGTCTCCGTTTAAAATCTCGGTACATATGAACGGTCTTCGAGGAGAAATAAAAATAAACGAATAATGGCATAAAATAAGAGGAGACTAATTTTGTGTTACTATTGACGGGCAAATGATTTTTATGGTAAAAATAATATGCAAATGTCAGCTGTCAATTGTTATACACATATAAGATGATTTTATCCGTATAAATGGATCAAACACAACGGCTTCATAATTATTAAAATATGCAATTTTTTAAAAAATAGTTTCACCGTTTACGGAAGCTGATAATTGAAAAATCTACGAAATCAATAAAAAAAACTTGATAACGTCAATGGGCGTATTTCGTAACAGAACTGGTACTGTTTATTTTTATAGAAATCCCTTAGCTTTAATTTCGATGTGTTGACGGTGATCCATAAAGGTTAGGAAGATTGTAAGTGGCACGCGAAGTTCATTTGCATCCAGACACGGGCAACAATGTGTGCAGAGATTACATCGCGCGCCCTTTCTTTCCTCCTTTCTCCTCACCTTATATTTAGCCCGTTTCACCCACGTAAGTTAAAACTATTCTGAGATTTGCGCGCAACCGCCCAAATTGTCCCCAATAGTCAACGAACGGGTCAAATAATTGGGTTTTGGATTGGAATTACACATTAACGTTTTCCGTATAACTACTGTGTCTAACTCCTATATTATAATGGATATATATAAATATATATATTACTGTGCGATATTCTGATTCTTTAAAATTTAAACATTACTTGCGTACGGACAATTGGTAAATAGTTCAGAAAATTTATTATTTCATTGGTCTGGTTTGGTTATTCAAAAGGAAAAGGGATCTTAGCGTAATATTTTCTTTCAAAAATAGTTGAATAACTCACAAGGAGAAAATAATATTTATGCAAGTTGAATAATGCCCGTGTCGGGCAAGTATTTTATCTGTATGGGGCCGTATAAAAAATGTATGGAGGGGCACAAGCAATTGATAGTAGTATTTTTTTTAATGTTACAGATATATAAGTATACAGTGTTGGTATTACATATAATAAAATAATAGTGTAACAACTCTAACGAATGAGAAACTTGGGATTGCCTTTCTTTTGCAAGAAGTTCAATATTGGTGAAAGTGATTTTACTACGCGTAAGGAACTTTCCTAATTAGTATCCATAGTTAACAATAAGTACTGCCAAAGAGGGACATCATTTTACTTATAAAATTAATTACACTCTGAAAACATGTAGTCGACGCGATGCGACAGGCCGTATTAATGCAACAGAGAAATTTATGGACGGGCTGGACAAAACTTGCACGAGAACCGGATGTGACCCGCGGGCCGGGGGTTGCCCACCGCTGTTCTAAACTCTTACAATTATTTTAAATTCTAAAATAGTCACTCTTTAAACAAGCTATCTCCGCATCTGGGTTTCGTAAGTTTTGGACTCCACATTATGACTTGAACTGCAAACTTGAATTGTTTATCCTAGTATTTAAACGTATTTCTATCATTTACAGTTTTTGAATTTAACAATACCTTCCTTGTCTAAATACTGTTAGTTTGAATTTGCTTTGAATCATTCTCTGCCCACTTCTATTATCTACATTCTCTTATTCATCAACACGACCAAGAGAAGCTTGATAAATAACTGTTCTGGCCAATTTTGTAGGAGTTTGAAACGTGTCGTCCCTTGGATAACCTGTAATTCCAAAGTAACTTTAAGATGGGTACATTTGTCCGAGTTTGTAAATCATTTCTACGACAGGCTAACAGCTTTGTCAAATTTCCAGGTTAATGACCCTCCACAATACATGCGATATTTGGAAGTTGCTTACAGCTAGACAACGGTATACGTTGTCTTAATAAACACACAATTCTGGTTATGTGAGCCAAAAATGGTTTAGGAACAAATAGTTTGAGAATATTAAGGGTTGGGTTTTTTAATATTTCCTTATTGTATAGCTTAAAAATAAGGAAGTTTTATATTCTTTAGGAAAAAATCAATATATTGATTCTGTTAAAGTGTTAAACAAATCCTATTTCTCAAAAGGAAAAAGATATAAATAAAAATGGTGTAGGTATGGTTTGTTTATATAGTCCTTATGCCGATGTAAGTTGCAACAAAATCGACCACATTCAATTGCACGAAATATGGCGTGTATTCATTTATACTGCCATACTCTCAAATTTGATCGATTATATCCTGCAAAATGCGAGCACATGGAAGGATTTTTTAAATACGTAAGTTTGTAAGTTTTTTTTACTTATAACTTCGATTTAACAGACTTATATTCACGGAATCACGGCAGATTTCAAACTCGAACTTGGCACAATTATATCATGTAATGCATAAGTTACCTGATAGAAAAAACATAGCGAATATTTTTGAAACTTCATCATTTCATGGATTTGTTTGAATTGCAAAGACTGACGATGCAATTTCAGTGATAATGCAACGTTCTTATTGCCCTGGGATTACCTGAGACTATTACTCGAAATATAAATTCACTGGGATAGACGACGACCGAACGTCAGGTAAAAGTAGCCAGCCTTCTTCATTACGTGAATCTAAGCGGTTATTTCGAGCACTGTTGCAACAGAAAGTTCTACTAATATAGATATGGTATTAAGAAGATGTATGTTGTTTTTGGGTCCCTTGGATGTACCTGGAACGCCGTCTCCGAGGGCAAGAGCAGGTAGAGTGCAGCTACACAAGGTCGAATGCCTCGCATTCCTCAAGGCAGTTCTTCCTAGCAATAATCCTCAAACTGCAATTTCTTCACTACACGCCTTAAACAATTTATTACTCTTGACGTTTGAAAAATTATCTAAAAATAAAAACATTTGTCTTTCAATTTATAAGCACTAGTACATAAATCTAGAACATTATCTTTCGAGGAATGTTTAAAAATAACAACGAATCTGTAGCAAATATTATGTATATATAATGCGATTTATCGGACACATTCTGTAGTCTTATAACAACGAACGCCAACATAAATTTATAAGGGAATGACATCAATTGCTGCAAAGTACAATTTACTTAAGAGGATATTCATACAAAGGAGGTCGCTAAATCCACCTATATTGAGTATAGGAATTGGAAGCACTTGAAAGAATTTGTATATTACTTAATATGAAATATCCACAGATAACAAAGTAATTAAAAAATTAGAAAATATTGGAACAGGTACGAAAAATTTATAAAATCTCACGAAGTCCAGATCGTCTGAAAAAAAGGTTCATTACAGATTCACACAGTGGTATTTGTCAAATTATGATAAAGTGTATACAGACTGCGAACACTCGATTGAACGGGAGAATCAGGAATATCCAAAGCCGCATAATCATTTCCTGTTGTTCCTCGTGGAACATAGGGCATCAACAAAGCATCTCCATCTGATCCAGTGTCTTCACCTCTCTCCGGGTCTTGCCTTCTTACATTGCTTCCATGTGTATAGATCTTCGCCATGTTTGTTTGGGCCTCCCTCTCTTCCTTTTATACTGTGGGTTCCAGTCGCGTACCTTTCACTCAATGGCTACATTTCCCTTCATCAGTGTATGTCCGGTCCATTTCCATTTTCGTCCCTTTATCTATATGACTATCTCGGTTTCTCCCGTCCTTTTTATAGTTCGTGGCTGTAGATTACTTCCGGCCAATAGACATGCAGAGAATATTTTTTAAACAGGGGTTAACAAAGGTCTCTAACTTGGTGATAATTTTTTAGTCACTTTCCAAGTGAACAGACTTTACATTACTTCCGAATATGCGGAGTTAGGTCCTGGTAGATATTTTGATGCATATTCAAAGCGGGTGATACAAGTTCTTATGAGCATAAATTACAATACTTAAAAACAATAATGCTACGGACTCCGTAGACCTCAACTAGTTGACTCTCATAAAAGCAGGAATCCGATTCTAGGATATTCATTCCACTGCATAATCAATTGCTTAATTATAATAATATATTTGCACACGTTCTTTAGTTGTTGAATGTCCTTATCTGAAGGAAACTAACTTGCATTAATGAGGAACGTCTAAGTTTTCTCCCCAACCATAGATTCTCTTCTGTTGAACCATCAAAATGTATTTCCCAAAGGTGAATGCAGTAGACTCACAGCCCACGACATCTCGTTAAAAATATTACTCAAATGGCCCCCGATATTTTCGTCATCCTTTAACGTTAATTAACACATTCCAATGAATCAATACAATAGACGAATTTCTAAGTAGATAGAAAACTGAAAACGCAGAGTTATATTTTATCAACACATTTTGGAATCACACATTTTTGTAAGTATTTTAAGCGACGCAATACTCATAGTAATTTTGGGACTCAAACTCTTCAAAATATTATTTTATTGCAATTAAATTCAATTTTTTGTTTAAAATTTTTTTCCGTCATAATTTCTTATGGTAGGTAATGAGGCGTGAAACGGATTTTCCTAATCCTCTGGACAAGGTATACTCAGGTTTACGACAGTCGTAATACATTCCCTAGTTGACAATACTGTATATTATTGAACAGTGATTAGAAACATTTGTGACAAGTGGCGCTCCTTTAATTTGGTTTGAGTCACGTCACTTCAATTTTAGATTATATATATTGCTAGAAAACATAAACATACGTATTGATAAATTTATCATAAAAATATATGTTTACAGCTTGAAATAAATCATAAAATCTTGGCAGGAAAGTAAACACACAAGTAAATAATGTAATTAAAAATTGCTTACTGGGTCAATAATTTTTTCCTAACGTTTCGCCTAGGTGGCCCTTCGAGAACTTCCCTTACCCATCTAAAAGAGGTCGTCCAGAACGTGATTCATCACACAAGTCAATTTTTCCTTCTTCGAAATCCAAAAAACCATTTCCGTGCAGTACGTTCAGCAAATTGAGGGGGTCAGTGCAACAGTGGTCTAACACTCCCGACAGCGATTTTGAGACATTGATGCCATATGTTAGATTTTTGAGAGATCTATTTTCCCACTAAACTCTTTGGACCAAAAATGCTTTCTTTATATTATAATGTCTTGCCCTACATTAGCCAGTAAGAATTCAGCACCAGTGTGACGTGAAAACAACAGCTATGGCCGACGCTCAAGATCCTTTCAATGCTTCGTCATCAAAAATGACAATAACGATCTTTTTTCTTTGACATGGCAGATTATGTAACATAGAATCAACAGTGTAACTTTTCAAACATTATACAGCTTAATATTATTAAAAAATCATTCATTTCTTTTGTAAATCTACCCTTATTAACAGAATGATAATTTCATACCTATTTACTCAGGAATGTGTAATAAAAGCGTGTAATGTTATAAGGTCTGATTATAAAAATAATAAACATAAATCTGTATTAATAAAATATTATGAATAAATTGTCTTATTACATGTCTTAAAACTCGTATATATAGAATACTACGAGTGGATAAAAACGCTCAGTGCAACAGTGGTCTAACTATTGGAGAAGTATGCAGCCCTCTATAAAAACGTTTAAATTTCAGAAACTAATCAACGACGATTGTTTATTAAACTGGACAATAATAACAGCCAGTGTGTTTAAAATTATGGTACCGCTATTCTAAGAAAGACCAGGAGAGTTCGACTTTAACTCAATTTTTCTCCGTTCTAAGTAAAGGTGGGGTAGACCACTGTTGCGCTGACCGCCTCAATTTCTTCAAGGCTTATGCAGAACTAGATCCTCGTTTAACTTCCCGATTAACTACTTATTAACTGTGTTCATTTTTCTCTATTTGAAATTCCATTTTGATTAGCTTTGAAAATGAGCAAAACAAGCTGTTATATAGTGCAAGCTGCATGATCTTGTTCGCAACAATCAAACTCCAAGAAGAAGAAAATTCGTCGAATAACGGAAAACAGAGAATGTTCAGTCAATCCAATGAAGAACAGCATAGGCATATGCGCCGACCCAATTTACACGGAAAATGGTTGTCAAATTAAGCTTAGAAAGACGTTGAAGATTTTAACATCAAATAGTCAGTAGATGGAAGAATTTATGAACAATCTGATGAAAGCTGGATGAGGCTGTTATAATCAGAGTTAACCCAAGAATTCGATACTGTCAATCACCAAGTAGTCAATAAGACTAATCTCACTAAAGAATCGAAGAGAGAATTGCCAAAATTAATAGAAGAGAAATATAAACTTATTGCTGAATAGCATACTGATAATGTTTCGTAAAGCTTGATTTGGAGTAATCAAACAACGTATGATTCCATGGCGATTTGTTTGTATAAAAGATTTTCCGTTAATACTGATTAACTTCACCGAAACTTTGTGTTTAAACAATGAATTTACCTGGTTGATTAACCCATAAGCTTTGATTTGGAGTATTGTCCAAATGGATAACATCGTGGATACTCAAAGAGAAAGAAAAAACTTTATAAGTTGGGGAATATGGTGCAGCGTGGAAAGAATAAAGGCATCAGAATGGAATTCACGTAGAATACAGAAGATGAAAAAACTATCCTTACTGAGAATAAATAATTATATTATATTATGTGCTAATACTTATATATTTTCTGACGTCGAAGAACAAAGTTGAATACAACGTTAAATTTCCAAATTGCTGTGAAAACCAAAGTGGCGTGGACACCTGTAAATTATTGCAAGATGTGCAACGGTTGGCCACAAAGCAGACAATGGGTCATGGTGGGATTGAAGCCCGCAGCCACCAGCCACCAGGAACCAGTGCGCCGCCAACCATGACGTCCAGCATCAAGGAAAATAAGGCTCTACGTACAAAATATCTTGCTACAATATCAGCGTTACGTCAAGCAGTAAATATCTTACTGAAGAAAGTTGGGTGGTTTCTAGTAAATATTAACGGTAAAAATAATGCACAAGATTTTCACACACACATCCAACTAACCATTCCAATATAAAAGTATAATTAAAGTAACTTCAACCAAATTAAATAAAATAGTTACACGTTATGTTACCGTATGTTTTTATTAGTTGAAACTCTGTGAGCCGTGACGAACATTTACAAGTCACGAATCTGGGCGGGAATTGTAAATATATACTTTTAAAATTGAAACAGAAAATACAAATCTGACGATAGAAAAGTTTCCTTTCATAACTTATTGTAATACTAAACTATACTAGACAGTAGACAAACCAGTCGTTGATACAGTGTGGAAAATGTAATTCTCAGACTTACTACTCCTATATACCCGTTAGGTGGATATTTATTAATATTAGCCCGCAGTACTTATTTAATGACACTAATCTCTATGCCAAAACCTGATTTAAGTTGCATAGAAACTGAACTTTTTAAACATTTACCTTTCTTTGCCCCTTACCTATGTCGACAAAATGTTATATGCGTCACAGCCTGTACATTAAACAAGTCAAGAAATATACTAGTTCCTTAAACAAGTATAGTGACTTTTAAAAGTCCTTAAAAACTTTTACGTTTAGTACTCCAGTAATATAGAGGATGAAAATACTTCCTTTACCAAATAAGAGTCCGATTAGCTCCCTGTGACTTGAAGGACAAGTAAATATTCGACGAACACTAATAGAGTAAAAAGTAATTCTGGTATCCTAATAGATTTCATTAGTCTTTTAAGATAACGGGGGTATTTTTGAATTTCATAAGTACAAGTAATATTTTTTGAATCTCCGTACTCTTAGAAAGTCAAACTTACTTCCAGTACTTGACAAAAATAATAATTCTACCGGAAAATTAAGAGAATCAATTATATTCTCGGTAATGTAAATAAATTACGGTGCCTTAAGAGTCTAGAATAATCTCAATTACCTAAGACAGTAAAAAAAATCATCGCGTTCCCTAACCTTCCAAGTTCTACGGGGATTTTACCCATCAAGATTTTGTTCCTGGACCGTAAGATAATTGCTCCAGTCTAAGGATCTGAACTACAACTGAACAGCACGTTTAATATCATAATTAAATGGAGGTACTTCCCAGGTTTCAATACTAATAGCAGTTGTTTTTGTATTACAATTATGAAGCAGGCTTTTTCCACCTTCCTCTCCAATCCTACGATAAACGACTGAACTATAACTTAACCGGTAGGTTGAATGTAGTAAATAAATTAAGTGACTTTAATAAAACCAATCTATGCTGTTTTCCTGTTATCTTTATGTAACGCTCTTCCACCCCATCCATATAGGTGCTTTCCTCCCACATCGAATGGCATTGAAATTAAATAAAAACATCATCGGGAGAAACACCATCAATCTCATTAGCCCCTAAAAATGTTTATGCATGTTTTAGAGTTTTCACCTCCACCCCTAGGGTTGGTAGTCTTGTTTACCCCAACAATGATTGTTAATAGTGGAATGGAACACGTGTACAACATTTGTCGTCTGCACGCGTTTAAATTTGTATTCGGAACTTATATGCGTCACACGAATATTCAATTTATACGCACGAAAACAGCCAATTTTATTCTGAAGTAGTACATAATTGAACCGTCTCTTCGGTATGTTTAACGTAATTTCTTTAATGTAACGAATATTAATGATACATTCTAAGTAGTTTATTAATATGTAAAAAGGTTAATAACCCCACCATGAAGATGAATGAGGCTCTTTATATAAAGAATGACCTAAACTACATACATTCATTAGATGCACCCATTTTTTTATTATATGAAAACGTTTAACAGTTTAGTCTTCATTTACACAACTCGATGAATGTTATCTTTAGAACTTGTAAATGAAATATAGTGTTCATGGGTTTGAATGATTTTGTGGCCCCGCTTGTGAAACAGGTATTTTTAGGTGAAGAAGTTTCTGTCGCTATCTCTCCGTTGCAGAAACAAACAGTGGAGGGACAGATGTGGACCTGACGTCATCGCCCGAATACGATATGCACACACGCGGCGCTCCGGGCACGGTCAATGTGTTTCCCTTTACCACGATCTTGCAATAACTACTGCACCCTCAATCTCTACGCAAAAGACAATCTGAGCCAGTGCACCTAATGCAAGTATAAAGTGATGTAATAAAACTACAGATATATATTCTATTATTTTTCGATGCAGTTTCCGCATGTTGTCGAATTGACAAGACTCTTAAGTAATTTTTGGAAGAAAAAAATCATAATTGATTTTAATAACTTTGGATAGATGACATTCCAACAATAGTAATTTCGGATAAAAAAATTAACAGTGTATACATCATTCATACCACAGACATCTACTTCTTTCAACGAAAATTTTATGCGCCAAAAGCAATATTTACAAGAGAGAACAGGTCACACGAACGTGCTTTTTTATCTTTCACAACGGTCGGTGTGTGAGCAGTAGCTTTTTTCCTAACGGATAGCAACTTCTTGCGAATTAATCTTCGACTCATTATGCAATTACAGACTTCTCAAGAATAGTTGCCATCACCATTCAACTCTGGGCAGTATTAGTGGATCCACATTTCGCTTACACCCAGAAAAAATTACTCCGGATTACGTTATAACCTTTCCAAACCTGATTTTGAAGAGTCAACGAAAGCGAGCTTTCCTTACAACTCATCCTTATCACACATGTCAACAATTTAATTTGTATGCTACAGGTTTCCAAAATAATATTATGTATTTTCGATTTAACAAAGGTATATTTAATACGAAAGATAATATTTCTCGGGTACCAGATTTAGTTGGTTAGTGTAAGAAATACAAACGAGAGATACTTTAAATATATATGCATAAATATGTGAATGATGGCATGGTCGCTCCGCGGACAGGTGTTTCCTGACAAATTTATGACCGAGACTGGTTAAGCAATCGAGACAATAAATAGACAGTCACTGTCAGCAGATGTGCAACCTAGGGCTGCACAAAATCTAGCTTTTGAGAAGTTAAAAGTCTTGCGAGAGGAGGAGTTTGAAGGAGGTACGAATATTGAAAAGGGAAATTCGGCATGGTTTGTTGAGCGGTTGAATGTTGCAGTCAGTTTGGGTTAGTAAGTTGTGCTCGTTAGGTTTGAAGCAGACAGTTGGAACCATGAGCCAGCGTCCAATACCAGCGAAAGTTATCCAGATTGAAGGTATTTCTAGCTACGTTTACGTATAGAGAAGCTGGTTATGGCGACGGTATTGGTATAACTGTTCTATTGTAGATTTATAAATGAAGTACTCTAACTTTAATGTCACTGATATTAGTGTACATCATCTATAAATCTACAATAGAACAGTTTCTACTACACTAAGCTATGTACCTCACTCCAAAAGCCTTATAATGAAGAACATTAGCATGCACCACGGAACGGTTTAATGACGTAAAAAATAACGTTGTTAATTTGATCCCTGGATATCAAACTTGTATGCGTGCACTTTGGTTTATCTGATGTATTTTCATTATTAAGTCAATCGAGAGTCTACTGTATTTAGAAAACAGCTGTTGGATGCCAAGTGAACTATCCTACTGCCTGAAAGAATAGAGTTCAGTACTCATCTTTCAACACTACTCTCCTTCCTCCCACTAGAAATGCCAGTTTGTTGGTCCCTTTGTTTCTTTAAAAATGCATTGCCGCGGTTGAGCCGCAAAGCGGTTAAACCACGCGAGGAAAACAGAGAGCTTGTGCTATTTCGTTAAAATTATTTGCTTTTCCCACTAAATGATAAGATTAAAATTTTCTCCCGACTGTAAATCATAAGGCGAAATATTACAAATTGGCGCGAATGTGAAAGCATCAAAGTATAAAAATTACAGAAGCGAGGAAAGGATAGTCCAACATTTGTAATTGTGAAAAAATCCGTTCATATTCAGAGAGAAAGAAGCATCAAGTCAGGGCATAGGACGCGAGTGCACAACTCTTGCAGACATGGATCTGCTTGGTTTGGACCAGGTTTTATACTTCCGAGTCAAAAGCTTCAGTAGGATTTTCATACATATACATACAGTCAATTATAAGATAAAGGAACAGTAGGAATAGTAACTAGTGCAACTATTCAACAACACTGGGGGCAATGGCTTCACCATGAGCATTAAAAAAAGGATCGGGTGTAAGGAATAGTAAAAGTACAGCCTTTTTAATTCTAGTTTGGACAGTCCCAAGCGAGTTTAACAAAAAAGTTATTCATTCGTCCGCAATAAATAATTTAAAAAGTGAATAGACTGAACTGTTAAAAATCGTGAAGTTAATATTATAATATTCATTATGTTTGATGAAATCTATTATTTTTAATGTGTTAAGGAGTGGTAGCTGACAGCGTATTATCCTGCAAACTGCTCAGAATAAAAGGAGCGTGGAGTAGCTGCATCTTTCGAAAGTTACTGTGATCGCGACTGAAATCCGGCCTTGAACTAAATATCAAGGTAGCTAGGTAATTACTGACGTTCTCAGCACAGTTAAAGACATCGCATAGAAGACGTTTCATAAGTTCCTTCATTATCGAGTCATCAACATTCGACGAGACGCGTCGACGAGGTGGAATGATTAATTAGTTAGTATTGAAATAAGAAACTTGAATTTCAGAAAATCGGATACGTAAGATAAGTTAAATAAAAGTAGGCTTGAATGTATGTGATAAACACTACATGCGACAAAGATCAAACAATTCAACTTCAGTGGAAAGGCCAAAATTTGCCGTCAGACTCTAGAATATTTTTAATTTACTAGGTCAATTTCTTCAGTTATAGGCAATGGAATACCCTACAGCATATTTTAACAAACTAAATTGCAGCAATTAATTTTTTTATGAAATCATGTTCCTAATTTTCTCAATTACCATCGAAGTCATATTTCTGGAAACACAAAATAAATAACCCAATGCGAATACAACAGTTGTTATTCTGTGTCTCGAAACATTTGCTGCTTGGAATAAACTAGCGATGGTCCTAACACACAGAAAGTCAATTGAATGAAGTCTCTCATCAAAAATCTGTATTAGCGAAAACTATTTGTAATGGGTTTCGGTTTTCTCGATATGTGCGACAAGTAGGTGCAACGTGGGAAAGTGCATGGACGCGACGACGACGACGACGACAACGCCTCGCGAACCGTAAAGAATCGCAAGGCTGCCACAAAGAATGTCGCTTCACCCAGCACAACTGCAAGACCTTCACATCATTTCATTTCCTCTCTCGTAGTCGGAATCATTGCCAACAAACACAGACAATTAACGAACCTGCTCATTCATGAATCAAAACAAGCACTTCAAGTTAATGTTAATATATTATTCGATATACAACGTTTACTGACAACTGAATTATTTTGAAATAAACTGACACGAACAGAATAACATACGTTTGGAAAAGGCGCTAACGTAAGTGGAGTGGCGTGACATTCATCAAATTCAATGCTTTTCTAAATACAATTATGTCACATTTAGTAGGAAATTTGCAAGGGATCCAAGCATAAGCGTGTGTTATTTTCAACATTTAAGAAATAGCCAATGTGTAAATATTCGGAACCATTACAAGCATTATCATAAAAAGTTTTATCCGTAACAGTCTCTGGGCGCAGTACAGGAAGCAAAATTCTCTTATAATTCATATTTTATCCATTCAAAATTTAAAATCTGTTGGATAATTAATGTACCCGAAGAAGTACAAAAATCTGATCGAAAAGTCGTAGAAATCTTCAATAAATAGTGTTAAATAAAGAAATACAAACTGTGTTTTTTGTTTACTTTTAAATTTATGATTGTCATATAACAGATTTATTGAAAACTCTTTTCAGTTTAACTAAAAACAACAAAAAATTGCCAGGGCAAATAAGATACATAAGATATTAATGAAAATGTTAACGAAATTGCTTTTAAATTGATATTACAGAAAAGACAATCTGCAGGATACGATGGTATTTCTAGTCAAGAATACGGTCAGGTACTATCTGTCTCTATGTACCCAATCAATACTCGTCGGTGGATATTCAGAGAGAAAATATGCAACTGTGATCCACCGTTTATCTTCAAATATACCTCCTTCCTTGTGTTTTTAAGACTGAGAGGAATATATAATAGGGTCAATAATCATTAACGTAAAACATATACTTTCGTTATTCTCAGATTACATTTAGAAAAAAGCTAAGGAAAATGAATTTATTCTATTATACAGTCCCGACACTAAAGCGCCATACTGTACATATATATGAGTTGTAACTATTATACAAATATTCAAAGTCGCTTGTCTAAAATTTCTGAAATCAGCACATGGGCTAACTTCTGCTCCTGGAAGTTAAAGTGTACCAACTTTGGTTGAAATTACTCCCAAGTAGTTGAAATTTATCTTGGGGGCCCAAACAACGACCAAATGCTAATTTTCCTTTTCTTAAAACTTCATTAAGGTTTATTCTGGAATCTAACGCGATCCTTTGATGATAAATATATAATCATTTCCTTGATGAAATCGACAAATATGCGCTGGACCTTTAGACAAACATTTACTAGTCCCTCAGTGGTCGAGACGAGGTAAACGCGAGATAAGATCGATAGAAGGAAGGATTACGGGAAAAAATACAGTCGTACAGAGTACAGTAGGCATGGGGAGTGATGTGTGTGTGTGTGTGTGTATGGAGTACCGTGAGGCACAAGTCGAGAGGTCGAGATTAGAAACAAAACTGAAAACGAGTCTCCATGACTTAAGTTGACATAATACTTGTATGTGAATTGTTGTACCGGTAATTTTTTTTCATATAAACGCGCTAAATTTTTAAGATATGCATCTGTTTCATAACCCAAAAATAACTTGAGAGAAAGAATGACATGATTGTATTTTAATGAAGTCTGAGCAAATGTGTAAATACCACATGATAAATATTATAGAGAAGGCATTCGTCGAGAAAGAAGTCAAGCGAAAGAGGTTAACTCTGCAGTAGTTGAGGAGACAGTTCAGGAAAATTAGCTAGCTTGTGTCAAGACGATGCGTAGTGGACAACTCCCCCCCATATTGTAGTAGGGGTAGACATCAGCCCACTTCTACCCCAGGCTTTGTTGAGACAGGTTCATGATGTAAAAGCATTTCTGAAAATAGTGGCGTTAGAAAAATATTGCTTTCAGTTCAGAATATGTTGTACGTCAAGAAACGCATAATTAAAATGTAATCTATACCAATAAATACAATTAAACCGCCTGACAGTTTGTTTGAATAGGCTCCGAAACGGCTCGCCGTATTTCAATGTCAATTTGAGGGTTTAAAAAAGGAAATTAATTAAAATAATCGTCCACTTTTTTACTTAGATAATATTATATAATATAAATATTATTCTACGGGAAGGTTTCTTGGCATACGAGCGTTGGAATCTTCAAGAGGTGGATGCAGGTTGCCTATACTCTCGATCTGTTTATGATCCGTAAACGGCTAAACAGATTTCAATGAAAATTTCAGGGATTGAAACAGGAATTTTAACTTAAATTTTCGTGTACGTTTCATTTCCATATCTTTCAGAGTTGAAAATATTTAAGGTAAACATTTATACATTCATTGATTTCTGCGCGAAAGGTGGCGTGAAAACCAACTGCAATTATAAGTCCTGTTAGGCGTTCCTGTACCATTAATCCCACTTATGTTATTAAAAGCATAATTTTGCCAGCATGAGAGAAAGAGAGAGGCAAGCATTCTCACTCTATCTATTGTTGTAAACGTGTAAAAGCGGGACTTGTTCAAACCAACTGCGAGTTGTAAGGTTTGCCGTGAATCTATCATATATAAATGATACCGTACTTTCGTTTCTAGGGTGAAATAAAAAGAGCTATTCCAGTCGAACGAAGTCGCGGGATTAGCTAGTAGAAAATAAGTATTGTGTGTTAAAAAGATGCCGTCGCAGTCTCCATATCCCGTTCGCATAAAGACAATGATATACCGTTGGAAGGGTAGTACCTCCTCAAAAGACAATTCTCCACTCTGATAATCATTTAGATAAAAGTATTTTATATGAATAAAAAAAACAATACTCCCCTTTCCCTACAGCGCATATAAACACGCCATGTAGAATATCAGGAACAATGCCGTTCTTTTCTTGAGCAACAACACGGTTACTTTTACTTGGAAGAAACAAATTTTGCCCGAATCAAGTCGAATATAATAATGTATTCATTGTCAAACCCCAATAATTTTCGAAAAATATATAGAAAAATTCTAAGGACCCGAAAACGCTGAAAGTAAGTCGTCTTTGTAAAGCACTCTTCTAAAATGACATACTGATCATTTTTGTGGCTACGGATATTGAACTCATTACCTTAAAAAAGTTTTCTACATAAATATAACCACAAGCCGCATTAATTTTAATTTAGACGGAAAATTGTATGAATCATTTATTGTTATTAGGTTATTAAACATTTAAAATTACATGTTGTTTTTATTGTCGTGGTATTCTGTCCTAAGACTGGTTGATGCAGCCGTCCATGCTAACCTATCCTGCGCAAGCTTTTTTTCTTTTCTACATAACCACCACATCCCACATCCTCCCTAAAAAAACTCCATAATTAATATAAAAATAAATTATCAATACACGCCCGAGTGTTATTAAACAAGGTAAACTTGTACATATCTGTTTAGAGTTAACGATCCTGATTAAATGAAAAGTAATTTCGAATGAAATAACCCAACTGTAGAAAAAGAAATTCTGAACCTTTAAAAAAAGTAAATCAGAAAACAGCTTCCAGAATTTGTTAACGAACGCAGTAAACAGTTAACTTGATTACTGTAGAAACCATAATAGAAGGATGATTGCATTAACTTTTCCGAATTGATAATTATCAATTTAAAAAAGAAAAAGGTACATTCTGCTGTCAATGCCAATTAAGAATGTAAGTAGTATAGGGTATTGCGATTTGGAAGACGAGAAGGGTGAGCAGTGTGCGAAACAATGCCATCATAATAGTCATAAATCTATACCAATAAATAAAATTGAAGTGTCCGTCTGTCTGTTTCGAATAGGCTCTGAAATGGCTCGCCGGACTTTAAGAAAATTTTGAGGGTTTAAATAAAGGCAATTTAACTTCAATATTAGTGAATATTTCATTTCCATAATATTATTATAATATTTATATTAATTCTACGTGAAGGTTTCTTTTCTTAACGTGTGTTAAAATCCCCAGAAATAATACTGGTTGCCTATACTCTTGACCTGTTTATGCTTCTAAACGGCTCAACAGACTTCAATTAAAATTTCGAGGATTGAAACAGGAATTTTATGTTAAATTTTCGTGTTATTTCATTTCGATATCTTGACGAGTTCATAAGATATATTTTTTTTAGATTCCCGAATTGCTAATTTTTATTGGCACGTGTCAAGATCCTTAACGTATGATAGCGAGACCTGTTCTAAACCAATTGCGAGTTATAAGGTTTGCTCTGAAGCGATCATTAATATATGATGCCGTACTTTTTATATATACGATGAATTCAACTTTATGGAAATTCTGTACTTGTTTGCTTTTAGGGCAAAATAAAAAGAACTAATTCGGCGCGAACGAAGTTTATAATAAAACGTTTACCGGTCATAATTTTAAGCAATGTAACCTTTAGTGTTTTTTAAACAAAGCGGTAGTCGCCTGGGAGAGTGCTGGTCCCTTCTTTACCTTTTGTTTCTGTCATAGTCGGTAAACAATGGAACACACGTGTCAAGTCCTTAACAATAAATGGCTGATATTTTAAAGCGTCAGTATTCAACTGCTATTTAGTATACTACGGCTGAAGAATAGATCCGAATTCACGGAAAGAATTAAACAAATCACCACCTGCGAAGATAAACAGAAGTAATCAAGGAAACGTGAATGAAATCATGTACATAACTCATTGTAACAATTTAATAGTTTTTATTACATTCAATCTCGTTTTATACACCAAAGAAATAATAGACGTATATTGTATACGTAGTTCGCAATTACAAATTAACCTTGACAAAGCATTCCATGTGTGTACAAAATTACCCATAAAAATTACACGTTATACGTATTAACATCAACTTGCAACAAACTGATTTGCTCATTAGAATAAATATAATTTGACTCACATTTAAATATCAGATAATGAGTAGCACTACATTAGAGTGCTAGGTTGCAGCAACTTGGAAAAGTTATCTCAGGAAGGAAGTTGGGATATAAGGATAAGATAGATTACCACAGAAGCTCATGCTCATGTAAAATACATTACGATCCTGAAGGCAAAAGAAATACTAGGAAGCTACAAGCAACTGGTAGTTAGTGAACGAATAGAAAAGAACTCCTGGACCTGTAAAAGTGTACCTCAACTAAGCTGCACTTGCCGTTCAAGGAATTCCAACATCTTGAACAGTAATGAATAGTTATATGAGCCCACCCAAAGTAACTTCTCATCAAAATTGGTCATGAAATAAATGTACAATTCAAAATGCATAAATTTAATTAGAGAAGAAAAATAATCATACAAATTTTGCCTATTGCCAGCGACTGTTTATAATACTAATCAATTCTTTACTCTCCAATAAATAATACAATTAATATAAGGTCCTTTGGTTAAGTTACTGCAACAAGATTTTGCACAGACTATAGATCTTTTCAAATGGGAGCCGTTCTGGCGTTCAGCGAATTACAGCAGAGAAATTATCTAACGATCCCACATAGTCTCACTAATTCTTCAAGAAGGAGAAGAAGTAGATCTGACAATGCCACAAGAATTTGATTGGATAGCACAAAGAACATATTCAAGGTCGAATAGGTTCCTATTACAAAAGAGTTATTAGTTTATAACCCTGCAAAAGAGCTACAATTAATGCAACAATTCATTACAATATACTGATTACTGTTTTCCATTCCTTGTGGAATTGGAAGATACGAGTAGGCAAGTAGAGAATGGAATACACTTGGAAAAGGTAACAACTATCTCATCATTTGATTTATAAACAAGGCATAAAAATAATTAGTTTATCTGGCATTTAAATAAATATTAAATGAGTTATAATAGCGTCTATGTCAGTTTTTATTTTCTTTAAATAATGAACTATACTACGTTTCGTCTCTCATTTGAGACTTCTTCAGGTATAAAAATTTATTTGTTGTTGGGCCTCACTCCGAGAGCCGGGAGTGTGGTCCATCAACAGATATTTCTTTATACGTGAAGAAGTCTCAAATGAGAAGACGAAACGTAATATAGTTCATTATTTAACTAAAATAAAATCCGTCAAAGATACGAAAAATAGTTTTATAGCTGTATTCTAAGAATATTCGGAAATCTTGAATACCTCCGTTTGGTGGTAAAAACGTTGTGCGATGAATAATGTTTTAAACGTTTCTAAGAAACAGAAAATAACGAAATTATTATTTTTTTAAATGCTTACGGTGTTGATCCCCAACTATTAGATATTATGAAATCCTTAAACACGGCGACCATAGTGTATAAGCATGTACATTTCTTATTTTGAGACAAAATTAAATATTTTACGCCCATCGTAATGTGATGACTGCAACCCAACTAGGACTACCTTACAATTATTTCTAGCCGCGATAATTATTAACTGAATTAAAATGTAAAAATTATAGCCTCCTAATACCAACCTTTGCAGGGTTCTATATTTATTGGCTTCCTATACATATGTCAAACCCATAAAAAAAACTATTGAGCACAGTAGTAACTATCTGTAACGGTGACATTGATAAAATTGTTCTTGGAATGAGAAAACATTGAGATCCAAAAAGATTGGAGTGAACCCAGTCATAAATTGAAGGAAGTGTAATAAGACATAAGGAAATGTCAGTGTATTTCAGCAAGAAGTGAAGGAAGCTATATAGTTACTATTCCAAGACCTGAATAGAACAAAACTTTACGGTAACACCAGTCCAATTGAAATTGTTCATGTGAATAATATCTGGTACATAAAAAATAAATTACTAACAATATTTTTTAAAACTTATAACAATAATAATAGGGTTAATCAAAAGCATATAATAAACTGCTGGAAATGGGCTAATCGCTATCGAAAAACGATATCTCCAATGTTAAAATAAATATTCAAGCGTCAAATATTCACGAGAGTAAATGTTAAATTACTTACAGGAGTACAAATTATCAACTAACAGAAAGTACTCTCAGTTACTTACAAAACTTCCGGATTTTCCTTTTTCTTGGCGTGACATTTTGACTATCTCTTCTGGTGAATTTATAATTACATTTCCTAATCCCCAAGTAATATTAATGCATATTATATCTCCAAGTCCTATCCACAAACAAATCACCAAACACTCATCGAAAATACTTTCAAAATTCCACAAAATAATTCACTATATTCAATTATATAATTATTGCTTACATTCGTTGAAAGTATCAAATACACTTCAAAAATTTTCTGGTAAGCACTGTATCACAGTATTATTTCCTCTATCAAAACACTAAAAATTTCAACCAAACAAAATACAAATTTGGGCAATCAACCACGATATGATATCGAAAAATACTCCTTTCTCGTCCTCTATAATGAGTTAAACGCAGCACTCTTAACAAAATTTCTGTTAGTAACACACTTTAAAACATATAAACGATAGCAAAGAAATGATAAGTGACAAAAATATGTTTCATTTGACTTAGTAAACGACGATTCAAAATTACGATATGTGTCTCCAGCTGTACAACAGCTGTAAACAATCGCCACAAACAACACACGACATTTCAATCGCTTGGCACATTTCAAACTAAATGAACGTAAACGACCGGAAGAGGAAGTTCGAGGACTTGTCCACAGGTGGCAGCAAAGTCTCCTATCGACTTCTCTATCGACTAACTGTATTTACCATGTAGTTGCGATTACATCATTAACATGGATCATTATTCATAAACATTACTATTAACCATATTTAACCTATAATTGAATGTATAATTATATTCAATATAAATAAATGTGGAATCATATTATTAGAAGATGAATTTTTAAGAAGGAATAATATTGTTTTTGCCTGGAAAAAAAATCACTGGAAGTATATTTCACTGTAGTATACTTTTAGAGATTTCGTAGCACTGATCACTGCACTACACTACACTAAACTTAGATTAAGTCTAAATTTTATCTCTGTTAGAGGAATTTCCCCAAACATTCCTGCAGGCAGGAACGTCTGTTTTTTGGTGCCTTGCTTGTAATTTATACAAGTGATCACTCCTCCCGTTCCGAGTCGATTCTTTCATTCTATCACGGATTCCCTGCCAAGATTTTTGACCTGCAAAGGCTCTGTAGAAAATGTGTAGCCTAGCTCTTTCTCTTCTTGTCTGTAGTGTGTCCCACCCTAGTCGCTTTACCTTTTCGTTCCCATGCCCAGGTCCTATTTGTACGAATTTTGCGGCCCTTCTTTGTACCATTTCTAAGGATTCTATTTAACCTATCCTGAACGGATCCCAGCATGCTGCACCATATTCCATAAGTGGGCGTACTATGACATATGCCATCTCTTTAGATTTCGCATTCCCCTTCTTGAGTGTTCTCATGACAAAGTGCAAGGTGTTACACGCTTTCCTTGTTGCATAGTTTACCTGCCTTACCCCACCACAGCTTACTGTTAAAATATATGCCTAGGTATTTACAGTTTGTCTCCTCGATCACTGTTTTCACATCTATTTTATATATGAAGGCATATTGAACGCGCATTTTAGTAAAACTAATCGCCTTACTTTTACTATGGTTGATTTTGAGTTTATTTCACTTAGCCCATGTACTTACAGTATCTAAGTCAGTTTGGAGAGCAGCTGCGTCTTGTTCCCCAGTTATTTCCCTGTAAATAACACAGTCAACTGCAAAAAGTCGGACCATAGAATTTATATTATTATTGTGAGGGGTAAGAACAAAAGAGGGATGAAAGGATGGAATACGCTAAGCAGACTACGGACGATGTGAGATGTGGTAGTTATGTGGAAATATTCAAAATAGGTTAGCATGGAGGGTTGCATGAGACCAGTCTAAGGACTGATTACCACAACAACGGGTCATTAGGAATAGAAAAATGTGCGAAGAACGCCTTTAAGTACTCACGGACCATAACCAGTGGCGGTTGGTGCATATGTGCTCGTGTGCTACAGCACATAAATCAATTAAAAAACTATTTTTTATAACATTTGCAACAGGTGTGTTTTAAAGGTCGATTTACACACACATTGACGTATCAGTGACGCGTTCGTCAGCGCATTTCAATAACCGATATGGTGTTGTTCTCTGAGGTTGAACACTTGATTATTACTCTGGAAAATCTGAACAAGCGAAAGAGAATATACCACGCTTTATAAAGAGTTAATTGACAATGGATCGAAAAACTACGAGTACTTCAGAATGTAAGAACTTTCGTTCATCTTACTGTTATTCAAATTAGAAGTTTGTCTAAAAAAGCAAAATTCAAATACAATCCAAATATGTATAATTATCTTCAGCAGGTTGATTTGTAGGATCAAACTCTAAGAAATTCACATTTTTAAAGAGGAAACGCAACAGCAGATACATTTTCTGTTGAAGAGGAATGATGCTGAGTCACTTCCCTAGTTATCACATGTATAATGAATGTGATATAGTAATGTAACATAAAAATATGTGTCTTATCAGTTCTTTTCGTTTCCTCTTCTATTTTACTCCTAATAATATTCTTGAATTCTATTTAAAATGGAAGAATTGAGGTAGAGGCGCACTATATCAATAAGTTTATCGTCATTTATGTTATTGATGCAATAAAATTAATTTTATTTTAATAGAGATGAAAAGAAGACTTAAAGAAAAGTATATAAAATATAATAAAAAAAATCACGTCCGTGAAAATAAAACAAATCGTCCGGAAGTAATCGGAGTTTCCACTGAACGGTCACGTCCATAGCACTGAAGCACTTATGGGGGAACAAGTGTAGCAAGATATTCCCTGTAAAAAATAAACTTGGCGTCCATTAACCACAGATGATACAAAAATCACCGCACTGCAAAGTAATACAAGTTTCTTTCTTGCATACCTGAGGCAAAACTGGCCCCCGTTCGAAAACTAAGTTGCTAGCCTCCAAAGATATGCTACATTGTCTCGAAATATGACGCCACACACTGATATGTTCTCAGGCCAGCCCTGTGTGAACAATGCCATTCCAATCACACACGAATACTATTGTTGCCATCCTCATCACGCACCGTTCGCGTCAATGAAAAACCATTCATATGAGTATATCGACGTTTACAGCGTGACTTTTTTCGTTCGATTTCGCAGATTTTAAGTTTCCTACTTTATGGTTCACCCGTTTCCGCTAATTCAACCAAATGGCTGAGTACTCAGTCTTCCCAAGCCCTGAATCTCTCTCTCTAGAATGTAAAATGAACTTACGCAGTATTACGGCCCCCCACCCTTCCCACAGAACCACCCGTAAAGCTCCTTAAACTGATACTTTTTGGTGTTACCACATGTCCATTGAGCAGAAAAGATGCGGTCGCATCATTGGTTTTGTCTAAAGACGTGGTAGTTCAAATCTTACATTTGGGGGGAGGGGGTTAACAGGCTGCATGAGGGTGATCCTAAAGCAGGCAACTCCCCTTTAATAGTATAGGAAGGGAATTGAAAAGGGGGGGATTCAGATGGTTCAGCAAGGTAGCCAAGGGTTGACTAGGGCCCCCGGGCTATGGTTTAAGGTTCTACCCGATGTTTCAACTAAAGAGATGCAGAGAAAACCTACATCAGGTAGGTCGGGCGTTGGGTAATATTCACATGCCCTTCCGAATGACGGGAGATGAGTTTTCTGTGGGGTCGTAGCATTCCCTTCTCCGTGTCTTCACCAGTTTCAGGAGGCAGTTGGCCGACTGATACAATGGGATCAGCGGACAACTCTTACCATATGCCGAAGGTCTTCGACCGCAGCACATATACCTCCTAAAATAGGTGAAGGTGTCTCGGTATATGAGAACTTCGATTAAAAAAACACCAGAGAGAGTGCGAGGTTTTCCCGACATAATCAGGTGAGCCCCGCAGTCACTCAGGGAGAGGGGGGGGATGATTGCGAGAGAAACTCTCACAGGCACGTTCCCTCTTGCAACCCGGTGTTTCTTTTTTTTTTTGGGTAGCAGGCTACATTTCTTCAACATTTTATTTTACGAAGTCCAGCCTGCTCTCATCTGCAGAGACTGTGGTTTAGATTAGCAAAAATGTTATGATCTTCTCACTTCGACGTATAAAAAATTAATGAACGTAGACTTTCCCGGTGAATAATTCGGATGAAATCTTCACGGTTAACCAACCGGGTCAAGTTTTTAAAAGAACACAACGTTCTACGGCTATTTTCCGCCGCCGTCTTCAGGATGTCATGTGCTGTTACAGGGTGTCAAAAATTGTCGAATAATTTGAGGTGGTAGTAACCATCAAAACCAGAAGAAGCTCCAATAAATAAGGGTCTGTAAATGCATACTTTTTGCAATGCCGTGTATTCTGTTTCAGAAAAATATGAACGGCATATATTTGATACTACATTGAACTTTTTGTCACTACCAACTTCTTTTTCAAAAGAAGACTCATGGTCGGCAAAGACAAGTACTAATTACCGTTGGTATTGTGCTCGAGTTTGTCAATATTGCTTTACATTATAATGGCCTGATTAGAGGCCAATTATTTTTCAACAATATGTATTTGAACATGAAAATATTTATTAAGAACGATTAGTGAATATCAAATTAATATATCCTCGTGGTAAGAGGGCGAGAAGAACTGACCTGGAGAGGATACGAAGCTCGCCTGACTCAATGTTTCATCGCTAATGAGAAAAAAAGTGGCAACTTTAATGCAGTTCACCCAATACTGCCGCTCTGTGACAACTGTTACCAATCTTACACATTTAGCAAAATTGTGGTTCCATTTCCCGGAATGCTGACAACTCTTTCCTTCTTGTGCCCTGGCTCGTAGACGCATGCTGCTGCTGCCGCCGTCGACTCGGCGGGTGGCTGTGCTCCGCCTTCTTGCCTGGCATCCATCGTGTCTACGGAAACCATTGAAGCAATTGGCTGTATGCTCCTCCTCGCAGATTGGGCCTCGGCATAGCCGTGTGACGAATTTGTCCCTTACTACATTGTCTAGTTGCTGTCCAAATTTGCAACTAATTGCCTTATTCTTCACTCTCGCGTACCAGTGGCTGACCTTTTGTGAAGCTTGTTTCAAGTCATAAAATTCGACTCGTTCCTTGAAAGTAGCGATTCGAGGTGAATATTGCTTGGCCAAAGTTTCACACAACTACTCAAAAGTTGTCCTTGGGGTCACGCAATACTTTATATGTGTTAAATTATTTCCAATTCCTACACTTTTCTGTCTGCTATGGAGTTTGCAATGAAATATTGCTGTAGCCGTTCCTCGTACAGCTCTGTCATCAGCTACCTTGTCTGAACTCTGCTAGTTTTCCCATATTACCGAAAACATTCACCACCATCTTGTCGGCTGTCAGATCGTTTTTGCAATACGATGAAATCGAATTCCAATTCCGTTGCCTGCTTCTATTCCAATGCGCCTTATTACGTTTTTATCCTCGTCGCCATTGGAAAGTATTCGGGAAGGCAAAGGAAAAGTCATTGGTTGAGAGTGAATGCATTTTATTATATTCTTGTACCTTTCTTGAGTATACAATCTGAACTGGCGCGTTTTCACGCTCATTCTCTGAAACACACAGTTGCAGCGCTGCCAACTTACATATAACAAGACAGTGCTTCCAAATTATACTAATACATTACAATTATAACTTTTGCTACGCAAGAGAGCTCCCATAAAAAATAATCGACTGGGGAAGGACACGTAGATGAGGAATAATTAATAAACCATTGAAAGAAAAATTTTAAATTCCACATGAGAGGGAAACATTTGTTGGTTGTGTAACACGTTTATGTTCCAAGTTACAAATGTTGCTCAACGTGCATCCACGGCAGTCTGGAAGCGGTCTAGAGATTGCTGTCCTGCTGCAGAAAACGTTCGAGGATGGATGTTGGCTACTTACCTTGCTATGCTCATATTCAACCTCCAACCATTGCCAGAAATCACAGGTTCAAATCTGATGACACAGTTCGGAATGATTAGGTCTTTTCCAAATATGGCGTAACCAAGTGACCTCGTGAGCAATGCGAGGTGGGGCTCCATCACGCATCAGAACAGTTGTGTCCAAAGCACCTATTTCTTGCACAGAAAGGATCACATGATGGAAAAGTTGATCACGTTAACAGGTGTCGTCCATGTTCACATCCTTGAGGTTCGAGTTCCTCAAAGAAAAATGGACTATTTATGAACTTTGCCGTGGAGCCACACCAAACATTCCCTATGAAGTGAACTTTAAGAATGCTCATTGACCATGACGATCCCCAAATTTGACCATTTTGAATGTTTACCAAGCATAAAGTGTGCATCACTTCTCAAGAAGTTCCACAACACTAACACTACTAACAAAAATCCTGAACATCATCCGGATAAATGTTGGTACCCATACAGTAAACACCTTACCATTTACACTTGCTCCAATAGCAAAAGTTTAATAATATCCAACTGTATTCCTTCCCCACCATTACGTAATTTATAAAACTATAGAGTCTGCCCATTAAATTGAAAATGAACGTAATAGTTGATTACGACAACTAGGAATTCTCTCTATACATTTATCATTCTATCCGACTATTCTGTTAATTCTTTTCTCAAATATTTGATAGAAAATGTCAATAAAGATTATTTTGTTTCACAAATAACTTTGAAGGGCTTTATAGAGTAAGCTTACATAAAGGGAATTTTACACTTGCAGAACCTCACACCTAATGATGGAAAAACAGAAAATTTACAGATTCACAACTCAGTTTATTTTATTTTTTAAAATAGAACACTTTGATGCCCTTATCTTTCAGAAAATATTGTCATATAGCATACTATAGATGGCAATGGAAGTGATGTAAATAAACATTTAATCTGTAAAATAAACTCAATTTACATGAATAAACTTTAAAAATTAATTTTTCACCAACTTAGAAGTGAAGCCATTATTACCAGAGAACAAAAGTTTGAGATATAAATAAGGAAATAAAGTTTGAATTAGATAACAATTTTTATTTAAACAAGTTTCTAAACTGAAAACAAGAAATGCTATTTTTATGTCCAAAGGAATAACAAAAGATTTTCACCGAGCTGATTAGCTTGCATAATTCTCTCTTTAATATAGTTGTAATTAACAAAATAGAAATTATGACATGTAAATAGCTTAAAAAAATCAACTGTCAGTCATTCGAATCCATTATATCCACAATAAAAAACCATGAATCGTGCAATAATGACATTTCATTTATGGCACAACCTATTTATCCATTTTAAAAAATTTGCCATTATTTCTCACTTAATCACTGAACCAAGCAATGTTATTTCTTTTGGCATCATTGAAACAATGATAGCAGCATGATATTAAGTAATGCATTTCTGTAAAAATAACTAAAGAGTTTCAAAATAAGAACAAATTAATGTTTTCAGGAGGAATTAACCAACAAATTTGTTGTAAATTCATAAATTGAAAAAGAATAGTAAACCTTTCCTTTAAATATGCATAAAATTACTTTCAATGCATGTTTACAATTTGAATATTTTATTCAAAAAAAACAGAACTTTGAGAATTGCAGAAGCACATATCAATTTCAGTATACTTGATAATACGTAACAAAGGTAAATCATACATATCATAAAAAATAGAATAGATCTCGATTTTCAACTTATTCTATAAATAAATTATCAGTACATTTATCATATTGAGGACTAAACAATTTCTACAGTGAGAAGAATGTACAATACTTTTTACAAAAAGGCACATTAATTCTGCAACAAAAGTATACTTCAACAATGTACATACTGCAATGGATAATACAAACAAATATTAGAGAAATGCATTGTAAGTATGTGCAGATCATTTTTAAACAATTATTGCACTTTTCTAGATGCAGTCATTAAAATTCTTTTACGTGTTCTATATATTTGAAATATGTATAACTGTAAACTACAACATTATAAATGACTTTGTAGAAAAAACCAGAATTACCAATTATGTGGTTTTACTATTTATTTATACTGAATGTCTGTTCATGTAAACAAAAATGAAAAATATAAAAGAAATACTGAGATCCATAGTCAACTGTACCAGCCTGACGGTTTAAAATCATGTTTCACAAATTAATATTTTAAAACAAGACTTATTCACTTATTTCAATGAAGGAATTAAATAAAAAACAATAATATGTCCAAAATATGAATGAGCTAAATTTGAAAATTGACATATCAGTTTAAAAATTGGTCTCTCATCTAATAACTAATTTATTAGATATCCATGATGTGTATAATTTCTATAATATCCAAAATGCAAGAATTTCTGCTTCCCTTATTAAAATAAAATATGAATTCAATTTGAAAACCAGTAAACTGGAAATATAGACTGCATCTTACCAAAGTCAGCACCTATTATGGCATAGTAATGTTCAGTCACAAACAATACATTCACATGCGAGTTCCCATAATTTACGATGATGTAATGGGTTTTGATTCTGTAGTCTGCGAAAACACACGTGAGACCATTCGACATTTAGAACGGCAATGTCGTTCCAAGTGACGAGTTATAAGTTCAAGATCCAGTGATTCTGGTAAAGGTTCTTGCACTGTCACAGTTTCAGCAGCATCTGCCAAATGTTGGACAAAATTACTCCACTCTTCCAATATATTTTCTTCTACAGTTTCTTGCAAGGTTTCAGCACGCTCCAAAATTGCACCCAACAATGACAGAACAAACTGAAATAAAACATTACACGATGAAAATGCTTGGAACAAGATAAAAATGGAAAGATTGATTTTTGATACGAGATTTGTGAGAAATATAATTTAGCAAAGCAAACTAAAATTATTGTAAACACATTTCTTTCTTAGAAGTATTACTTCAAGTAACTCAGTAAATTTAAAATAAACACCACCACAAATTACCTTATTGGTAAGACAAAACACAAAAAAGTTTCGACCAACAGGAGAAGTTGTACGATTTTCACTCAGCTGTTCCAAAATGTGAGCTTGTTGGAGTAGCACAGAGAATGGTTGATGAGTAATCCACCGCTGAAATTGTTCAAATAGTCCATCTGTGTCTCTTCTTGCTACCGAAACCAAACCCCAAAGGACTTTATTCCACAACTCAGCAAGCTGAGGACTATCAGCCGCTAATAAAGGGAGAAAGCGAAGAACTAATTTCTGAAATGATAAAGACTGCAATAAGTTAACATATTAAAACATTCAAATCATTAGTTGTATTTTTATTAAAAGGCTAATATTTTGAAGAGTATAGACAACCAATCACTGAGGGGTTATTTTCATTTCAGAAGGATTGATCCCATTGACAAACCTGCATATTATAAAACAAAATATAAAAATTAAAATTCAAAATTTGCATTGTGCAGATGCCAAAATGAAACTTAAAATAATATTTATCTTCTGTGTGCAATGTGTCCACATCTCTATTAAGAACATGCTTTCAAGCAAAGGATGACCACCATCCCCAGTTGGTAAAAAACAAAATATTTTTTTAAAAAGAGGCAAATGAAAAATAACTGAGAACAGAAAAAACACTTCTAACCTCAAAATTGATTGGTATGCAATGTCTGTATTGGCCGTTACCTATAGCCTTCAACATACTGAAATGAAGGTAATGTTACTTTTGCCAGTCTTCTAAACCACACCTATTACAGTACGAACAAATTATACAAAACACAACTCCTATAGGCTGCCTGTGCCCTCAACTATGGTTCCAACTTCAACCGTGACTGCATACTAACTTTTCTCAAAGTGTTACTTGAAATTTCATATGCTACAGAAAGAGTAAAGTTATCCTCCACTTATATTTAATAATTAAGTAATAATAGTCTATACAATCTCCAGACAATTTTATTATTCTAGATTCTCTCTACAATCTCTATCATATTCAACTCATAATATATTATACAATCATTACAAGCTTGATAAAACCAATTGAAAAGTGCATAGTAAAAATGAGGTATTCTAATAATAATACTAAACAATTCTAACCAGTAAAAATATAATTAAAAATTTTTTACACTTATGCATTTTACCTATTATATATGAGTATGACAAATTGCTGTACAAGGTTACTAATATCATCTTAGTTATCCCAAAAACACTGCCCTATTTAACATCGGTATCCTTAGCTTATTAGATCCCTCCATTGAAACCTGTTGGTACTTACTGAGAAATCCTCCTTCAAATGGTTTGGTGTTATAGTTCACAACATATTAACTTATTGGAAGGCATAAAAATATTTTTAAGTACACTTTAAAATTTTATGTATACACTCACCTTTCCTTTGCGAACACACATTATACTAACAAGTCTATCTTCCATTAGGAGACTATTTGTAATTTTTTGTAAAAGATCTGTTTTGTCATCAACAGCAGCTTCTCTTATTTCAGGCACAGGACTCGAGAGATCTTCTACTTGCAATAATAGCAAATACAACTGAAATAGAAACAAAAAATACCAATTGCACAAGGACATTCAATACAAAAATTCTGGCCTTTCTCCCATATATATATATATATGAGATAGGAAATGACATTGTCATGTTTAAAACAATTAATGGGGAAGGACAGAGAGATAGAAAGAAGATGACTTACCTGAGGTTCATAGATGGTAGACACCTTGTGAGTTTTGGAGAACTTGAATTTTCGGAGGCACCGCCCCCTTCATCAGAAGGTTAGGAAGACATTTCCAGTGATCGGCTAGCCGACGACTGAGCAGCCAAAATTTGCTGCTCTGCTAACTTGGGTCGTAAACAATTGACCCCACCAGGTCACCAACTTTCTCTCTCAATAAGGGTCTGGGAAGAGGCAAGGACTGGATGGGGGTTGGGGAGATGCATACTGACACCCCCATCTTGACACACATTCATTCAAACATATCCACCCTTAGGGGTGTCAATATTTAAATATTGATACACACTCTCATACATACATACATACATACATACAACCACCATTCAAACAAAAGGCAAGGTATACACACACACACACAGAAGGTTTTATTGTATGTACAATTCAATGAACTCGTGCTTTGGAGGGGGGGGGGGGGAAGGTTGGAGATAAAGTTATAGGATATTGAGTCCAGGGCTTTGTCTAGACTGTAGGACATGCTGGAATGAAAGTTCCCACAGATGGAGTTCAGCTTCTGATGAGTCGGGAGGTAGGGTTTTGAGGGGGGTCAGTGTGAAGCACTGGTTGAAGATGTTGGTGTTGTGGCTATGGGCATGGGCGGCTATGGGGAATTGGGTTTTGAGGAGTTTTACTGTGCTGCGGTGGTTGGCAATCCGTTCAGAGAGGGGTTCGGAGAGATAGAAAGAAGATGACTTACCTGAGGTTCATAGATGGTAGACACCGTGTGAGGTTTAGAGAACTTGAATTTTCGGAGGCACCGCCCCCTTCATCAGAAAGTTAGGAAGACATTTCCAGTGATCGGCTAGCCGATCGTCGGCTGAGTCGTCGGCTAGCCGATCACTGGAAATGTCTTCCTAACTTTCTGATGAAGGGGGCGGTGCCTCCGAAAATTCAAGTTCTCTAAACCTCACAAGGTGTCTACCATCTATGAACCTCAGGTAAGTCATCTTCTTTCTATCTCTCTGTCCTTTCCCCATTAATTGTTTTATAAACATGACAATGTCATTTCCTATCTCATATTTATATATTGCTTCATTATAAATTGCGTGTGTGTAGTTGTAGTTAAGATCGTACAATGCAAGAGATGTCTCTGAGTGCAAGAGAAGTGGTAAATTCTCAAGTGTTATTCTTCCCTAAAGACTTTGTAAATATCAATTAGTTTCAAACCATTTTTACTTTGACAAAGGGTAAATTTAGAATCAGTTAATAAAGAGTTTCATTCCTTAATTTTTGCATTGTGTAAATTCTGGCATAAGAACAAAGTCCTACATTATATTATTGTGTAATTTGTTTCCATTCAACTAAGTGTTAATAAATCTGTTATTTTTGTATTCTACATTCCACCATTTTCTCGCAGCTAAGCTGTGGGGACGGGGGGAGGACAGTCCCTTGCCCTTGTCGCAAGATTTACCCTCGGCGTGTAATACCTGTGACCCCAGAGATTCATGCTTTCTGGGCGAGCCAAGCATGAAGAAAGTAAGTGAATGATGAAAAACATTGAAATATATATATACACACATACATATAAATTAAAGGTAAAGAAAGTAATTTAGAAATGAAATATACCCGTTCTATTTCCAATAACAATTGTTTTGTTTTCCTAGAATCTTTTTGTACGGTTGGAAGAGCTGTATCTAAGGCCTCTGTTGATACAATATCCATATCTATTATTTTCCTTGGGGCCATTATACTGCCAACCTGGAAACATAATGTTGGAGATAGAGAGAGATTAAATGTGCAAAAATTACAACTTTCACTTAATTATATCGAGTTTCCAAGGTTGGGATCAGAATTACTGTATACCAAAACAACAAGGTAACTAAAATAATTATTAAACACAATAAAATTATATTAACTTCTCAATATTATTTTTGTTCCCTTCAAAACTGTTCTCCTCAATGTTCGGAAAACAGCTTCCATCTCAATTTTGTCTTATTTTTTTCACACGATATCTGTTAAGGTCAAAATGTTATTTAACAATTGCCAGAACCATCTCTGGTCCACGATGCAAAATAATCCATTCAAAATTTAGTCTGTTTTGTTTTTATAATTTATTTTAAAGCTTTATGTTTCATAATGTAACAGAACATTTTGTATTCATGTTTATAGGTCTGCAAAAATGGACAAAATATTGTAGAGATCTTAATATTGTTTTTTAACAAATTGGAAATATTAAATAAATTTCAACAAGATCTTTCCCAACTCTAGGATATTACATAATCATACCACACTGCACATTTCAACTATTTTACATTTTACAAAGGCAAGAACAAAAAGGGACTTCCCTATCTCAATCCTCCTTATAACAAATTTAATAAAACTAACAATCCCTGGATTGCTTAAAGGAAACACTTAAAAAAAGTTACAAATAAAGACTAAAGAATTATAATGGTTTAGGTTCTGATGTGTCAATTGCCTGTGTGCTTGTCTGAAATTTCACCTTTTAAGCATTGTTAGTGTGCTAAGCCTGTAGAAAATAGGGAAGGGAGAATGAGAGTAATGAGGGGCTTATGGAACATTACAGGTAGTAGCATAAGCACACTCCTGACTTTATATAATTGCCTGGCTGATAATGCAATGAGATGTCATAAGCAAAAATGACAGTACCTGAAGTTTACCAAGAGAATTTTCAAATTGTGCAGGTGTATAAACTCGAGGTTGTAATGTTCCTTGTTCTGAACGCTGACTATCTCTTCGTTCCCTATGTCCCAGACTCTCTCGCAAATCACTAGGTCTGATATCTTTTTCACTTTTTGGTTGCCTTGACACAAACACCTAAAATGGTTTAAGAAAAGCATTTAAAGTGAAAATTAACTAGAAATATTATAAATAGTATTTAACTAACCTTATATAAAATTTCTAATCTATACAAAAACTGAAAGTTAATGAAATATAAATTCATGAAAAGTTGTAAAAATAAAGTGTTTATTAAATAATTATCTGAAAAATATATAGTAAATGGATTAATCAGTATTTTTATAATTGAAAAATTATGACGTTTTATCTCTCATTAGAGACTTCAAGTACTAAATAAATTTACAAATTGTTTAGATTGGGTAATTTGTTAGAATATTTTTGAAAATAAAGTAAATGGTTTTACACTTACAAAATTTAGCTGTACATGGAACTTCACTCCACGATTCCTTACACCCAAATGCAAGCAAGTCCCACAAATCCAGCCTAGGAGTGAAGTCCCGTTACAATTTCAAACCAACATTGGACTATAACAGTAAAGAATCTTAAATAAAATTTAAGTTATTGGTATCACTTTTTACATTTATACAATTGATACTCTAACTGATGTGGAAAATTTTGCTCATTATTCTCGAGAAATAATTTTTTCTTTATCAAGTGATAGCAACAACTTTAAATGTATTTACATTTCTTTACTGTTATAGTCCATTGTTGGTTTAAATTTGTAACAGAACTTCACTCCTAGGCGGATTTGTGGCACTTGCTTGCATTTCGGCCAAAGGCATCTTGGTGTGAAGTTCAATGTACAGCTAAATTTTATACATTGTTTTAAAATTTTTTTGTAACATTACCCAATGTAATCAATTTGTAAATTTTTTAGTACCTGAAGAAGTTTCAAATGACACACGAAACATAATATTTCAATTATAAAATACTGACAAAGAGGCTGATTAAATCACTTATAAAATGTTTATATTATTGTCCTTATTCAATTTTCACAACCTAATTTTCAGTTGATTTGTAAAAAATAGAATTTTCACACAATTACTTATTTATTAAATAAACAGAAAAGAATATTTTACAGTTTTTATTTTGTTTGCATTAAATGGAAAGACCTACAGTGTAATAGTAATCCTCAATGTGTGATTGAGCAGTATTAAGCTGTAAAAGTTGAATGTTCAGCAGCCACTGTCGTTCACGTTGTGTCATAAGACCAGCATATTCATCAAAATCACCGTTCTGTTGCCTATTAGGAAATCTGTTATATCCATTATTAATACTGCGACCATTCCACTGTTGCTGGTTGTACAGTTGCTGATGTCTACCAGCATGGTTCTGAAAGTGCTCTAAATTAACCTGAAACAAATTTTAATTTTAATTTGAAAAAAAAAATGTCAATCAAAATTTAACAATGAAGATTTTGTCAAATTTTTGCCAAGTTCTTTAGGCAACAGAAACTTAAGCATTTGATTTATTTCTAGACCTGCCGTCATAACACTTCTTAAAACCTAACCTTTCTTCTTAGAGAAACCATGCAATAAGCATTAAACCAAGATGCAAGGAGCAAAATAATGAACCCCTTAATGACAACTGAGATTACTAAATTTCAATAAACAATATAATTTAGTAGTACTGACAAAACTATGAATGTAGCAGCAATAGCTACCATTTGTTATCCTCTGCATCAAACACCAAATTCGAAACAAAAGAATTTGTTTGTAATGGTTTATGTTAACATTCTAATGTAGCACAGAACTTTTGAAAACCCAATAAAAAAAAAGTCCAATAATTGCTGAAATGATAATTCAAATACACTGCCAACCACTAGAGCAATATTGTAAGGATGTAGTGTAATTAGATACTTAAGAACTATATAAAATATATATGAATAATGAACATTTAAAATATTTTATTAATATAAACATAGTTTTATTTGGTTAAGGGTGTGAACACTAGCAATTGCAAAAAAACTAACCAAATATGACAACCTAATTAATTACTGACTAACCCAATTAAAAATATCTGATGTATTTATACTTCTATCATAAATTTAGCATAGCACTTTGGGCTTATATAATAAATATATATGTGTGTATATATATATAAATTAATGAAAAGTTTGTAATGTGACGAAGTCACAGGTTTTTGGATATTAGGATAGTACTATCCTAATATCCAAAAACCTATATATATATGAATTAATGATTGAAACGTGATGCCGTCACACACATTGTATATTTGGATAGGGTGTAAGGATAGAAAATGTGGGAGAAAGTTGTACATACATACATACATATATATATAATTAATGGGGAAAGGACAGAGAGATAGAAAGATGACTTACCTGAGGTTCATAGATGGTAGACACCTTGTGAGGTTTAGAGAACTTGAATTTTTGGAGGCGCCGCCCCCCCTTCATCAGAAAGTTAGGAAGACATTTCCAGTGATCGGCTAGCCGACGACTGAGCAGCCAAAATTTGCTGCTCTGCTAACTTGGGTCGTAAACAATTGACCCCACCAGGTCACCAACTTTCTCTCTCAATAAGGGTCCGGGAAGAGGCAAGGACTTGATGGGGGTTGGGGAGATGCATACTAACACCCCCATCTTGACACACATTCATTTAAACACATCAATCCTCAAAAGTGTAAATATTTAAATATTGACACACAAACTCATATACATACATACAACCATCATTCAAACAAATAGCAAGGTATACACACACAGTATGCACACAGAGGGTTTATTGCATATACAAATTCCAATGATCTCGTGCTTTGCGGGGGGGGGGGGGTGGAGATAAAGAGTTATAGGATATTGAGTCCAGGGCTTTGTCTAGACTGTAGGACATGCTGGAATGAAAGTTCCCACAGATGGAGTTCAGCTTCTGATGAGTCGGGAGGTAGGGCTTTGAGGGGGGTCAGTGTGAAGCACTGGTTGAAGTTGGTGTTGTGGCTATGGGCATGGGCGGCTATGGGAAATTGGGTTTTGAAGAGTTTTACTGTGTTGCGGTGGTTGGCAATCCGTTCGGGTAGGGGTCTCTTTGTCTGACCGATGTAAAAGGCTGGGCAGAGTGTGCAGTTTATTTTGTAGATAGTGTGGGAGGACAGACAGGTTATGTTTTCCTTAATTTTGTAGGTAGTGCTGTTGGTGGGGCTCTGGAAGGTCATGGTAGGTGGGAGTATTGGGCAGACATGGCATCTGTTTCTGCCACACGGTCTGCAACCAATTGTGGGTGGAGGGTTGGGTGTGTGGGGTTTGTAGGGTCTGACCAGGATATTACGGAGGTTGGGAGTGCGCCTAAAGGCAACCCTTGGACAGGTGGGTAGTATGGTCGGGAGGATGTTTTTCATGTCCGGGTTGGATTGTAGTCCAGTGTAGGCAAGGCGGAGGAAAGAGTTCAGTTTACGTAGTCCGGGGAAGTAGGTAGTGGTTAGGGGAAGACTACGTTCTGTATGATGGTTGGGGTTGGGACTGGCTATTTGGGAGGTGGAGAGTGCACGGGTAATTTGCTTTTGGAGGAGGTCTGTGGGGTACTTTCTGTTCCTGAAGGCATTAAATATTCGGTCGGTGTAGGACGCCAGGCTGTCCAAAGTAGAGCATATGCGGGCTCCCCAAAGGGCAAGACTGTAAGGGAGGGATCGTTTGGTATGTTCAGGGTGGCAACTGGAAAAGTGGAGGTACTGGAGGGTGTTAGTTGGTTTATGTGGACAGATGTGTTAATGAGGACTGAATTTAGTTGGATGTCCACATCGAGGAAGGTAATGTTGGTCGGGGAACAGTTCCAAGTGAACTTGACGGGGAATTTAGTGTTGAGGTCGTTGAGGAAGTCTGAGAGGGCATCTTGTCCATGCGTCCATAGCATGAAGATGTCATCTATGAACCGGAACCAGGTTAAGGGTTTCAGTGGAGAGGAATTTAGATGTTGTTCCAGTTGACCCATAAATAGGTTGGCATAGGAAGGGGCCATCCGGGTGCCCATGGCAGTGCCGCTGATTTGGTGGTAAATTTTGTATATATATTTTTATATATATATACATATACATATATACATACATACATACATACATACATACACACACACATATATAATATTTGTAATATTCCTCACAAAAATATACATTTAACTTGAATATTTACTTTTCCGATAAAGAAGGTAATACGGATATTACATACCGGGAATCCAGGACGATATGGCATATTAGGGCTGCGATGATGTAAGGGTCGAAGCATTCCATTTTCACCAGGATAAACTTGATGATGAGGAAGTCCTTTTCCAACAGATGGATGAGGGCCTATTAGATGTGGTGGAAGAAATCTAAGAATATTAGGATTGGAACCTGAAATTTAAAAATTTTAAATCAATGAAATTATTAAAAGTTAAACATGTATAATTATTACTGTAAATTATAATTTTGCAACATAACTATTACTTTATGCCTAAATCTGTATCTTTGAATAAGACCTGTTTGTTTGTTTTTTAGACTTATAATTTGGAAAGAAAACAATAATAATAATAATGATAATACAATTCTCATTATTCACACCATTCTCCCTCTAATAAGATAGTGTATGGTACGAAATGCAACAAAAAATGCCTTAAGTAGGCTAAACATAAACAAATACTGAAGTGTTAACATTAAGACCACTATTAGATTCAATTTTATTCCCATAACTGTTACAACTCAAATGCGGAAAAAATTAAAGTTAATTTCTTGTAAAAAAAAACAAAGAAATTATTTGCTTATTTATACATAAAATTAAAGTACTATGGTGTTTAATGTAGTAGAAATTACAGGGTCTCCATATATGAATGTCTCAGTTATAAAAGTAATGAAGATGCAAATGAATGGCCAGAATATGATTCTCATAGAGGTTTTCTAATTTGAAATGAAGCTTGAATAATAATGTATGTAAGAAAAGTACTATATTATCTTACAAGTTCTTTTGAATTTTAAATATGATCATAAGTTATATGATCGATTGAATATCTGAACTATAGATGGTCATGAATAGTTTGGATAGTCCATGTTAACTGCTGTAGTATCAAGTGTAATATTTGTAGGGTGGTAAGAATTGTACAGGGTGTCTCAACAAAAATGTTCCCATTATAAAATTGAAGTTTAACTGTAAGCTTTGTAGAGTGTATTTTCAAGATCACAACCAAAATGTTAACAGTTTAGGATAAGTATATGCACAAGTGCAACTTTAATGTTTTTTCACTGCAGCACCACACATGCAAAATAGACGTTCCCGAGCATAAAGAGTTTTGTGTTCTGCAGTTTGCCAAGAGTTAATCTGTAATTTAAATTAAACAAGTGTTTTGCTTTAGTTTGTGATCCCAAATGTAACAAAAACATTTGACGGTCATATAAATAATTCAGAACAACTGGATGTGTGTGTAAAATGAGAAGCACAGGAATACCAAAAGTGTCAGAGCATCTTACTTTCGTAGCCCTAAGAAATCTGTTCAGAAAGCAAGTCCCAACATCAGTTGGCCAAGTTGTGGAAGGTTTTAATAACAATCATATTAGATATGGAGGGGGTGGGGGTGAATGATCTATTCTGGGAGTCGTAAACTTTTACAAAATCAAAGAGATTCCCCAAAATTAATCATTTTCTGCAGTGTGATCCCAACAAATATACAGACCAATTTTTTCATTGAAGCTACCATAACCAAGGTGGCTTATCTGCAAGAACGGCTCTTTTCCCAATTAGAAGAAGTACCTAAAAACTATTTGGCAACAAGATTTACCCCCCGCCCTCCCCTATGGCATGTGGTTGATTGTCAAATTCCGCGACTGTTGAATTGGTTTTAATGATCCTAATGGCACGAGCTCTTTTTTGCTGGCCTCCATGCTCACTTGACTTCACACACAGTGATTTTTTCTTTGGGACTTAGTGTCTTCATTTAATTGATTATATTGTACAATATAACCTTTGAAGTATATTATTTGAACAGTCAGAAAAGGCAGAGGATACAGAACTGAAATTTGTAATTGTAATTTTGTTCAGATAGGTCATAGCAATACTATATCATAAAGAGTACACCACCAGAGAAGTACAAAATTTATAGAACACACTAGTCTTAAAAAGTTTGTTCCTGCTCTTGTTATGATAAACACAATTACTGATGTACAAAATAACTTACCCATTAATCTATGGTTTTGCTGGTGCAACATGGCTGGGTGAATACCAGGTGGTCCAACCATTCTTGGTGGAGGAACAACAAAGGGACCATTAGGAGGTTGAGGAGGTCTATTCAGACCTAAAACTGGTGGAAGATGAGGAGGGAACCCTACATTTCTTCCAACTGAATTCTGAGCATTCCGTAATACCACCAAGTCCTGTAATTAATATATAGATATATATATTTGCATATCAATATATTAAAAATTTGATGGATTTCATATCAATCAATCGCTAAACCTAAGCTGATAAACTGGTAAAAGAATTCTAACTCTTAACATTTAAAATTTCTAGTAGTAGTATGAAATATGTGATGAAAGAACTCTGAAATAAAAAGGTCATACACATTCAATTATAGATACTTATTAAAAATGAAATACTATAACACTTTTATCATGAGATAGGAAAAAACTAATAATTTAAAATACTGTATTTTCCTAATTAGTACAATAAAGCAAATAAAATTAAAATGGAAACCTATTACAACTAAAGTCTTATAAAATTCAAGCAATCTATTTATACTGAAATATTAATGTTGTGTAGTACAGTACTCACTATTCATTCACTGGGCAGAGAATTCTATACTCTCAAAGTAAAATATGGTTTGTCAGCTTATTACTCCAAACTTTGAAGCGTGACTCAACAGAAAGTACAACACTTAACACTGATTTAAAATTGAGACACCATTTTCCTCCTTTTAAGTATAATCATAGCAGGAGGTTAGCTTTTAAATTATTCTAAATGGCCACATGTGACACACGCTGGGAAATGGTTGAGGAATAGTGAAAATTATATATTCTGTATAAATATGGGAAAGGGAAAAATATGCCAAAGTCAAAAAAATAAATTGAATGAGAGCAGGAGGAGGAAAGGGGGAGGTGAGAGAAGAAGAAAGGGGAGGGAGAGATGAGAGAAGTCCACTATACAAATTCATCCATCAATATATTATTTTCCTTTTCATAAATATCCTTGCAATTTTACCTAGACATTCCTGAGATTTTTTTATCATACACTAATAATTATCTGTTTTGTGTATCAGAATTTCCAGATAACTATAATCAACATGGTGTTTTACAATGTTTTCACACGGTTAGAATCCCGAGAATTCTTTGTTAATCATACACAGGGAAAGCCTTCCTTTGATAATAACTTTCAGACTGTCATGTTTAATCATCAACTTTACAATGGTGATACAAACAGACACATGCATACCAATTACCATAGTTGCCTGCAACAACAAGCCTGTTTGGTCTTAGCTCAAAGAATTGATACCTTCCAATTTAAATGCCTTTTTTTTTTCAATCTAGAAATGGCTTATTTAAATTTCATATAACAGCTTTCGTCTTCATATCTTAATGACATTTTTACATACGACAGTAAGTATTGTGCAGTTTGAATGCTTATTTATAATCCATTATTCATATATTTATGTGAAGTGAAAATGTATTAGAAATAACAGAACAATGCCACTAATTCAACATGCAGAAAAATAATTTTTCCCTGTATTACATAATTTTTTAACTATATTCGAGTTAAATCTATATTTTATACCGATGTGTGATACTTGAGACCTTCCACATGGTCAATTTTTTGACTTTTGTCTGGTCACTAAAGAATTGAAGAAAAAAAAGTTTAATTGGTAAAGATATGTTATCAGACAGTTTATATAAAATAAGAACAAAAAAATTTAAGCAAACAAACTGTTCTTTCTTGGAGGAGTTAGCTTATGAAAATTAAATTTCCTTCAGTTCTAATCAATAATCTTATGTTACATAGATTACACGACAAAAGCATATAATGAACACAAGGGTATGCAAATAAATTATTGTTAAACAGAACTCAATTTTATGAACTACGTATAAAAAGTTTTTATAATTAAAATAACAAAAAATTATTAAATATTACAGTAATATAAATACCTGAGATGCTTGAGGAAAAATTTGTCGTACTCCTCTTGATGCAGGTGTAGTGAGATCACGTTCAATATCTTCAACTCTAAGCACACCGGATGGAGGTTTCTGTGTAGAGGTAGATTGGGAAACATTTTGTATAAGACCTCGTTCCAATTCTTCCACAGTACAAACATTCTAATAAAGAATTATTAGATTTATTCAAATTGTAAAAATAGGAACTTATTTAACTATCAATATATGAAAAAACAAACAAAATGGAAAAAACTCAAATAAAGCTCAAATACATGGTAAATTAATCTTTTCTAAACAGTTATTAATTTCACTATGTGGTACCTGGGTGGAATGGTATATCGTTAGTATTAATAATTAATTGTTAATAAATGATTTTTTTAAAAAAACACAAAAAACACTAATTCAATTAAATTTTAAAAAATGAGTTATTTAAAAAAATTGGGTGGCTACTTCAAAAGCAAACAAAGAAGAATAATTCTTCTCTAGGGATTAAGTGGGCATAAAACAAAAGTTGGCATCCAATTTTGATTAACACTCATAACCCGCGGCAAGAAATGAGAATATTTGTACAACACCATTCTGCTTGCAGATCATTAGGCTCAGGATGTTGGTGCAGCTCATGGATCATCAGTTAGCTGCAGTTGCCCGGAACTGCTACTCATTGTTGTATCAAACAGCCACAATCGGCCATTTGTAGGCAAAGGTATTCCTCCAAATCATTGCCGAATTATCGGAAACTATGGTTCAAATTTCAAGATTAATAATCTACTATATGAAACTAGCAATGCTGCAGATTCAACTACCATTGATGACTTCAGAAAGAATGACTGATAGTATACGATAAGAAGGAATGAATGTTCATGCTCTTCCTATCTACAGTTCCATATTTTATAAACTTTGCTCTGCCTATGTTTTTCTGGTGGGGGTTGAAGGTGTGTCCTGGTGTGAGTAATCCATTTTGCATTCATTTTTGGTGACCTTGTGCAATATGCATATCAATTGTCCAGGGTGTGACAATAGCATCCCAGAATCTTAATGTGTGAAAATGGTGGCTAGCAGAACCTATTGTTTACATGTCCTCTGCATGTTAAGTGTTAAGACTCAGGCTCAGACTCCCATATCCTGATTCTTTGCCCTAATATAATTTGTTCGTCTGGTCCATTCCTGATAATTGTGCCACAAGGGATACTTTTAGAGTTTGCGGAGTATGTGCAGTTTGCTATTGATTTACCCTTCTTGTTTAGAAGTGTCAAACTCAGGCCAATAGCCAGCCTTTTTGTCACATTCATCAAACTATTTGACCCAATGGTAGTGATTTACAACATTCCCATTTCTTGTCTACGGCCGAAATGTAACAGTCGCTGGAGATGGTCCATACACGACACTAAATTCTTCACATGTAAGTTCAATAAATGTTTTGGCCGAGAGTGTCGAGGAGTAAATATCATGTATTGCTAAATGTTATGCCTGAGGAAGTCTTAAAATGGAGATGAAACATTGCTTTTAACGAATAAATTGTGATAAATTTATATTCCGACTTTTTGGCCATCTTTTTATTTATTGTAAGGTATAAATAATTACTTATCTTGAAAAGAGCAAATGAGCAATTAAATATTTTTAATTGAGCAAAAGAGTATAAATAATTACAAAATAATTATGTATTAAGTTGTTAAATTCTCTTTTTTAATGCTGAATCTATAAACTACTTAAATTTTTCAAAAGGTATTTTAAAATCATTGTGTATACATACTTTTCCACCAGGAATAGGCTTCGGAGTTATTGCTCTGGCATTGGTTTGCAAATTAGGAGCATCTAACTTTCCCACACTCCAAACAGAAAAGTCTGTAGGAGCAGAACTACTGTAACCAGTCACATTTGAAAAGCTATTGTCAACCTGAAAGAAATTTGAAACATTGAATTTGAAATATGTCATGTAAGTTTACATAATTTATTAAACATATGGAAGTATGACAGACTAATAGTCATAACACTGGCTTTAATATTGACTATATTCATGTACATCACTCACTTTTACAGAAAAATAGAAATAAAAACAAATTACAGGCAGTGGGCTCTGAAAATATATTTGAGTTCAATTAGAAAGTGTTTGTTTAGAGAATTTCCACTATTGCTTGCTTTTCCTGGTTTGCCATTGCTAGGGTGGATTAATCCCAATCATGTCATTGTTTCTGGATTATTATTAGACTAACACAGCTAATGTTTTATTACCTGAAAGATAAAAAACAGTGTGACCAAAATGTGTGACCCAATACAGATGAAGAATTGTAACAAATGGAAATTTCATGCTAAAGTAGAAGGGAATCTCTTATAGGACATTGATGGTAAAATGTAGCCAAACTGAACAATTGTCATTGAAAACCATTTTTGGCATAACTCTGGAAAGCATCTTTAGTTGGAAGAAGAGGTAATTAATTATATTTTAGGTAGAAATGTGTTGGTTGAAGGAAATCTACCAAAAAGATGTCAAGGCTACCAGAGGTAGTGTCTTTAGAATAGACATAGACTACCCCTTCAGTGGAGAACAACAATTATTTACAGTAACAATATCATCAATGGCTGGCTATCACTCTGAATGCTCTTCCTAATTTTCTGATGAAGCGGGCGACTGCTATCATAATTCAAATTCTGCTTTCAGCAAGGTGCCTGCCAGCTTTGAACTTCAGGTCAGCCTCCAAATTTCTCTCTCACTTTCCTGTCCTTATTTATTGTTATATAAACACAATTTGGATAGGAAAGAGTGGCAGTGAGCAGAAGTTGACTTAAATCAACAATAGACATCAACAGATAGTGGAGCAGTAATATATCAAATTATTGAATGTCATGGCAGCCATGTGAGATCTCAAAGAGATTATTTTTCATACAAGTGAAAAATCAATTATTTCTGAATTACACGGCATTTCTAAAACAGTGTAACTCAATTACTTGTTATATTACTAAATAGAGCCCATCTCACTTTAAAATTGCTTATACAAATCAACACTTAACACATTCAAATAGAGACCCATTTTTAAATCAAAAGAGAAAACTAGTTTCAGAATATAAGCAACTCAAGAGTATTTGGAATTTTTAACAAGGATCAAATACCTCTTTCTGCCGCTCTTCATCACTGTGTTCAATGACAACATCATCATCATAATCATCTTCCAGAACAAGATGAGCCAAGTTGGCTTCCAAATCTAGATCATCTAATTCTTCATTATAACTGCTTTGGTGCTGACGTGACTGTTCAGCTATTTCAGCAAGTTTTTCATGGTCCTCCTCCCAGTCGCCCTCTTAATGAAGTAAGAATGATAAAATAATATAAAGTGGTTGTACATATTTTAGAAAATACACATTACACAATCAACACAGTCTTTGGAGCAAAAATTAAGAACCAATTATAGAATACAAATGTTGTTGGAATATAACTCAATTCGTCAATGTAAAACACATTATAATACTAGTTTCCTCAATGTTCCGGAGGACAAATTATTCAATCTTCTGTAGGTTTGACAATACCAATTCCTATAATTTTGTTAGAAAAAATAATTTGATGCAATTTTGTCAACAAAAATATACTATTATCTAAAACAAGATTTTCCAGCCGCATGCTCTACCAACTGAGCTAATCCGAGTCGATCCTGGGTTCGATTCCCTGGTCCGGTTGACATTTTTCCATTCTTGTCTATCTTCTAAAAATTAACTATATGAAATTGAGCATTCCCACTAATTTAGCAGTCACATTTTTTTAAAAGTCTTGCATGTAGTTCTATTTCTCATTATTGAAACACACATATTTGCAACTGTTCACATTTAAAAAATCGTAATTCATATTTTATAATTTGAAATCTTTTTGGAACTGGACTAATTTGATGCAGTCATATCTCCACTTCAACAGAGCCCCTCTGCAAGCTACACACCGTTGTACCATCTCTCTCTCTCTCTCTACCGTTAGGGGGTTTTTGAGGCCTTCATTGGAAAGGAAGATAACCAAATAAGATTCTTATAACAGAACTCTAGAGAGAAAATTAATAATGTGATATTGTCAAGATAATTGATATGGACAGTAAAGCAAGAAAGATTTATTACCTTACGTAAAATATAGTCGTGCACTTTTAACATTCTGGAATTCTGCTATCAGAAACTTATTGTGCTTATTTGGCAGTAATGTTACATAACCACTGTGACATCAATGAACAGTAGAGAGCTTGTAATACCAATGAGCAGAGCTTGGTTGAAGTGGGGTTGGCCACACAAAACTTACTTTATTATTGAATATTAAGCTGAAATTACTAATGTCAATTATAGGACTAACATTTTCCAGAATGTAATACAGATTATAATTAATATTATAGCCATATATAAATTATAACTTTGGGATAAAAAAACAAACAAAGTTAATGTATACACGACAATAAAAGTCAACCTTGGAAATAATGTGGAAATTTAAAATATAAACAACTGTGTTTCAAGTGTACAAATTTAAAAAAGTAGCCAAAATAAGTACAATAAATTAGTGGTGTAATAAGTATTACACAACATTTTTAAGTATATCAGCTACCATCATATGAAGGAAGAAGTCAGATCTAAGAGAATGACACAGGACAAACTGTTGATTAACTAAAATTAACTTAATAGAAGTTACAAGCAAAGCAGAAACATTTTGTGGTATTGCTTTCATTACTTATTTATTTTCTTTTGCTTGGCTACTTATTGATTATATATATATATAAATTTATCATTGTCTACAATAATGTGACACATACTAGCTTGTAATAAATGTATCAAATCATGCTCCACTCCTTCATTCTTCCCTACTATAAAATTTCATGTGTGTTGTATAATAATAAATAATATGGCCATAATTTGCAGAGAAAAGGTAATATGGGGAAGAATTACAGATAATTTTAAAATAACTTATTCTGATGCAGCTTTGTGATATGACAAAGATGATAATATTTAGTTTCTTACTGGTATTAAAATATCTATGTGCTGTTGTGTCTTTACCTATAATCACTTACACTTGTACTTATTGTACAATTTCAAAACAAAAAGAAATGCAATAAAAAAATAAAATACACGAGCAATAGGAAGGTTGTACAAAGTGCCCTACAAGAATAAAGATTAAAATTACTTACATTTCTGACAAAATGTAAATAAAGATGCTAAAAACTTAAGTGCATGTATTATCTTAAATAAAAAACTGAAGCATCATCTTACCTAAGGCATCAGTTCCAAATGTCTCATCATTCAGCGCATCATATTCTTCTTCCTCATCATCTAGGCCCTGCCCTGGTTCATCATGTAACCCTTCATCAAGTAAACCCTGAACAATTGCAATTAGTCTAATTATATTCACCAAATAAATCATACTTGGATTAAGAATCCATTCAAAAATATATTACAAATATCTGATGCACCATCAATTTATCTAACTAAATTTTTATTATTTCAGGTAGTTTTGTAAAATTTACATAGTGAATAAATTTGTTTTCTATTAATAAATTATCTGCATAAGCTGATTGGTCATTGAATCAGAACAGTACAGGAAACAAAACATTATCGATAAATTTAGTAGGAACCTAGACATCTGCAGTAAAAAGTGGCATACTATTACATGGACCACCTAAAAAAACCTGCATCTGTGAAAGTTTAGCAGATACAATAAGTAAACTAAGGAAATGTTTTCCCAACTTTATCACCTCTTATTCATCCTTCCATTTAAAAGTCAATTTTTATAGATTACCAAAATATAGTGCCATCAAGTTTTCAAAACTTTGAAATTAGTTTTAATAGTTATAAAATTTTAAATATGTAAAGTTCATTAAATACAGTCCAAATCAACAGTCACAATTCTTTATAAAACAAGGAATAATTTACAGCTTTAAGACAAGAGAATAATTAATATATAAATACACTTATAATAAATACAATTGTTGTAATTTGTATTTTATTGGTTGTTTTACAGATGAATATGGATAAACAATCAAACGCTACTGTGTGTAAGCTTTTGAGGTTTTCTGTTGAGAAAAATAATGGGCTAAAGGTGAATCCCCCAAACATATAAACTAGGATTTTTCCCTTCATTGTATACATGGTAACAGACTGATGTATCTAGCTGTGCACAAATCACAAGTTCGGGGCGTATATACGGGGAATATAACTCCTCCAGTACCCAATAGTTTTGAGGATTAGTAATTTGGTTGTGTGTGTTGAATTATGAATATGAAACTTAGATTTTCTTAATTTCATAAAAAAACAATACTTTTTAAAGTTTGAAATAGAATCAATATGATTAAGTAATGGTATAGAACAGAAATTATGTAATACCAAACATTTGAAATTTGGATGACCGATTCAACACTTAATTTGATACATCTGAAGGATCTGTTCTTGATTTAGTAAAATTTGAGAAAGACAAAAGGATATTTATTGATGTAAAAAAGTAATAAACTTGTGAAATGAAAACATATTTTGTAAGAAATCCACTTTGTATGGATTTAGCTACAAGTTTGGTTGATTTGGAATATTCACAATAATTTCAGAATTTGAACGATTTATGTAAAGAAATAATGATCAAGGAAAAAGTATAAATACTTAGTTGATGAAGTGTATAGTTATAAATACTACGTATGTAGCAACAATAATGGTTAACTCCGAAACTTAAGGCATTAGGACATGTTGCAATACGATGATCGCACTGTCAAAGTAAGGAGAATACTAACAGCAGTAATTTTTTCTTCTGAAGAGTTTGGCTTTGTTGAAATATTTTGATACAGTTAACCACACAACTTCTGCAAATCATGTTGAGAAATAACTGAATGTAACAATTGCATGGTTAAATGTATATAATACAAAATGTCCAATTCATTCAATACAGTCTAATTGAGCTACAGATAAATGCGTTAAGAAGTGAACATACTTTACTGGCTGTTATAGAATTAATTAACTCAAAAAACGAATCTGCCATTTGTTCTACGAGCACAGAACGTCACATTCTTCACGTCAACTAGAACATATCAGCTGTCATGGCGGTCACGATTTAAAACTTTACCCATTCAACGCCAGATGTAGCGCGAACTTGACGTATTCGACTGCTCGAAATTTTTAAATCGAAAGGAGTGTACAATATGAAATATTTTTGGATGACGAAGTTTTCATCAAAATATTTTAAAAAATTAAAACGAAGACTGAGTGGCTTTCATTTTCATCATATAATTACTATTTTTATATATAAAACTCTACCAACAGGACCAAAACAATTTTGATCACTTTATTCTTTTTTTTACAAAAACAGGACCTGTAAGTTAATAGAAGCAAAATTATTGAAAACACTTGTAAGCATTGCACATTTATGCTATTAAATTAATTTCTTGACAAACAAAAAAGCCAATTTATTCTATTGTGAATATTCAGCTGTTTGTTGATGATACGCTGGTTGACTCTTCTGTTTGTACATATTAGATGTTGTAAATAAAGCACTTAAAGGGACCGTGAAATATTTCTAATTTCAGCACGGCTAAGCCTATAACAATTCCCTTAAGCACATATCATTGGAAAAGAACGTATATGTTGCTGTTAATATATAATACGATAACTTAAAATGTTAAGCATCCTCGTTTAAAGTAAGTTATATATAATACGTTAGTTTATTCAAACTTGGATAATACAGTAGACTGATTTTTTTGTGAATACATTAAGTCAAATTATAGATTGAAATATAATATACTTAAATTGTAGAGCCGTAAAGAAAATTGGACTATTTTAGCCATCACACACCGGCATGAAGAATTGTAAACCATAATAAATGGCATGAACGGAGGCCTGGAGAAAAAGTTCAATATGAGGATTAATTGAGGCAAAACCAAAGTAATGGAATGTAGTCTCTAACCGTAATACAAAAGAGTGTACATTACAATGATATTAGCATATTTAATAAATTCCCACCTCCATTAAACAATTAAAAATAAATCCAAACAAGTTCAAATATGAACTAACTAACTTCTTACTAAGCCACTCCTTCTACTCTGTTGAAGAATTTATGGAGCTGAATGTATCATAGGGTAGATATTTATAATTATGAAAAACATGATTAGAACACTAATTTTTTAGTATAGGATGTAAAAATATTTATCAATTTTATATATAAGGTACAAATTGTATGTCTTCTGTATAGAACTTAAGAAAATCTTATTATAAGTTAAAAATTAATGAATAGTTACAGTATATTTTAATATTAATAAAACAACGTATGTAAAATCTCTGACTCGTTCCACATCCTTGAAGCTTGTGCTTCTCTATAGGATTTATGGAATATGATTTTATACTTATACTTCGGCTACTTGGGAAGCGTAATAATCAGGGATGATAGAAGTATAGTAGACATAAAAAGTAGGATAGTACAGGCTTAGCCGATTCTGGAAGAACAGTTTAGTCGCATATTAGTGCTTTAATATTCGTTGCACTTGAGTCATGGTACATGGAATATAAGGTGGCATTTACCATGATTTCCTGAGCGGAAACTCGGATAAACTTTTGTGTATTTTTAATTTGATATCTTGCAGAGTTCAGAAGATAATAATGTAAACATTTACAAAACCATTTAATTGCCGCGCGATTCTGGCGTGAAAACCAACTGCGAGTTATAAGTCCTATTAGGCGTTCCTATACATTCATTTCACTTATTGTGTTATTATAAGCGTAATTTTGAGTGAGAGAGGTAGGGAAGGAGGGCGAACATTCTCACTCCATCTATTGTTTCAATAGAATTCCCGCCGTAATTAATCTATTGTCCGCAGAGGGCTAGCTTCCTCATTCGTATTGGCTCCGAAACGTATAACTGCAAGTTATAGGGTTATAAATAAATTATTCCTTACTTTTTATATATTACATGAATTCAACTTTATCATAATTCTGAATCTGTTGTTTCGTTTTTAGGGCAAAATAAGAATAAATATTTCCGCGCGAACGTAGTCGTGGGCATAGCTAGTCATTAATAAAATCATACCAAAAGTATTAGTGCAAAGTCTAATGAAATTTTACCTTTTGTCTGAAAATTCACCAATACAAAGCTAATGATACTCAAACTGTGCTTTCACTGACCGGATTTAATACGTTCAATTTTTTTATTGTATTCAGAAAAACTGTTGTTATTAAAATTCATGTTGGTCACCTTACACACAAAGTTTTTCACTTTATTTACTATAGCTACGATTTTTGGGAGTGTTGCCTTTCACACAGCCTATTTGCAAGTCACCCGTCTACACACGTCGCTGCTGCTGCCGGAATACTTTAGATATCTGGACTTGTTTAATTCCCTCCGTTGACGTCTTCCGTCTTGATACATTTGTTGATGCACCAGTGCACTACTTCACATATCAACGCACAAAGTAGCGATTGTCCTAAGCACCCTTCTGCCACGTGTGAACTGCTCTCACAACGTGCAAGGGTCCACACACCTCACCGGCCGATCACGCCCTGTTATTGCAGGGTGTAACAAACTTAAATCTCGACCTCCGATCACGTTTTGACCTGCAGCGATTACTCGCAACCATACACGAGTACAGGACGTACAATTGTCTTGTAAAGCATGAGCTTAATTTTTAGGCTAAGACCACGGCTTTTAAACATCGGGGACAAGCTTCTTATTGCTAAGTAGCATTTCGCTTTGGTCTCTTTGATGTGCTCCCCAAAGGTCAGTCGGTCGTCCAGTCTTAGTCCTAAGTACTTTACAGGCTTAGTCCATTGGACTTTGGTTCCCACTGCTAAGATGTCTACAATGGAGAGTTCGCTGTGTTTGCCAGGCGAGGAAGAGATCCCTCGTCAGCCGAATATATTTTTGGACAAGTTACGTAAGACGATGAGAAATTTGCAGCCTACTCCGGCGTCGAGATTCGAAGAGAAAAGAACTTTTGTCCATCCCTCACAGATTTTGTGTTTGTGAGAGTTGATTGAATTCGAAAAGCACTGGAATCGCTATATGTTGGTGCATTCAAATTTATGCACCGAATATCAGAGCTGGAATTCGTCATCGAAATGGACGGGAACAAAGATGCTGGTCGTTTGAAATCCGCTTTTGTCAGTGTCGAGGCGAATTGAAGTAGAAGTGCAGTGCCGTGTCTGGCCAATAAAGTTCCTACGTTGGTAAAACCCGGCAAATACGTTACATTGTGAATCCATAGTTGGTTGAAATGAATGTTTTTCTTTATAGTATTGAGTTTCAAGTCTTTCGCTCACGTGACTTGTTCACTGGACGAGGAGCAGATTTTGGCGTGCGGGTGCTCGACACGACTTTTCGACAAGTTACGCAAGATAATGAGAAACTTTACGGCCCGCTGTTCCAGAAAGAGGATCTCTGCCCTGCCTTGGCAACGAAAAAATCAACAGCTTGCGAATCACGAACTGAACTCTCTCGTGAATAAAGAATACTTTCGTTTATTATACTCTGTGGTTATTTGAAGCTATAAACTGTTTCCTAATATATGTCGTACCCCGAGTAAATATTTTCTAGAGAGCCACATTTGGTCACGTCACGCGCTTTAGAAAATACGGTGGCCGCCTAGTTGCTAGCGTCACAATCTCGAAATCCCGGCTTCGATTCCTGGGTATATCTGACGAATAAATGGAAAATAAGAACTGGACATACAAAAATGACTCATATTTACATTATAACAAACGATTTGTGATCAGTGCAATATCCAGATTTCAGTTGCCTCAAATACCTGTCCGAAATTTGATGATAAGAGGAAAGAAACTTTAAAATTATTTTAACGAGTTTTAAAAGGGAAAATGCACAAAAAAATTAATTAAGTTCTTCAAAAACTGAATTGTACCATAAATTGCTAACTATTATTATATATCATTATGTATATTTAAATTTTTACATTGAAAACATCGATATCAAGTTAAAGTGCATAAAATTGTTAATTTAAAGATAAAAATGTATTGGTAATTGTAATTTTTTATGTCGCTAATGACTACTTTGTTGATGCAACTATAAATAAAATGATAAATAAATAAATAAAAGGAACAAAATGAACAAAGGTACCTAATTATCAAGTTGCTAATAATCTCAATGTTAGTGCAACTATAAACAGAATTAAATAAGTTTAATTAAAATTTGGAAACAGAAATTTAACATACACGACAGAGAAATGATTACATTTACAATACAAAAGATAATAATTGAGCACGTCACAAATATGTTGCTATATTGGTCACCATCTACCCCCTCCTTTTTTTCTGTAATGAAACTCATATGCATGTGAGAGTGAGAATGCACAGCACGTGGACTTAAATATATTTATCATTACTTTGGTTGATATTAAACACAAAACAAGTCATTAAGATTATGGTTTATTAGACACGGTAATAAAATTATAGTATCAACATTTAACTGATGAATGAAACTTGAAGTTGATGGCAATATTATAGGTTTCGCTTTTATTTCACTGACAATAATTAATCTCTATTTATTGTTTTTGTACTATTATTCTCTTGAAGTTTCTAATCATAGTCCTTCTATCTGTATTATTGAAAGAATTTATCGAATAATATATTAATGTCGACGTTGAGTCTGTTGGTTCGTTGGTGAAGCAGTATTAGGATTTGTTCCTCTGGGTACATCCTTTGTATGCTGAATTTGCACATCTAAAAGACCCATGTTTGGTGTCATAAATTCTCGCAGGGTGTTCACACCATCACGAGGCATTCTGTCGAATGGAAATCCCATAGGACGACGATCAGGATACATTCTGTCTCGAAGACCGCAGTAGCTGTGAGCTTTCTGGCAGCCAGATGAAGCTGGTTGGTCCACCTATGAATTTAAGAATTCTGTTTAACAAATATCTTGAAAAATATCATCATAAAGATAAGTTTTGTAATAACCTTTTGAACGATTCTCAGAAGTCAACTACTAAATATAAAAGTTTTACCAATAAGTCTTAGAAGTTTGAATATTTGACCAGTTCACATTACCATTTTGTGAAATAACCCTACCAATAATTATTTCTGAGACACCTTTCCGTATTGTTGGGGAGCCACTGATGAAAATATAATGGTGAGATTGGATTTATGACGTAATTTGGTTCTCTTCTATACATTATGTCATGTTGGATGCTAGCTTCTTGTGATTGTCACTGTATGGAATGCGCCTGTTTTTCTTTTGGCACTTTGTTTTAGTGGTTTGTTAGTAGGAATAATCAATTTGCGTTGAATATGGTGTGCATTTCTTACAAATGTTGTAGTTCTCTGTTGTAGTTGCACAATTGTAACAAAAAAGACTAATGGAACTTGGTAGAGTATTTTTGCTTTCTGAAATTTGATAAATTTTGTGAAACATGGATTAGTGCTTGCATAGAAAAGATATAAAAAAGCTGCAAGTACAGAAATATTTCATTATTCAGTTTTTTCGAGTATTCCATTGTCTGTGTAGAAAAGAGAGAAAGATGGATGAGAAGCGAACAAGAGAGATGGATATCAAAGAAGAAAACCAAACAAGAAACTTACATGGCAAATCACAGTTTGATGAAAGTCACTGAGTCAGTCAATATAGCACATTATTTTAAAATATTAAATTATATCTATTTAAGAAAATTAATAAAAACAATACATTCTTATGAGGTTAGATAAAATTTCAATGATGAATAATAATATTTTATGTAATTTACTACATTAAAAAAGAAAAACTTTCACTCACTTTGTCATCAGCATAGTTAGAAACCATGACAAATAATTCCGAATCAAGCCCTTCAGCATCACCCTTAGGTATGAGCATATGCTGGGGCCAACCACAACCACAAAATGTGAATTCATTTTGTGCAGCTGCATTATTTGTCTGTTGATTCAAATTGCGGAATGTTGTTTCAAATGGAATAGTAACTGAAGATTCAGCTCCTCGTCTTTGATATACATTTTGCCCAGGTTTTACTGCAATGAAAATAAGTACTCTGTGAATCAAATAGTAAAAATCTTAGAAGTAAATTTCCTTGCAACTTTCGCAAGTGACTGCTTCTATAAGGACAAATAAAATTAACATACTTGAAGTTCGTGGTATAGTATTAATGCAAAGTTTGAATCTTGCACAAAAATATTCTAAATAAATCATTATATTTATTATTAAGGCTGTAATATAAATAATGCAAAAACAGTATACTTTTATATTTGAAAATATTTCCCATAACAAAATCTATTTTAAAACTCATTTTCAGATACTAAATTAAGATATATAAACATTCTCTTAAATATTATTTTAACTTGCTTGTTATTATACTCCAAAGATACTTACTGTTCACAACAAATTTATCAATTTCTATAAATAGTAGTCTTTGGTCTTCGAACAACATAGGCAAACCACGTTCATCATATTTAGGAGCTAAATACACTCTGATTGTTCCCATTCGTGCAGCACCAGCATTATCAACCTATAAAAAATTAGAAATCATTATTTAATTGAAATAAAATTACATTTTGGCTTATTCTAGAATATGTGTGAACAATAATTCTAATAAAACTATTTTTGTTGGGCTATATACTGTCTATTCTTATATACTTCCTAGATATATAATAAAGATAGGAAAGAGAGATAGAAAATTTGTGGCTTACCTGAAGTTCACATATGACAGGCACCATGTAGGATTTTAAATTCTATAATTTCTGTGTGGCCAGCTTTTGCTGCTAGTAAACAATGGACCCCACCAAGCCACCAAATTTTTGTTTCAATGAAGAGGCAAAGAACTGATGGAGGCTGGTGAGGTGCACACACACACCCCCACGTTAACACCCACACTTTCCAGGCAGGATTTGCGGAAAGGAAAAAAACTGAAGCTTTTGAAATGTAGTGCTATAAAAGAATCCTGAAAATCAGATGAGTGGATAGAATTACTAACCATGAAGTTCTTAGGAGAATAAGAGACAAGAGAGCAATATGGAGGACTTTGACCAAGAGAAGGGACAGATTAATAGACCATGTTTTGAGACATGAGGGTCTTGTAAAACTAGCATTAGCGGAAAGTGTGTGGGGTAAGAACAGGAGAGGGAGGTCAATGATGGAATATGCTAAGCAGGTTAGGGAAGATATGAGACGTGGTAGTTATGTAGAAATGAAAAGGCTTGCACAGAATAGGTTAGCATGGACAGTTACATCAGATCAGTTGAAGTCTAACTGGGGTATTCCAAGCCCCAGCACATTCAAACCTGTACATAAGAAGAGGCAATATTATCATTGAACTTTCTATGTCTGTAAGGGAAACTGTGACACACAATCCCAATGCAAATCGGCATGGGTGTATGACACCACTCACCATATGTAACCTACAAAAATATAGAGCCATAATCTAAATCACTGCTTTCTAAATTCAGGAGCTTTATGTTTTTCAGTTGTTATGTAACTTTTATATATTCATAAACCAGTGTAAGGGAGATTTAATCCAAATATGGATTTATAACATTAACTTTTTTTGTTTGCTTTGGAGATTGCTGAATATTCTAATTATTTTAAAAACAAATTTTTATTTCAGCTCCCAATGTTTCCTACATGTTTAGTAAAGTATTATGAACCATTTTCTTCATTTAACCACATTATAACCCCTACCTGGATGCGATAAAGATATGGAGAATGCTGCAGGTGCTCAACGCGAGCATTGACAGAGCCCCGAGGTGTAAAGTCCATTCCTCTAGATAAGTCTAAATCATTTTTTTGCCAAAAAGTAATGAACATATTCTTTTGGATACCTTGCGTTTCCACCTCTAATCCAGTTACTCGAATGTTATCAAAATTCAACTGAAATAAAAAAAGGTATTTTAAAAATTTCTGAAGTTTATTTTCATATAACAATATTACGTATACATATACATTTAAGATAACTTACACATAATCCAAAAAGTTCAATTTTGTAACATTACACATTTATAATGTTTTCAATTGATACATATATTCAATCAGGTAATTTTTTCCAATACTAGAAGATTATAGGTTGGGAAATTTTAATTAAAATTGAATTAATTAATACAACTACAATTGTATCATTGGAAGCAATTAAAGACATTATCACATTTATTCAATTTCCTGAAACCACTAGTAACATCTAAATTTTCTGTACTGTTAGTACAGTATATTTAATGTTTCAATGGGATCCCATTTTATAATTATGGAGACAAAGGTAGATGCAAGACCAACAATATTATCAAATAATAAAACTATATTTGGGGTACATACTTATAAATATGTACTCTATAGTCAAGGTTCCAGATTTCAAGCTGTATACTAAAAAATATATAAAAATCTGGAGCATGAGAAGAACAAAATATTTTAGAGTTCCCTTATTCAAGCAGTTTATACCATTCCATGTAATGGAATACAGTTTATAAAAATCAGATAAAATGCCATAAAAGTAATGCATTATATAATACTCAACTTCAAATATAATTATATTGTAGAAAAAGTACTCCACAACAAAATTAATTTTCTTAGTCAACTAAATATGATTAGCTATTTCCAACTAATATTAATAATACACCTTTGTAATGCAAAATACTGTATTACCTGTTGTACAGTATATCTTGGTAGGGTTTTCCTATGTTCTTGAAAAATATCATCCACAAATGCATGCCATCTATAGAAAATTGGATCCCTCATTGCTGTTGCTGGATCTCCAATCACACCAAATGTTTCCTAAAAGCAATTTATGTATATATAAATATGCAGTTTAACACCTGAATGTAATGAATTTATTTGATTTGCAAATCCCTTCTAAATTTATTCAAAATACAGAAGAAATGGACATGACTGTGATTAATATTTTAAAATATTGAGAAAAATGTTTGAGATTATGATGGTTCTTGATAATGATCCATCGGCAACTACATATTGCATACACAGTCCTAACAATATCAATATATTAGTGTGGAAGTAATTGTAACACAACAGCATATAAATATTACATCAATTTTAAATAAAGCACTTATAAACAATAAATCAATATTAAACACTATTAACATATCAAGCAAATAATGTCATAAGCCAACAATATATTTTGCGTCAAAAGGTCATTGCGTCATCAAATAGTTGTATATTTCTTTGTCCAGGCTTTAATTGAAATATACATATTTCAAAAAGTAAGAAAATTATGCCACATTCAGGGGTTCTTTCAAGTTACATATGATACATTTAGTATTTTCCATTAACAATTAAATATGAAGTTATCTTTTGGGGAAATAATTCATAACTTATGTTAACCTTCAAATTTCAAGTAAGAACCATCTTAATATCATGTTATATTATGTAAGCTGTAGAACTCCATGAGTATAACTTCTACCTATATTTCCATTTTTTAAGTAGCTGTATTTATTAAACTAAAATAATAATTATTTATTGATATTAAAAATGTTCTGAAGAACACCAACATATTACAACGTAGAGAAATTTATTAATGAATGTAGACTTTTCCAGTGAATAATTCAGATAAAATCTTCATATTTAACCTACCGGGTCAGATTTGTTAAAGCACACAACGTTTCTGCGGACATTTTCTGCCTGATGAATGTGGCAGAAAATGTCCGCAGAAACTTTGCGTTTTTTACAAACTTGTCCTGGTTGGCTAACCGTGAAGATTTTATAGAGAAATTTATCTTTCATAAATTTTTATACACTACTAATTTAGAACAATCTCAACCGGAACCAGGACCTTCCACTTACTGGACAGTTGTTGTACTACTGAGCTTCAACTGAAGTACTTCTTATCTGTTTGACATTAATAATTGTAAAAAGAGTTCTTCTACTATGAATAGTTGTAATATAATAAACTTAGAAATGAAATAAGACATTTACCAAAGTTAAAATTCAAAAAAGGTTTGGCAGGCATTTCTGCTTGATCATTGTTTTTATTCAGTTGATGGGTATATGTCAATAAGAAAATATAAGTAGATTGAACATTGTGGATCATGCAAAATGATTATAACTTTTTATAAACTATTATTATTCATGATTGTGGTATTGTATTGTGTATGTGAGATACTGATATTTTTTGTATTCTGTGTATGTGTCTGGAAGACCTCATTTCATGTATTCTCACTTGCCCAAACATATTTTATATGTGACAAACTGGACCAATAAAGCATTACTACCACTACTTCTACACGTTGAAAGCATTTATCGGCTATGAATAAATTCATTTAGTAAGTAATTACATAACAGTCTAAGGAAAATATGGGTACATACCAGGTGGCGACCATCAGGATCATGACACAATCCCATAGCAACATGTCCCAAGTTATGAAGGTCTCCATAATAATTTCTGTTTATAGATAATCTACTAGCCTCTAACATATTGCCCAAAATATCTATTCCATTGTTTTCTGAAAGAGGAATATCAGCACCTTGTTCCTAAATAAGAGAAATATTAAATAATGATAATGTTGTAGTTTGAAAGTAGGAAGTAATTTGTTAATAATTAGAAATTTCAACCATCAATAAAACCTCAGTTTATAATTGTTCTAACCATACAACTTAACATTTTCTGCTACTATAATGAAAATGTGCTTTATATAATACTCAAATAATGTTTTAATTCTTTATACATTTTACTGTGTTTGTATTGATAATAATGCTGCTAAGTAAATCAATAAGAATGAAATTTATAACAATTGTAAATGAGACATTTAACATGACAGAGAAGGTATATTAATATTACTTACATGTTTGACAATGCCTAAATGTATGCCTTCATAAATTCTGTCTCTCCAGATTTCCAAGTCATGAAGGTCAAATTTAATTTGATCAATTTCTCGATTTATGTCCTAAAAATAAGCAAAAATCTATTAAAAAATTATTAATAATGAACTGACAGGGAGAAGAAGACAGTTTACCCCACAACTTACACTGAGAATAGCTCCAGAGTGGCGAGGTGGCCATACTCTGCTTGCAACTAAACTATCAAGCTTGGGAAAATAACCTTCTGGAATGGGTTCATTCCAATTTAAAAGGCGTTTCACACGGGCCAACTTGTTGCTCAGACGCTCAAAGTTGTATCTGTAATCAAATTGAAAGTTTTATCAAAACTGTATTTTTAATTTAATGTAAAGAAATATCTCTAAATCAGACTATCTAAAAATAATAATTTCAAGTACAATACTATGAAGGCTTTTAAAAGTAAGTACCATTTTAATATTTTGCCCTTGCAGTTCTGCAGTTGTGTTTTGAGTATATGCAATCACGTCCTCCATTCATTAGGAACCATACACTGCTGTGAAGCATTGTCACTTTCTGCTATCATTTTGTTAGAGCACTTCAAGATGTTCAAAACAGTGAAGACAGATCAGTGATTTCCTTCTTGAATGCAAGGAATGTTACACGAGCAATTATAAATTGAAAATTAGTGAATGGGGAAGTAATAATTAGTGATTGAATGGTGAGGAAGTGTATTAAACAGTTTAACAAAGGTCTTCAAAACTTTCAGGATGAGGCAAGGTGCGGCTGACCATTTGTTGTTTGCATTTCATCACTGTCACTATTTTTCTTTTACAAAGGAATACAAAAACTGTTTTCTATTTGTGGAAAGTGCCTGAATAATGATGGTGGCCATGCAGAGAAGTAGTGTGAGGTGGTGTAAGGTCAAGATTGATAATAAAATATCAGGAAATTAATGTTCAGTTATTTTTTAAATAAATGTCAGCACTTACTTCAAAAACAGCCTTCATAACTTTAGTAATACTGAATACATTAAATAAATATTTTTGAAATTATAATCTTCATTTTGTGAATAGTAATGCAAAAAATAAGGAAACTGAAGCAAAACCTTGCAATAATTTGTTGGTGCATATATACAAACAACTCTCCCCTGCGATCCTTGTTTACAATATTTAAAGGCCCATCAAATGGATAATATAAATGCCAGTGCCAATGGTGCAGATTTATTCCCAAGTCTTCACGAAAATATGCAACTCGGTGTTCTGGGTCTAAATTTGATGCTGTATAATCACGAGGAATCTCAATTGGTATCTGCAATTATGAAATTCTTGGTTTGAAATGTATGTGACATCTGAAATATTTTCACTTAGTTGAAATATAATGATGAAGTCAATATTAAATAGATTTATGAAATGAAAGAAAAATAACTTACTGCATATTTACACTTAGAAATAATTGTTGAATGTCTTACAATTTTTTATGGTACTACACCTTAATTTCATTTCTAGTTACTGATAATGTGGTTAGTTATATAATTAACTGCTTTTTTTGCACAATGGTGGACAGCATAAAACTTTATTCTATGCACATAAAGAAACAAAAAACATTTTAAAATGTAAAATTCTCTTAGTAAATGCAAATATTAATTTTAAAAATTGCATCAAAGTCTCTAAGGCATAACTTTAAAGAAAGCATTTCTCACCATTTTTTATTATACATTTCTCTCAATACATGTGTATTTCCTAGATGCCACTTACAAATATGTTTGTATCAGACAATATAGAAATGGCTTCATTGATTAAAACCATTATCTATGAAGGAGAAAATAAACTCTGATTAATCACATAATTTTCACTTTTAAAAACCATATTATACCAGAGTCTAGCTTGGAGGCAAAGCGGATCATAATTCTTAAAATTTTCCTTCTTTGTAGCTAGTTGTAATCATTCATGTTCATTGCCAGATAAGTCACATTCTTACTTTCTGTTCTACCTTCAAACAAAAATATTTTTCCAGTCATATGAACTGCTTATATTCATGTTATTCCACATTGAATAATTTGTAAATTGATACATAATTATATGGCAAATTGCATTTATGCACTGTGTTTCTTCCTTTGTCAGAAAGATTTCAAATTTTAAAGAAGTTGCTAGATGATGTGAGCCTCAAAGTAAAAGCGCCTGGATGTTTGAAGTGAATATTATTAAAGAATATAGGCAATGATTTTGTTTATGAACCCATAGTTTGAAAATATTATCATTGAATCTTAAGCCAGTTAATTATTTTAATACAAAGTATAACTAAAAATACATGTGCACATTGAAATTTTTTTCCTGAGATTGACTGCTGATAAGTTTTTCAAAATCTATTCAAAATTTGTGTATGTAACTTGTTCAATTTTGTAAAATAACTCTCATCAAGACATATGATGAGTATAATACTGAAAAACAAATACTATGTAAAAGTTCCCTGCACTCCAAAGTGCTCTAATCATTAAATGCACTCGAAAATATTAAATTATTCAATTTGAGATTAAAAATAAAGGTTTGGTTTATCATACCCGAGATCCACTTGGCACAACTACAGCTTCCTGCCTGGCTTGTGAAAATATCCCACCATCTAAGTACTTATCAGGAAAAATTTCAGAGAGCGGAGGTAGTTGCAAATTCTGTGTGTCTGGCCTATGTAAGATGGCAACTGATAATGCATACACATACAAATAAGGATTCATTCTGTCTCTGCAATATACAGAAACAGACAAGAAATCTTCAAATGTACGCATACCTGAAACAGATCAAGTTTAGTCATTTAAAAATTATTATAGTTTTTAGTAAAATTATATTGGGTTTCGTATGACAGAAGATTGTCCATAGTTTCTATTAATTTTCTACTCCAGGAGTTAATCTTCTTTTGTTTGAAAATTTAACCAAATGTAAGTTCTCTGGAGGAGAGAAGATATTTTCCCTGCTACACTTGGAGATGGGAATACATAAATCATCTTTTGACTGGAAAAATGTTTAATCCACCCAGATCTGTTAATTATAACAACAATAAAAATATCTGTGTCACTATAGATAAAACTTTGATCTGTATTTAATAATTTTTAAACATTTTACTGATGTATAAGTAACAATTTCATGGTTCAAACTATTCCAACACCAATACAAAAAATTTTCTTATATAAAAAGACTATTACGTAAAATATAAACTTAATAAAAAAAATATAAGAAAAATGTACTAACCCATAAAAGTTTCAATTAGACGTACAGCCATTCTTCTGTGTGCTGGTAAAAATAGGGAAAAGTTCTCTCGGCGTCCTAATTTTAATGGAACTGTAAGGTCTGGGAGACTAATTGCTTTTACATCAATACCTTGTACATTTGGTTTTTCACCAAACCTATCAATTATTGATGAATCCACAGCTTGATATCGTGGGGGCTAGAAATAAAAACATATTTTTAGCTTCTTTAAAAAAAAAAGACGGATTATCTGTAGAGAGTCTTTTCAATCATTAATTCAAGATCTATCTGTCTTAACTCATGACCTCAATGATTTCTACTCATCTGATAGAAAATTCAGATATAATTCATGGCAGAAATATTTTCTGATACTGAATGAGATTGTGTCCTTCAACCTACTACAATCCTCCAAAATCTTCTGCAAATATCCATATACAAAATCAAAGTTAACACTACTTGCCCCTCCTCCAACATCATTTATTAGATTAATTGCAGACTCTGTCAACCTTTCTTCATCAGGCAAAGAAAATCTCTTCCTGAACACATTGCTAGCTGCCATTGCAGTGCCCAACTGTCTTTAAAACGAAACTGCTTCCCATGCATCCTATAACAATTGCCTTCCCGTAATCACATTATTTTACTTTACTTTCTATCTTCCTCCTCTGTCTACATTGTGCATGTCTTTTTCATGCATAAACAGTTCTCAGGTTTGCACCCTGATAATTGAAGAATTAAAACATATTTCCATGGCTTGAACTGCCATCTTCATCTAATCGTGTCACGTTATGAACTGATATTTATATCTACTAATAGGCATGATCTCTTGGTAATGCTCATTAGCTGGTCCATCTTGTTCAATTAGTTTTTCTCAATGTTGTTTGGATCTTGGACAATTGGACGGGGGAAATTCCACGGGTCAGAGTTCGATAAACACATGGCTGGGCAGCCCAGAGCTTGAGTCCCTAACCTTTCTTTGAATCAGTCAAAATGGTATACAGAGGAATTGAGTGTCCTGGTCCAAGAGAGGGTTAGGATCCTTATTTCAATAGTCTTGAGGAGAACACTATTCAAGAATCTTTGTGTCTTTAAAGTCTATTTTATGGTCTGTCATGATAGCAAGCTCAACTGCCACAAATTTTGAAATCATGCCCATTCCTCAACAGATTATATATGCTAATTAATTATTCTTATGTAAATTATTTTAATGTGCCTAAAATGCTAGAATGTTTTCTGTCATTTATCAACTGCCATTGAGAATTGTGGTTGGTTGCGATGTTCTGGTAGCCATGCAGAGTTACAAATCAAGATTCTGAAGTAAAATACAAAGATAAACATTCAGTCTATGGTTCACCATATGTCATGTTCACATAGGTTCAAGTAAGCAAACAACCATTGTTTTCTTAATCCACACTTACTGCCTCTCCAGTGGCTGTACACAGTAGCTGTCCTCAGTTCTCACCCAAGTGGAGTGAAAAGTGATATGCTAATTTATTTTAATAAAAGTACTTTTCATATTGGTATACTTATTAAGTATTTTTATATTTCTGTAATCTTAGTTTTGACTTGCCTGTAGTAATTATTGATTCCATAAATAAATCTTAATAAACAGTTCAGCAGCCTATGCATCAGGAAAAAAAACTTATATTTAACAGTAGTTAAATTTAGAACCTCATTTGGTGTCTAAAAAGTTAACTGGTTTGTTACTCACCAAATACTCTGATGGCAGCTTGAAAACAATTTTGTTATCATCATTCCCTCTTTCCAAAAATATAGGTTCTAACATTCTGTCAAACATGTAAAGAACATTCTTGGGTGCATTAAATGGAATTCTTGAAGAGTTTCGTTGCCCAGAAGTTTGTAAACGAACTGCAGATGCACTTTGAGCCTGTAAATTAAAAAAAAAAAGAAGTAATTTTCCACTGTGAAAGTTAGAGAAAATGTAGGCAATGATCCATATTAGGAGGGACTCAAATTTATAACTTAATGAATTACTTTGTGAGACTTAGAATGTGAGCTAAAGATATAGCAAAAACTATAAGAAATCAAACACATAGAAAGGACATATTATATTTATTAAGTATAGCTGAAGAGCAATGGGAGTTCTAAGAAATAACTTATATAATAAGGATACAAAGAGATGGCAATTTAATTTGTAAAATGGAAATATTAAAAATTAATGCAATGTGAGTAGTTCAATGTAGAGAAACTAGAAAAATGCAAGCCAGATTGAAGTGTGTTTAAAGTGTAAGTAAATATATTGGTTACAATAATAATAGGGTAAAGTAATATATAATAATAATAATTGACCAGCTCTAGTGGCGATGCACTGTTGTTTCGTGCACCCAGGTTTGAGTCCTGGCCACATCGAATTTTTTCAGTCTTTCTTCCTTCTTCCATTCTATTCTATGCTTGACATATGTATTTCCTTGTGCATGATTCCATGCTGTACATATGATTCAAAGAGCGAATTTCCTGCCTTGTGAGGTTTAGAGTACTTGAATTTCAGAAAGTTAGGAAGACATTTCAAGTGATCGGCTAGCTGACGACAGAGCAGCCAAAATTTGCTGCTCTGCTAACTTAGGTCGTAAACAATTGACCCCACCAGGTCACCAACTTTCTCTCTCAATGAGGGTCTGGGAAGAGCCAAGGACTTGATGGGGGTTGGGGAGATGCATACTAACACACTCATGACACACACTCATTCAAACACATCCACCCTTAGAGGTGTCAATATTTAAATATTGATACGCACTCTCATACATTCATACAACCACTATTCAAACAAATAGCAAGGTATACACACACACAGTATGCACACAGAAGGTTTTATTGTATGTACAATTCCAATTGACTCGTGCTTTGGAGGGGGGCGGGGGGGAAGGTTGGAGATAAAGAGTTATAGGATATTGAGTCCAGGGCTTTGTCTTGACTGTAGGACATGCTGGAATGAAAGTTCCCACAGATGGAGTTCAGCTTCTGATGAGTCGGGAGGTAGGGCTTTGAGGGGGGTCAGTGTGAAGCACTGGTTGAAGTTGTTGGTGTTGTGGCTATGGGCATGGGTGGCTATGGGGAATTGGGTTTTGAGGAGTTTTACTGTGCTGCGGTGGTTGGCAATCCGTTCGGGGAGGGGTCTCTTAGTCTGACCGATGTAAAAGCTGGGCAGAGTGTGCAGTTTATTTTGTAGATAGTGTGGGAGGACAGACAGGTTACGTTTTCCCTAATTTTGTAGGTAGTGCTGTTGGTGGGATTCTGGAAGGTCATGGTAGGTGGAAGTATTGGGCAGACATGACATCTGTTTCTCCACACGGTCTGCAGCCAATTGTGGGTGGGGGGTTGGGGGTGTGGGGTTTGTAGGATCTGACCAGGATGTTACGGAGGTTGGGTGGGCAACTGTTGGACAGGTGGGTAGTATGGTCGGGAGGAAGTTCTTCATGTCAGGGTTGGATTGTAGTCCAGTGTAGGCAAGGCGGAGGAAAGAGTTCAGTTTACGTAGTCCGGGGAAGTAGGTAGTGGTTAGAGGAAGACTACGTTCTGTATGATGTTTAAGGGTGGGACTGACTATTTGGGAGGTGGAGAGGGCAAGGGTAATTTGCTTTTGGAGGAGGTCTGTGGGGTAATTTCTGAATATTCGTTCGGTATAGGATGCTAGGCTGTCCAAAGTAGAGCATATGCGGGCTCCCCTAAGGGCAAGACTGTAGCGGAGGGATTGTTTGGTATGTTCAGGGTGGGAACTGGAAAAGTGGATGTACTGAAGGGTGTTAGTTGATTTTATGTGGACAGAGGTGGTAATGAGGCCTGAATTTAGTTGGATGTCCACATCAAGGAAGGTGATGTTGGTGAGTCAAAGTTTAAATGGAACTTACTATTGTACCTCCTGTTGAACATTGTCGTTCCGCACGTTTGTCAGCGAAGTCACACTGTTCTCCTGTTCATGAAGCAGTTCTACAGTGTTATATAAATGATCAGGTACCGAAGACATGGCATGAAGCACTGAATGGAAGTGAAGCAAAGGAATGGAACAAGGCTATGGAAGAAGAGTATGTAAACTTATTAAGAAATAATACATTGAAGTTGGTCCCAAAGCCAAAAGGTTCAAACATTGTAGGAGTCAAGTGGGTTTTTCGCGGTTTTTACGGAAATAGGTTCTTAGTTTGCTTCAAGGCTAGGTTGGTAGCACGAGTATTTACTCAGCAGCCGGGAGCAACAAAAATCTTCATAGGTATTATTTTATTCTTTCGCATGAATGAATGAATTTTTTAGTAGATTGCTGTCATTGTTTAAAAAGTTATGAAATTTTTCGCAAGAATTTGTTTAATTATATTTCGCAAATAAAACGTCTTTCAAAGTCTCTACATTGATAGTGAATTTTCTGATGTCCATAACCAACAGCATAATGCTTTGATTGTTTTTGTTTAATTTGTAACAAGAACATTTTTGTACCTCTTCTCGACTTTTCACCAAAATTTGCGCTCGTGTTGTCTGCACAATATGTAATCATTTTATGTTTTAAATTAATTTTTTTCAAAATATTAATCGTGGAACTGAAAATAATTTCATAGGTTTCGTCCGGCAAAGAAACGAGATCAAAAATTCTAATTTTTGTTCCAGTTTTCGAATCAAAAAATCTAATAATGTTTGGAAATAATTTTATATCCTTATGATTAGATGCATCAGAATATATGGATATAAATGTATATGTTTGGACACAACTATTTTATAACTTAAAAACTTTAAAAACTCGCATTAAGGAACATAAAAACAACATCAAATTAGACATTCAAGAGTACACAGTTTTGTCCAAACACATGCATGCTAATAATCACAATTTCCATTTGGCAAAATGTGGAAATTTTAGACGAAGAAAGTAATTACTTCTATAGAATTATGAGGGAAATGTTGTATATGAGGTGCTACCCTCAAGCAATCAATGTTAAAAATGACTCGAATAATTTGAACAAAATTTACGATACTCTTTTGCCGTAGTAGTTTAACGCTTTAACATTCTTCTCCATTGTTAAAATTTAACTGCCGAAAGCAGTCATTGTTACGCTTCATATCGGCCGTAATCGTCTCTGAGAAAGGTCCAGCGCGGCTCCAAATTCTTCAATAATCTTTCACGGAGTAAATAGAATGTATTTTTAAGTTTGTAAGTTTTTAACCATGTGTTTGATATATAACTCAGAATTAATTTATTGTAATATTATGTATGTAGTAAGTCTCAAATTGAAGAGGAAATGTCGCTTTTGTTAATAAATAGTCATATATTTAATGCTGACCTTTTTTGGCCATTTTTATTTATTTTAAGGGGTTATATTGAACGTCAAGAGTCACAAAATGAAGACTTGTTCACGGGGCTCGGTAAATACACTGCTAAAATAGACTCGCAATTCAAATCGCACTTTGAAAATCACTTTTTAAATGTAACTTGTAAAACATTCAAAACCAGTTACTGCAATGCAGGTTTCAAGTTATCAAAGAAGACATAGTAGAAGAGTTTAATGCTGCAGAATTTGTAACATTGACGGCTGATGAGACTACTGACGTGGCTGTTGTATTACAGCTATGGTTTCCTAGGAAAGCGGTGTCCGTCAGTAGCGGACGTAAAGCAACGGATGATGACGTCACAGACACTTTGGTTATGGATCTAGATGGGGATGGTTTCTTAGGAAGCGTTGTCCGTAAAACTACCTGCGCCACCAGTTGGATTACGTCCGTGATGGCGTTGACAAACAATTCTCCAACGTTTTCCTCCGGGATACGGACGTCATTTCAAAGTTAAACCTATATAAAATAGGGACTTCAAGTAAAATCACTAACCATAGTGATTTAATGCTTACGATACTTTTCAATTCCCCTGGTCCCTTGAAGTAGTTTTTAAAGATTTCTCAAATATGAGTGGAATCTACTCCAGCACGGACTTTGGGATTGAGTTTTTAATATGCAATTGAAGTGCATTATCAGCATTCTTTAACCTGTAGCAAATACTTCTCCTGCACTTTAAATGTTATATAATATTCAGGTACATAATGTATTGTATTGCCTGTAGGTTTTGTGGTAGCAGCCAAACATTATGAAATAACCCCATAAAATTCTAAAAGTATTGTCACTGGTCCATGGAAATCGAGATATTCCATAGTTCCATATCACTTTTGATAGATCCTGTAGAGTTTGACGTCTTGGACAAAGTTACATCGAGTTCTCGTGCAAGGGACAAAAGCTTGTCTCCAACAATCACATGTGAAACAACAATATTTGTTGATGCAGTGCTTTTGGGTCTGGTCCATTGAATGCAGATTTTTAACTTTTTCCCTATTTACCTAACTTCCAGGAAAAGAAATTCTGCAATAGCAAGGATTGTTTACGTCTGCGGACTTCCTGCATCCCCGTACGACTTCTCAGTACCCGATTACTGTTAATCTAGGTGCTATTGCTGATATATTTTGATGTGCTTCTTGTTCTAACAATTATTGATGTGTGCTTTTGAATCAGAAGTCACTAATTCGTAAATTACTGGAATAAAACACCTATTATTATGCAGCATCTATTTATCAGTCAGATTCTTGTGAATAAAACACAAAGAATGGATAAAAGTCAGAAATGGAATAATTTAATTAGAATACGTATCGTCCCACAACTTTAGGAAAATTCCTTAAATACATTTTTAAAAATTTCCTGTTGCTTCAAAAATTACTTTATTTAAGATTGTGATAAAGTTCGATTATTTTTTTATTAAATTATATTACGATTACAGTACAATAATTTGATTAATTGTTAATTATAATTTCTTGTTATTATGCGTAGAATCGATATGTATAGAACACAATAAAATAAAAGGAAGTTTGATCGAGAGAAGTAAGTAATGAGGATTTGAAGAATTGAACCTGTGTAACTAATACCAATAGGTAACCTCTCAGGTCGTTGGGCAAGCGTATGCTTGGTATTTCTTCTCACCTCCATTTATATTATCTATGATTGCTCCATTATTCAAGACTCATTTCTTTTTGTAACAATTATTAAATTTTCGATAATGTTTCCCTCGTGTGAAGTGAACTATGTAAATAAAACGGAAATTTATCTTTTTTTAATGAATTGGGCAATGTAAAAGCTAACACTAACGTTAATAATGTAAATCATTTTAGAAGTTTAGTAAAATATATAATATTTGCATTTAAAAATCAGTTTAAAATATCCCAGAATTTTACTAGCGATATTTACTCCATCTTTCAAGACTCGATATTTTTTGTAATAATAATTAAATTTTCTAAATTTTTTTCAATGTGAAATGAACATATCTGTATACATAAAAGGGATAAATATAGCTTTGTTAATGAAATGTCCAATGTAGTAGTAATAGCTAATTTAAGTTCACTTTCTGTATATAATTTTACTTAAAAAATTATGTTACGTTAATAATAATAAAAGTAACAACAAAACATTTAAAAACTTGCCGATAATAATATATACGTTAGCTCTGTATCAAATATGTTGCGCTTAAATTCATTAAAGTATATATTGTTTGGTATCATTTTTCTTGTAATGGTGCGTAGAATTGATATCTAAATAATATTTTGAAGTTAAACGTCATATAAAATATCTCTAAGTATCATCGATACAAGTCCACTATGTAATTAATCCTCTTGCTTCCTGCTCAGACGGTCAACCCTTATACCTGCTGTTTGACCACAAACGGGACGTCAGCGTTAACGTCGTTCTAACTTTACATCTCCATATTGGACGTTTCCGTCAAACGTGCAGCATTACGCCCGTTACTGACGGACAACGCTTTCCTAGGAAACCATACCGTCTTAAAATTTTGCAATGCAGATGGCTGGCTGTCCGGTTGAAATATTCTGGGGATTCTTTGACCATAATTTCAAGTAATGCAACTGCTAATGAAGCATCAGCGTTTTGGGATTTTTTCAGAATCATAAATTCTTCTTTTGGTTAAAATTCTCTCCTTTAATCGTGCCCCACGTAGATATTTTATATAACCAGTTACAAAGTTGTCAAATTGATGCAGTCAACGCTCAATTATATGAAAAAAATAAGAGTCAGTAGGATAATGTGAAGTGGAAGTAGAAAATAATAATAAAAGGAAGATGATCTCAAATACTGAGTCAATAACAGTTGCAGCCAAGAAGGTGTGATTGTCAGTCAATTAAACTTGCGCTTTCAATTCTTTAACCACCTTCGTATGTTGTCTACACTGCTGAATAAATCAAATTTTGATAAATTTAAAAACATCTTTCCAGAAGAAAGTTTAAAAATGCACTGATCTTTTCCCTATTTTTTAAGAAAGTACTACAGGATTAAGTGTAATTTATAGAAGAGAAGAGTATAAAATCTTCATAGTGTCTTAAATATTTTCCAGTATCTTACAAGTAATAACCTTTCGACAGCATTTTTTGAAGTATTCTAACATTTTCGAAAAAGGATCAAGTTATTGTTAAGAAGCACTACGGGAGAAGATCGTTTAACTGCTCTTGCATTGTTTTACGTGGAAAAGATAATGGTGGAAAATATACCACGATTCAACAATAGAGTAATAGATGAATTTGCTTCTTAGAAGGACCACCGCATGGATTTCATCTTCAAATTGCTTGAAGTTTTTATGATTCTGCAGCCACCCTCAGTGAAAGTGTAATGAGCCGCCACTGCCGTCAACTATTTATATCTCCTCCACATTACAGTTTCGCTGCTCACAAAACTAACATTTCGTTTAATAGAATTGTTTATTCGTTAATGGTTATGGCGAAAATATTAATTTTACTTTGGTTTTCAATTGAGAACAAAAATATTTTGAAATTTGACTCAAGTAATACGTTACCGTACATGTATTTTCAAAATATGTATAGATTATCAAATGAAATATTTTATGAAATAAATAAATTCCAGGAGAAAAATAAAATTATTTCACATTTGAGGCAAAGTTTTAGAAATTTTGTTGAAAATTAAAATTGATAATTTAAAGTTTTTTGTGTTTGTTAGAGTGTTTCTGTTAATTCTTAACAATAAACAAGCTTACGGAGAAAGAACAAGCATATTTATAATTATTCTAATAATATCTTTTCATATTGGGTTCATTTTAATATAAACGTTGTTCTTATTCAGCACAAAATATATATATATACGTAAATAATTTCTATTTATTTTTTGTTTGTGCCGAATTAATAAAAAAGTTTATATTTAAAAAAGAATAATGTAATCAAAACAGGGTTTATATGCCACTTTTAAAAAAATATTTAAATTAATTATTAAATTAATCTGACTTAATATTATAAATAAATGACAGGGAATGGCCAAAATAATCATTTAATTTGAAAACGTTCCTTTGGTTCCAGACGTTGCGCAGGAACAAGAAATTTTATCAATTAATGAACTGAGGAGGTCCCGAAAGTCTGAAAATTCTTTGTAATTCAATTAAGACGTGTCGATTCCATAATTTATTATTGTATACTTACAGTTATTGCCGGAACGACGAATAGAAGACACCATAGTGTCTTCGTAATTTCCATTCTGCTGCACAGAAATCAAACAGACGAATGTGAGTGTGGTTGAGTGCGATACTTATATATTCCAGCAGGGGGCAAAGGACAGCCCTGAACAAACTAGCCCATACTAAACAGACATTCTGAAAGGAAAACATCTTCATTATTAACTTGCATCAAAGTTCTATAGTCCAGAATTCCACAAACATTGGCAATCTGAAAGAACCCTAATTATCAATATGGTTCATGAATTTAATGTTATGAGGAATATTAATTCATAAATTTTCAGAAGCAAACAAAAACAATAACATAAATGTCACAATTTGAAACCAAGTTATCGTAAAACTATTTTGAAAATATAATTAAATTAAGAATTAATTCACAGAAAAACCATGTTCTTCTTTATTTTATTCGTGCATCGTATGGTCCACAATAGTGATTTGGTCTTTAAATAGACGTAAAGTGATGTATTATTTATTTTCGAAGTACCTTTATTGCTGAATGACTTTTTTACATTAAATCGTTACTTTAGAGATCTGACGGCAATCTGCAAAAATTTCTAGTATATAAATGGCATGAACGGAGTCCTGGAGAAAGAGTTCAATATGAGGATTAATAGAGGCAAAACCAAGATAATGGAGTGTATCTGGGGAAACAGTGGAATAAGAAAGGCTGTTAGATTGGGAATAGATATTTAGACGGATGTTAAGGAATTCTGCTACTTGGGAAGCGTAATAACTAGGGATGGTAGAAGTATAGTAGATATAAAGAGTAGGATAGCACAGGCAAGGAAGGCTTTCGCGAAAAAGCGAGATTTACTTACTGTTAATATAAGTGTGAATATTAGGAAATCGTTGCTAAAAATGTTCATATTGAGCGTGGCGTTATATGGGTGCGAAACGTGGACGATAGGAGCTCCGGAAAGGAAAAGAATAGAAACCTGTAAAATGTGGTGCTATAGGCGAATGCTGAAAATCAGATTGGTGGATAGAATCACAAACGAGGAAGATCTAAACAGAATAGGGGAAAAGCGAACAATATGGAGGACGTTGAATAAGAGAAGGGATATATTAATATGCTACGTTTTAAGACACGAAGGTCTTGTAAAATTAGCATTAGAGGGAAGTGTGTGGTAAGAACAAAAGAGGGAGGCCGATGATAGAAAACGCTAAGCAGATTAGGGAGGATGTGGGTTGTGATAGTTATGAGGAAATGGAAAGGCTTGCGAAGAATAGGTTAGCATGGAGGGTTGCATCAGACCAGTCTTAGGACTGAATACCACAACCACATGAATTATTGGGGGTTGAGTGTGATGAATGAGGCGAATGTCTGGATGTGAACAAATGGAAATACGAAAATATAGTAATAAATATTGGCCGCATTAAAAAACATAGTAGTAACGAGAATTACAGTCTTCAAATGGAAATAGAAGAATAGCAGCAGAAAAATGGATTGTTATATTGACTCAAATAAAAATAGAATTTCTTGAACAACATAAATATTTACATGCACGAGTTTATGGATATTCAATTACAGATGAAATAGACCTCCTACATCTTAGATTAAAACTTTATAAATTAGTTGAAAGAATTCTACAATGTATTGAAAACTATGATTTCAATTGTTGCGAAATGCATGTTTATGCTCTTAAAAGTAATGTAAATCACGTAAGTACAAAATTAATGAAAATTCAGGAACAGACATTTAAAATTATTTATTCCAGTGACTATATTTTCGTTATTCGGGATTGTTATTGCTCCAATTAATCTCAAAGTAAAAGAGGCTGGAAATGGGTCCACGGTTATTAATGAATGTTAAAATTGGTTTTTTATTTTCTTATGTGACAATAGAGTAGAAGATACAGGACAAGCGTTGCAAAATCTCGGGGAGAGGAAAAACTAAAATCAGCCTCCAAGCAGATAAATTGTATCTACGACACTAGTATGGATAGTTCTTATTTAGTAACTAACTATGCCCGCGATTTAGCGTCAGCTCTTTTTATTTTGTCCTAAAAACGAAAGTACGGTATTATTTATTTAAGATCGCTTTACGGGAAACCTTACAACTCGCAGTTAGTTTTGAAAAGGTTCCGCTTTCACACGTTTACAACAATTGGAGTAAGAATGCTCATCCTCCGACTCTCTCGTGCTGTCATAATTACGCTTATAATAACACAGTAAGTGGAATGAATGGCATAGGAACGCTTAATAGGACTTATAACTAGCAGTTGGTTTTCACATCGGCAATTCAATTGATTTATAAATATTTACATTAATATCTCTGAACTCTGCAAGATATCGAAATGAAACATACGCGAGAATTTGAGTTAAAATTCCTGTTTCAGTCTCTGAAATTTTCATTTAACTCCGTTGAGCCGTTTCGAAGCATAAACAGATAAAGAGTATAGGCAATCCGCATTCACTTTTTTGAGATTCAAAGGCACGTATGCCAAGAAACCTTTCTGTAGAATTAATATTTATATTATATTAATATCATTATCACAATGAAATATTAACGAATATTTAAGATCCTTTTTCTGTTTTTAAACTCTCAAATTTTCATTGAAATCCGTTGAGCCGTTTCGGAGCCTATTCGAGACAAACGGACAGACAGACAGACACTTCAATTTTATTTATTAGTGTAGATATAGACTAGCTTACCTGTCGCGCGTTGCGGCGATCGCAGAATAAATCAAATTAAAGGAATTTTATTACGATAACATTAAATTTACATTTTGTAAGTTTTATTGAAACTTATTCATTTTCATTCATAAAGAAAACATTTACAATTTTCGTTTTAATTATATTCATTAATGGAGTGCGTCTGTTTGGTGTGTAAACGGAGCACGGTTCTCCAAATCTAGCCCACTCACTTGCAGCGATTGTCCTCGTGCTTTGTCGATGGTCATTGAAAACGCGAATCTCGCCGGAAGCTGTAAACGTTTGAATTCAAGTGGCATTTCTGTTATGATCATTGGAATACGTGGCAACAGTACATCATTTTCCTCGAATTTCCCATTCAAAACTGTAGTTTCGATGACATTGTTCATCATCTTTTTCACCAAAAGTCGTGTACCGCTGCAAAGTCGCGGTGGATTGATGTTTCGGAGAATAATGACAGGCACGCCAATTTTCAATGTTAAATCGAATGAATTCAAGAATTCTGTTGGGTAATTGGCAACCTAGTCTTGATTTATAACACATCGACTGATATTCTGTTTTTGATTGCTTAAGTTCATGGCGTTGGCATCGTTGTTCGTAGCTGCTACTATAGGACGTGCACTCAGCCACTGATGATTTTTGTAATTCCTCGCGATATTGACGATCCAACGTTTATAATATTATAGATCAAGAGCATAGGCAACCCGCATTCACTTTAGAGATCTAGATGCGTGGATTTTTTTCTCACTTTTTTATACGTTTATATATATACATATAAAAAACCTACTATCGTATGTTACATGTACTATGGCAGAAACCTTTTCGAGAGTGTACACAACATCTTTCCAAAGTTTCATGGCGATTCTATGAATGGTGCAGTAATACATAAAGGACAGAGACAGACAGACATTTTGTTTTTTACTTTAAGATATGCTCAAGTACTAGAGAGAAAACAGGGTATTTAATTTGTACCCAATATACGGTATATATAAATAAAGTTAATATCTTACACTAAGAGTCTTAAACTTGTGCCTTACACTGTACTATAACGTCTATACTAAGATATGCTCAATTCCATGAACTCTTCAACATAGTAGAAGGAATAGTTAATTAAAAAGTTAGTTTTTAAAAGAAAGACAAGAATGGAATAATGTCAACTGGATCGTGGAATCTAACCCAGGACCTCGCGAATCCAGCCGCATGCTCTACCATCTGAGCTAATCCGAGTCGACGTCCAAGGACCGAGTCAACACATCTCCATTCTTGTAAAGATAAGCTAGGCTCACCTACTAATTCACTAATCACAATCTTCACATCCTAATTCTAGGAAATACATGAAGAACGGACATTGCCTGAATTGATCACAGGTGCATTGAAATCTAGACTGGTCCGGTTGTCTTTCCCTGCGGCATTACCCCAGAATATTATACCATACAACATCAATGAGTGAAAGTTTGCAGAATTAACTACTTTTCACATGTTTGGGTCACTACAACTTGACATAATTCTAATAACAAAGGTTTCTGAGCCTAGTTTTCCTAGGAGAGTATTAATGTGATCTTTCCAAATTAATTTTTTGTCTACACATATACCTAAACATTTTGTGCATTCAACTTCACTTATTTCCCAATTGTTTGTTGTCTTACAGAGTTCAATGTAGCATGGTTTGTCTAAAACTGAATGCTGTCTTATCACAATTGACTGAAAAACCATTAACTGAAAACCAGTTATGCACCTGTATAGGTGTATCATTTGCAGCATTTTACAGACTATTTTGCTTACTTGTTACGAAAATGCTAATATCATCTGTCGTAGAGAAATAATTTATGGTTATAGGTTATATTAAAAATAACTGACTCAAAATGGAACCCTGAGACAACTCCGTCTTTATTTGTTCCTAGTTCGAATGAAACATTTGTACAGTTAAATGTGTCCTTTAAAATCTACTCTTTGTTTCCAGTTGGATATGTAAGAGGAAAACCAAATTAAATTTAGGAACGAAAATATTACTTAAAAATATTTAATAGACGAAAAACTGGATTAAACAACACAGTACAACAATGTAAGAGAAAAGAAAGAATTAACACTAATTCCTAGAACTTGTCAAAACTAATTGTTAAAAATTAATAAACATAAACATGAAAGGTAATAATAAACTAGAACCAATACAAATAAATTGATAAGAAATTATGTAAAAATGAAAGTGTAGGATAAAGATAGATAATCTAAAATTATTTTTTAACATAAATGCTTTCTGTAAACAACAGGATTGATTTAAGAAAAGATTCTAGATTAATCAACTGAGTGCAGTCAGCGTTTGAACACCTAATTGATTAATCAAGAATTTTTTATTAAATCATTACACTGGGAAAATACGTGTTATTTAATTACCTCTACTGCGAGGAAGTTTTTAAGAAAATCAAATCTTTTGAGAAGATGCACCTGATGACGGCGGATATGAATTTCGACGAAACGTTGAGTTCAAACGCTGAATGGATCCGGTTGAATATTCTAGAATCGTTTCCTTTACACCCGGAAAGTATATGCAATTTTATAATTGATTGATTGTCAACTGATGCTTTATTGGAGACTATTGAGCGTGAAAATAACTATTTAACTAGGGCATCAAATGTAATAAATCTAAACTATTGCATATGAGCATTATCGGGAAAAGAAACAATTTTTCCAATATATATAACACGTCTAGTAATTATGACATGTACACCCTGTTAGTAAATAAAAAAAGAGAGAATGAGGGGGAAATCCGAAGTACTTAAAATTGATGTGAGTATAGTTGAACTATTTAACCTGCTCAACCTGATGCTCTGTTATTGGGAGCATAATGCATGTTTGCAGACCGTCTAGTTTTATTCGTCTTATAAATGAGATCCAGAATTCACGAGGAGCCAGTGGCAAATTATGACCACAATGGGAAATTCCCAGCTTGTGTACTTGAGATAGGATTGTTAGACGAGAGACTTTCCTCGTTCATGAACAAACACGAGCATGGTCTCGTAGATAAGGGATCGAGGGTTTGTGTAGCCAAGATTAACTTCCTGAAAGTATAATCAAATTAAAGTAACTTTTGCCGTTTAAAGAAGTCTCAGGTCATAGACTAGCAGTCCACAATAATAATTTCGCACGAGAAAACATACTAAATGTTATTCGTTTAAATTAATAATGAAATGAACAAAATGAGATTCATTACTGACCCTGTCAGTCTTTAAATCGTCCTTCGCACTATGGAATAGGTAGACTCGAAAAAAAATGGAACCAAGACAAATAATTTAGATTGTTATAGCTGGTACGTCAGTTTGGTATTAATTAATTAAAAATAAGTTACACATTATATATAGAAAATATTGCTACTACACTAAATTTCTCTTTAACCATGTCAGGTACGCTGTTTCTAAAATTTCTATCATTCTTCCATTCATAAATTCGGCTTATTATTGTTCGAACAACTCATAAAATAGAAGTAAGCATTGATGCTTAGTGATCAATAAATAACACGTTGAAAAAGATAGGTCGAAATTCGAAAAAGCCTTAAAAATGTCTCATAAAGTATTTATTTTACGCGGAAATAAATTTAATTCTGGAAAACATTTGTGAGAGACCAAAAGTAAATAAACTAAATTTTATTTTAACAGTTTTTGTTCTTTATGCCACCAATTATGAGACAATTTTAAAAATACGTTGCTTGCTTTAATGTTACCTGGGTAAAGCAGAAGCTGCTTCATCTCGTTACGTGTGGCTGAACTCAGTGTGTATAATAGGTCGTGGAAATAACACTGATATTGATCACAAGTAGGAAATTACAATCCAGAGTCCTTCTATACGAATTATACAACATCGCGTGCTGGAAAAATTGGGTTGCCTGAGTGGAAACTTAAGTACTTACGTCGTTTAGGAACGATTTATGCTTTCATTATTTACAAACGTTTTATCATTAAAAACTTTATATATCATGTCAGCTTCACAGAAAACTCGTCTCCCGTCATTTGGAAGGGCGTGAGAATAGTACCCAATGACCTACCTACTTGATGCAGGTTTCCTAGGGTTTTCCCTGCATCTCTTTAGTTGAAACACCGGGTAGGATCCTTAAACCACAGCCCGGGGGCCCTAGTCAACCCTTGGCTACCTTGCTCTACCTTCCGCATCCCCTCTTTTCAATTCCCTTCCTATACTATTAAAGGGGAGTTGCCTGTTTCAGGATCACCCTCATGTAGCCTGTTTACCCCCCCCCCCCCAAAAAAAAAGCAAGGAGAAGCTACTGTGGTGGCATATAGCTCAACATTTTAAAGAATCAAGAACTTGGTGTCAATATAAAAATTTTGTTCGAATGTTTTGCACAGTTTATGAATATATAATAGTATTAATTAGTAAAGGATATAAAAGCGATATTTTATTTAATAATAAAATTATTTTTCATCAAAGTAGTAATTTAGAATTAGTGGAATATAAATAAATATATGATCTAATATCATAATTTTTGCTATAAAAAGTTAAAAAATGAAAATAATGAAAGTGTAGCCACGACAATACCCCTGAAACCTTCGTGTACCGTTTTGTAATAAAATTATATTTTCCTGACACAAGGCTATTTATTTATAATATTATATCAATGGCCTTTTTTATTTTAATTAGTTTAGTTGAGGTGATGGTTGAAGAGTGTACTGTGTGGATTTAGATGGTGTCGATGGTTGAGTAGGGAAAGGGCTGTGAGAACCAACTGCTCCAACTTTGCCTGGGCATAAGTTTGTTCCTTTCCGAGATAAATAATCACGAAACATCCTTGATCTGCATCAAACATCGTGTTTGATGCACAATGTTGCGCCACATTAGCTCTGATATAATGTTTAGTTTATTAAGAAATATGTCAAAACTGTTTCACTCGTCCAGTCTCATTTTCCTAGGCAGCCTTTTTCCAAAAAGTCAAATGCTGATGTCATCCATTCTTCAGATGTTTTGACACCTCTAACAGGGGTATTTTTATTGATGTTTGTTTCGTCGTCTTCATTGGCCTGCTTTGTTTCTCCTTCGATTACATTTTCAATGTCACTGTTGCTGCCAATCTGAAAATAGGCGGTGTATTTAAAGCGTTTAAAGGAATAGAAGAAAATATATTAAAAATACCATCCCATCTCCACTAACACCAGAAAGGTTACCAACACCCTATTATATTGTGACTGGAAATATAATGAAACTGTAGCCAGGACTTCATAGCAAAAGAAACAATAATCAACTGTAGACTATCTCAAGCCAGGAAAAATGCTATTAACATATAATTATCTGTTTTTCGGGTGTAACGAAAAACTGTATTGATATAAGCCGACAATGCTGCCACACTTTCAATTGCATATCACCATAATATATTGAGAACATATGAAGAATCAGCAACATTATAAATTTTTCTGTAGACTTTAATAGAAATTTTAGGTCCGGTCAATTGAGACAAAAAACTGCTTCAATGAATAAGTTATTTCCTCTGAGTAAAACCCTATAAGAATTAGTCTTGTGTCAAAACAGATACGCGATGAAATTGCTAAGTTTTTTATAGGGCAGATATAATTTGGCAAGAACAATATGCTCCTGCGTACGTTTTGTAGTCCAGCACCTGATTCGTATATCAATTTCTCTTATAACTTCTCAGATATCGCGGACACCCTGCTACCGTTATCTATTAATACCATATAATGTAAGCGTTTATGTTTGACTGAAATAAACGGATGTTTTCTCTTATGTTTATTAAAACTACTCTAAAAGAATTTATTTGACATAAAAATGCATTTATTCAAGAGTACCCCTTTCAGTTTTAATGGGATTAGTAAAAGGGATAATATTTTTACAACTAATCCCACCTTGTTTGCCTTGTTGTGGTGACGAAATACGTTGGGCAGCCGAAGTTCTGGTGTATTGGATCTCTTCCTTTGCTTATTTTGAACACTCGCCTCTTTAATACTAACTCCGGTCCCTAAAATTTTGGACTCTCATGTTTACGTCTCGTAATTATATATTATTTCTTCGGCCACGAAATTGGTTAATATAAGGTTTTAGATGCCCAGCTGGTTCTACCACTATTCCTAGCATGGTATTTCCCTGTTGTATTGTAGCGTGTATCATGGGATCGGGGGTGAAATGAACCTCCTGGTTGTTCATATGAGTATTGATTATTTTGCATCGATATCGTATTAATGCGTGGAGGTTGCAAACGTCAGGAGGACCGATGGGAAGCCATTTATGGATAAAGAAGAAAAGGCAGAAAGATGGAAGGAAGCTGTATCATAATGGAAATCTAGGTCAGCCAGTAATAGAAGAAGAAGAGGAGGTGGATGATGAAGAAATTGGGGGACAAAATTTTAAGGTCGTAGTTTGACAGGGCCATGGCTGACACTGGGTTGAAATTTACAATCAACATAATTAAGAGAGACGTTTTTTTCTATTTCTGCCATTAAAGTTGCATTGGAGTGTACGCAATAGTTGAACGACTGTAATCGTTAGAGGAATCGGGATTCGATAAAGCTTCCCTAGTCTGTTTCTTCACCAAAATAATGAGGCGTGTCAATTTTTGTTTAACACTTCATTCCTTAGACGATGGGTTCATTATATTATGAATTTCGATGAACTTTTCCGGCTTAATGTTACAACCATTAGTAATACTAGTAGGATGCTTAAAGTTAAAACATTAAGTAACATAGACTTAAATTGTTCAAAAGTCAGAGGGTGAATAAATTTAAATATTCGAACGTTGGTCGCATTTGCTCAATTGATTCATCTAAGGTGCCGTTTGTTTGTATCAGAGGGCGAGACTTGAGTTTCTTTACCCCATTTAGGAACGAGGAATATCTAGTTTAGGAAAATCTGCGATATCAGAATCATCAGATTTCTGCGATAGGACGGACGAGGATGGTCGTTTTTACATCTGTATTTCCTGCCTCTCCGGTATGCTTGCTGCTTTCGGTGGATCCATTACCATATGTTCTTTACTAGCTGAGGCCATGTGCGCTATGTTTTGTCACAGACAGATTTGAGATAATTACTCTTACTTTAATGGCCCTTAATACACAAACACTGATTGTATTAAAAAAACTGCAACAATACCACCAAAATAAGCTACAATCCAAAGCCCTTATGACCAAAGAAATGCCTATGCATGTAATCTATACCATTAAAATTTAAATAATACTAAATAAATAATAACTATAAATGGAGCAAAATATAAAAATGATGTTTTTTTTCGTGTGCTGCATTCACTGACACGGCCGAAATTTTATTTAACAATAAGTAATGTAAATGAAATGCAAAAATTAAATTATTGTAGCAAGAGTGTATCGCAAATTTTGGGTAAATTATTTGCCAATATTTACATTGAGTGCAATTAGCCTTACTCTTTGGATTAGTCTTGAGAAATAATTTAATCCAAAATACATATTCATATTTAGCCAATCGAAATTATGATTATTTAGACGAGTCGTGGCCACGGGCCGAAAGATAGTAGTCTTTCATGACTAGAGGCGAACAAATCTGTTGGTTTAAAATTTTGGTCAACTTCACAAATAAAAACGGAAAGTTGTATCACCGCTTCCGTTCAATGTTATGGTAAATGCTAGATATTTTTCCACCACTTCGCTTAGCCGTACTTTGGTTTCCTGCCATTACACTTATTCGTCACTGTTCTTCTAGATAAACCAATTTCTTTTTACTTTCTGGACACAAGTTATTTCTATTAAGCCTCCTTCTGAGAATGACTTCAAAAGTTCCGCCATTTTCTTATTAACAACCAGGGCGGTGCGACCGTACCGTGTGCCGAAATAGTCGGCATCGCAATTACGAAAAACTGTTTGAAATTACGTCTACTCTAATCACCGCTACGTAAATAGCACCTCAGGGTGGTATAGAAACAATTTTTAAGCCAGTCCGATATAAAAGAAAGAAACGATTATTTGAGGTTGAAGTCTAGATGTGACACTAAGTTCGGAAGAATTGTTGGAAATGAGCATTTTCCCCTTTGATTTATACAATTGGGAATGCTTTGATCACTCAACGATGCACGGTCCAGTCATATTAATATAACCACCGCCTACGTTAGTCGTAGAACAGGTATACAAAGCATGTCGGGTGAAAGCGGAATACAGTGGAGTAGTAGTCGCAATGCAGAAATGGAGCGATATATCTGACGTCCGAGAGGATATGATCACTAGCTTTCGGGCCAAGGCATTTACGAAACGGCCACGTTTGAGTGGCGCCGTGATTAAAGTACGAGGGTTATGCCGAAAGTTTTTAGCAGAATGTGAGAAAAAATTTTATTTTAAAAAAATACAACTTTTCAAAATACAATCTATTAGCACGTATACATTTTTCCATTCTCAGAAACCACTTAGAGAATGTCTCAGTCCAAACTTCTTTCGGGATGTCAATTAGTGCACTCTCGTACGCTGCAATGGCCTCTTCATCTCGAAAACCGCTGCCTTCGAATTTTTTACTTGGTCTTAGAAAGACGTCACAGGGTGCCAGGTCATGTGAATAGGGGGGATGAGGTAACACTCGCACTTTTTCCTTCTCCAGGAAGTCCATTGTTCTGGCCTGTGCGCAGATGCACTGTCGTGATGCAGCAGGTGCACACCCTTGGACTTTTGGTGCTGTGACCTCCATGTAACGAGGACTTTGGGAAGACACTCATTCACATACCATTCAGTATTGACTGTACGAAGTGTGTCCAAGGTCAGAGTTCAGATGCCCCATCTTCGTGAAAAAAGTTGCCACAATCTTCTTTCCAGAGCTCCGACTTTGTCGAACTTCTGTGGGTGGTTCATCATCATGGTGGAACCATGTTTCACCACCTGTGACGACATTGTAGGTGTCTTTGCCCTCCATTGAATTTTTCCAGCTTGAAACGACACCCTCTCGCCTCCTTTTGGCTTTCTGACAGTGTATGTGGCACAGCTCTTGATAAGGCTGCGCTGCTGTTGATCTAATATTTAGGGTTCCTTTAATATCTCAAAATGTAAGATGTGGGTCTTCTTTGATCATTTTCCTCACAGCATCAATGATTTCCAGAGTCACAGCTGTTTCTGTAAGACCGGGACGAGGCTCATCTTCAATTGACTGCCGACCCCTCCAAAACTCGCGAAACCAATTTCTAGAAGGGGAAGCCTCACCAAAAACACGCGGAAAATTAGAATGGCATTCTTGGACACTTGATATTCTTTTTATAATTATAAAAATGCATCGTGCACCGTGTTCGACTCAGCATTGTCTATGCTTTCTTCCCGCGCTGTAGGAGAATTAACGCTGGAGAGGGGCATGTTCCAAGGTCGAGAAACATCACTCTTTCAAATGAAAAAATCCCATTGTCCTCAGAATTAAGGTTTACGGGCTGCTAAAAACTTTCTGCATAACCCTCGTATACTGTGCATAGCAAACTGGCGCCGAGGCAACAGTGGAGGACCCCAGGCTATAGATGACTGGGGAGAACAACGGTTACGGAGACGTGTACGGGTGGATAGTGCAACTGTAGAGCGCCCAGATGAACCAAGGGACTACCAACAGGGTCTCTGTCAACAACCGTTCAGCGAACGTCCTTGCGTATGGGCCTCCGCAGCAAGCGCTGGTTCACACACAAACTGACTGCAAAGGCCAATACCGCAACTGGACGTCCAGTGAGTGGCGACAGGCGGCCTTTTCAGATTAATCACATTTTCTGCTCCATCGTTGGCTTATACGGCGCGAAACGTCTGAACTGAAACACCCTGCATGAATCGACAGACAGGTCCAGCCCGGAGGAGGAAGCGTGAAACTGTGGAGAATGTTTTCGTGGCATTCCCTGGGTGATTTCGTCATCGTGGAAGGCGCAATGGATCAATAGAAGTATGCAGCCATCCTTGGGGACCATATCGACCTCTACATGCAGATTAGATTGGTTTTCCTCAGCAGGACAATGCAACGTGTCGGAGTGTGCGTAATTCGAAGAGCACCAGGATAAGCTTCTAGCACTCCCTCGATATAAACCCAAACTAGAATCTTGATCGGGCTGCTCGTGCCGTGGATCCGAAACCGAGGAACCTGGCGCAGCTGGCAACGTCAGTCGGTACCATTCACAATATAAATGTCTCTTGTCTTGCTAGTTTCGCAGCGGTTAGCACTCCATTCAGGATTTTGACTGGACTATGTAAAACAAAAATAATTCTTGAAAAGTCCATATTGCCCATAGAAAATACCTTTGCTCAAAAATTTAATTATTTCGATTTAATAAAAATACAATGCAAAAGCTAGAAAGGTGGATATTTAGTTTATATATATAAAATTATAGTTTCATCCATTTTTAAAACTGACGTGTCTGTAGCATAACTGTTTCAATGAAAGTTGTCAAACAATAATTTCGTATTTAGAGAAGCGCCTCTTTGAGAACTCGCACGAAAATAAAAATTTGTTCGAACGATATATTCAGTTTATTCACTGCATTTTGAACAAGTAAATTCTCTAACTTTTCGATTCTATCGCTTCTTAATTGCCGTTAAATTACCATATTTTTGGCCGGAGTCAAAAGTATACCTGTTTCGGCAGCAACACGAAATTTTATATTACTTTAATTAATTAAATGGTTAGGTGGTCCCGAAAATTGGGGACGAAACATTTTAATTTAAATTAATTATAATTATTTTGGCCATTCTTTGTATAGTATTTATAACATCAAATCTTATAAAAATACTTATTACTCAAAGGGCGGTCGCCGTCGGCCAAATGAATTAATATACAAGAGAAATTTATTGACAAATCTTTCTTGGGGACTGCCCATCGTTAATTTAGACAAGTGCTTGGACATTAGTCTGTACTTTTTAAATATATTTAACGTTTCTTTCATTCGCGTTTTTTTGGGGCTCTCGCAGTTTGACCAACATTGCATTACCAGTAAGTTAATTTTTTGCAGTATTTCACAAAATTTTAGTTTATAGAATTTAAAAAACCAATACCATAATTATTAAACGTCAGTTAATTTATATTGAATGTTTGCATTATGAGGTAAAGCCAACTCATTTTCCTCTTACCAGATTTTACTCAATCTTATTTTCATCGATATCAATATCATTTGCTGACAGATTGACTGGATTATTTTCCTATAACTACTAAAAGCCTCTACAGTATAACCATATCATAATAGCTTTAAACAGAATGGAACAGAGTTTCCTTGGACTCGCGACTATTTATTACCTCTTAATGAATTAATACATTAAGCACAGCCCAACTAATCAGGTCATTGTAGCATATTCACAAGAAAATTTTGGATGCGTGGGAACAATTACCACATTTACAAAAAGAATATCTATAGCTTCCAAACAATACACATTCATTAGTATAATTGTATTAAATGAAGTGCAGACATGCACTATGATTTATAATTCCATCCAACATAGAACTAAGAAAAACAGGATAATGAAAAATATTTTAAAAAATGAGCAATGTTTTTATTTCAGTTGTTCTATTATGCTCTTTACACTTTATAAATTATATAATCAAACATATGCAGCATAGTTGAAGGTAAAAATCCCATTAATTAACATCAATAACTTACCATGGAATGGATATCTATTTTTTTTTCTTAAAAGTAAAATACTAATACTGTGAAGAAAACAGAATTCTCAAAACACAAATGGCAGGCAAAACAAATTAAACTAAGGAAGAAAACAATGTTGCATTAACAAGCATAATTGAATAATTAACTACAAATCTATTATAACTAATTGCTTAATTTAGTATATTTATAAAGCTGAAGACGTGCAAATGTGAATTATTTCTATTACTTGGTTTTCAAGAAAAAACAATTATGAAATAAGTACAGCATAAGTTATATAATTTTGCATAAAAATTAAATGATAGAATTCTGAAGGTGAATAAGCATAAAGAAATACACAAGTTAAAACATGAATAAAAAAAACTAACCTCGTGTGAAGTCCATCTTCCAAGTAAAGTGATCGACGTTTCGTATCTCACAAGTGTTGGTAAGTTCAGACATCGTGGTTTGTCTATTCTATAATTGAAGAGCTTAGTGCATGAAGGTGTTAACTTAAAATTTTGTAATTTTGAGTTATATAGCTATGACTTTTCTGGGAGTGTTCTATGATTTGCATTGCTACTTTTCATGAAAATCACAGTATTTTCTCTGATACTTGATGTGCAAAAGGTGTTAATTATATCAATTGTAGGAAATTCTATGTTAACAGTTGGCATCTTGCATATGATCATAACTAGCAATAACCTAGCAAAATCATATTTCCTCCCCTGGGTAGAAAACTGTCACATGGGTGTAGAAGAAGCAGCAGCAACTGTTTGATGACTTTTATAGAAACAGCCCTAAGGAGTTCTAGAAATCTTGTTTCTTGGAGCAACTATTCGCTTAACCAAAATAAAAAGTTTGTTTTCTTTAATATATTTGATTGTGTAGTGTTATTTTGGCTACATAGACCACAAGTTTCCAGAAGTAAGACATGGATGTTGCCAAGATTTTGCTTCATTTGATTAGCAATTTCATAACCAAGTCATGGTTACTTATAGTGTTAGAAGGAATCCTGCAAATAAAATGTTTGCCTGTTAATGGAAAAAAGTATTAATGTAGCCTTCCTCCAGTTTTTCAGAGATTCCTTCAGACACTGCAGAGGGAAGATTTGTACATCAATTGCTATTAAGAATAAAATGTGTTTTTATTTCTACCAAATACTTAAGACAAGACAAAGTTATAATATTTCTGTGCAAAAAATATGGTGTAAATAATTTATGAACTGTACCACTTTAAGATGTTAGAAAATAATCAATTCCGTACATAATCAGTTCAATTTTTATTATTAAGCAAATTTGATTTCAGAATACATTTCACAAGGAACTTTACTCAAATGTTTCCTGTGTTAAGTTAATTCTTCCTTGCACTGTTTCATAAAGTCTATATATAGCATTGGATGACTTTACACCTTGCATAAATGATGTTAATATTTTGAGTTTCAATTAGAAGAGCACAGACGGTGCACCAATCTCATCAGATTATAGACAGAAAGAAGGATATTAAGTATAAGAGATGTTTCGGGATCTATAAAAAGTTTCGGGCTAATTTATAAAACCTCTCTCCTTTGGCCATTTCTTGAGTTAACACCTTCTTACACTAGCCTCTACAATTTACGTTAATTTCTATTATCAATTTTTAGTGCAGTTTTGTTTCCCAAAGATCTGCTATTCTAGTATCTAAGTTGGTGTGAAAAAGTTAAATGTCCCCCTTTCCAACAGATCATACCTTAACCCTGAGCATCAAATGCCACATTTCCTGTCAGTTACTAAATGCCTGAATATAACTATCTCTGGAATAGAATTAATTTAGAAGTTTTATTTATCAAGGATTGTTTTAACTCAAGCAACCAACCCTGATTTCTCACTTGTACTTTTCCACAAAGGAAAATGAGTTTCTACTCTCTTAAACAGAAGAACAATTTACATTTTTCATAATCTTTAATGGCTTCTCTAACATATCCTGTACCAGGATACTTGACTGCAAACCTCTTTTGATCATCACAAGCAAAATTATAATACTCTAAAGAAATTGTAAGATAAACAGTTATAAAGTGACAAAATTTAATTGCTGGGGGAAACATTTTGCTGAAAAAATGTAAAACAAGTCAAAGTACACACACAGTAACCTGCCTAATAATAAAATAAAAAACTATGAACTTGACACACAAAAATGTAGTGACACCTTTAATAAAAACTTATAAAATATGGAACCGTTTCATCAATTTGTTGAAAAATTCATTTCTTTTGTAAATATGAAAACTAAGCTTTATCGAAATGTAAACTTTACAAACAAGAAAGACTAAGTGACATATACAAATTTTAATCATGTATTTCATATGAAAATAACATGGATCTGTATTAAAGTTGATTGACACAATAAACATCAGCAAGTTCAAAACCATGACTGTTAATTAGCACAATATTACAAAAATACAGGTGACAGGAACCCAATTTCAAATACTGACAAAAACTTTTCGCAAGAAGTGTACACAAAAAAAAACTGATGAGAAAAATTTGACCCAAGATTTGTTTAAAATATTTTTAATGTATGTTATGAAAGTCAATAAAGAATAAATAATTTTTGCAGACTTGTGAAATAAAAATTCTCATTTAATGAAAACCAATTTGCCATCATTCAATAGTATTCTGATTTTAAAGCAGAAATTTTCAACTCAATTACTGGAATAAATTCCTATTAAAGAAGAGAATACCAATCTCAACAATATATATATATAATAATGTGATGAAAAATGGAAGTAAAACGTTACTATACTGCTATGATTAATTTTAATTTATCTTTCCATCAATGCACCATCCAGTCCATATTTTATTATGAAAAAATAAATATTATAAAGATTTAAAAAAAATTTAAATAATGGAAGAGTATTAAAAGAATTAGAGTAAATTTCAGAATATTCACAAAACCTTAATATGGGTTAATACTCCAGCATATTGCCTTTACATAGAAATTCTAAAAATAGACTTTATCAAAGAATCAAATAGTAGTCTGAAAGGATTAGAAAAGGAAAATGTAAGCATATTCACTAAACAATAGTACTGAGAATTAAATACTTCTGCCTAGTGTAAGCACACAGTACATAATAATGTTTAAAATGTTGCGGTACACAAAGAAAATATAAATTTGAAATTAGCAAAAGCACAATTCTTTGTTGGGCATTACATTAAAAATAATAAGCCCATGGCCAACACACACAAGGAAAATATTTAAAAGCCTTCAATACCCAGCACATATTAAATTAAATAAACAGAACTGCACATTCAGCACAGTATTGTCAATCTACTGAAAGACGAAAAACTGGTAAAAATTTACTAAGAAACAAATATTCTGAAAGTCACATTGGCACTAAGGTAAGCTATTGCCACATTTGAATTTACAATCTCAAGTATTTTATCTACTTTAATAAAATTAGGATTCTTCAAGCTAATTTTAGGCGAATAGTATTAATGTGTGAACATCTACCAAATTGTAAGTGAACAGGTATAATACCATATAATCTAATACAATCTATTCTCAAAAAAGCAGTGCACTTGTTAACAATATATTTTTAATATTTAATCATTCTGACTGAATTTGTAACATTCCAAGAAAAACGTACATTCACTCTGCAAAAACAATACCAAACCTGAACGAAAACTCTTTCATTGATACAACTGAACTAAAATTACGCTCCAGAAATTTCTATAATAAAATTTGAAAATCTCAACAGTGATTATTTTTAGGGAAACAAGAAACATTCAAACTTTTAATGGAGATGTTCAAAATTAAATTGTAATGAACCAAATTGTAAGTAGCCATTCAACAATGGGAGGAAAAATTCAGTTGTGATTAAAGTTCCAAGATTTTTTGGGCTTACATGTTACGAGTGACAATTTTGGATGGACAAATCTGAAAACTAAATATCAAAATGGTGGTAACCAAACATCTTGATAAAATACAATTCAAAGCAGTTGTAATGGGGAAAGCCTAACAAATAACTACAGTTTTGCCATCAGTTCACGCAAGTTTTAAAATTAACTCTGAGCAGTTCAGCTGTTCCTGTAAGACGTACCAACACCAGCCTTTAATTACAGCCTCCTTTCTCACTAGTCATCCTGCGTGCTGACAAGCAAAACACTCCACAATTTCTGGCAAGTCTTTATCAATACTATCCACATCAATATGTATGTGTAAGAAAGTGACACTGTCATATCAATTAGTATGTATAAGAGACTGTGGGTGGCTTAGTATGTATAAGAGACTGTGGGTGGCTTACCTGAAATTGAGGGCTAGTGTTGCCATGTTACACAGAAAATAATACTTTAAAATAGTTTGTGTGGACAGGAAGGATAGGAAGAAAGAAAAGGATACAGACACACAGGAGAAGGGGGACTAAAAGAAAAACTTTCATATTCAAGAATCAAAATTAAGAAATACTTGGCCATTCATCACTTTTAAATCCTGGAGCAAGAAAACTCACTAAAACTTTTTCAAGTTTTGTAGTCAACATATTAGAATAATTTGTTCAAATATTCAAAGGGATTAATTTTGATGTTAACGTACTGCAACATGAACAGTGTGATTGGCTAATAAGATGAAATGTTGATCTCCTAAGAAATTATTATTGACCCTCCAAAAATTGATAATTTTTAAATTCTCAATTAAAATCAATTTAAATATATAACATGGATAGGGCAGAATGATCATCATCTAAGTTGAACGTATTTCTAGTGAGAGGAGTCCTATTCATTCTCAGAAATGATATGCATTATTTTAAAATTTACAACTTTGTGATTTTACCAAGACTAAATTTTTTTTGACAGTTTCATTACATGGCACTCTATTTATTATGAGTCACAAAAGAAATAAAGGTAATTTTTTCAGACTGATGATTATTCAATTTAACATATCTTCCATATGTATGTCATAATGAGATTGATTCCAAACATGGAAGTACATAATCAATAAAAATTAATATTAAAACAGATTATGACATTTCAGGAATTTTATACTAGAAGCATATGGATTGAAACACAATAGCAAACACTGAAATCTTTATACAGAAATAAATGTTTGAAAAAAATTTTCCTCATTTTTATGCAAGACAAAAAATATGGGGCTGCATAATTAAGATGGTGCCATACATAGTATATGAAGCAAGGGGAAACTACAGCCATGTCTTGAATTTCCCATGGACATGCATTGTTAAAAGTATAACAATATGATAGCTGTCTCTCTGGTAAAATATCAGGAGGATGTCATCAGAAAGACAAAGAATCTGCACATGGAATGTCAGAAGTTTAAACCGTGTTAATAGATTAGAGAATTTTAAAAAAGAAATGGAAAGGTTAAAGGTACGAATTAGTGAAATTCGATGGCACAAAGAGCAATATTTTTGGTCAAACCGAATAGAGGGAATGTAGGGGCAGGCCTTGTAATGAATAAAAGGCTGGGGCACAGAATAAGTTATTATGAACAACACAGTCAAGGGTTAGTTACCATAAAGTTAGATACAAAACCACAGCCTACGACAATAGTATAAGTTTACGTGCCCACAAATGCCACAGAGGAAGACAAGATTGAGAAAATCTATCAAGAAATATGCCAAAGGAAACAATTTGATAGTAATGGGCAATTGGAATGAAGTAAAATGTAAAGTTATTTTAAAGGCTAAGTAGAATTTTGTTTGAAGAACAAATTAGTAGTGACAAATACCTGGTTGAATAATTATGAAAGACTCCACACATGCGAAAAGGCAGGGGACACAAGAAGGTACCAATTGGTCTAATTAATGCAAAATTTACCCAGGAGCAGATGTAAACTAGGACCATAATTTGTCAATTACAAAATTCAGGCAAAAAAATTAAGAAACTCAAAGGAAATGAAGAAAGATGGGAATTAGAAAAACTGAAACAGGAGGTGCTTCAGAGTTAAAAATAATAAAGAGTAGATTACTGGAGAAAGAAACAATATACAAGACACTGGGCACTCTTGAAAGAAGAAATGAGTAGAACTCAACAAAAAATAGCTCAGACCAATAGGAATGCATGGATAACACAAGAAATAATAAAAATGTTTGATGAAAGGTGTATGTATATGTAAAAACGTAAGGGATGAAAATTGTAAAGATGTCCGGAAAATGAGATGGATAGTGCGAAGCAACCAAAAAGGCTTGGCTCCAAGAAAAATGAAAAGTCGTTGAAAGGGAAAACAGATGCAGCTTATCGGAAAATCTAAGAAATATTAGACGAGTGGAAAAATATTGGCAAGAACATCAACAGAGCAGATGGCTAGCCAATTCTAGATAAGGGGGAAAGATGGAAAGAATATCTAGAAGAGCTATTTCGTGGTGAAAATCTAGACCAGTGAGTAATAGAAGAGGAAATTGTGTAATACATGATTTCGCCACTTCAATGTGCACGGTCGGTCGTCAGGTAAGGACTTATTGTGTGTTGGCAGGTCAAACGTTTTTGATGTTGGATGGTCATTGAGCTGGGAGCGGTCATAAACCTTATTTGAAAACCCTCAGGAAGTGTGGGCAGGTCTGGGAGGTAATAGAGTAGACTTGCACGGAGGAGGTGAGAACCGTGCTCTTTTTGTGGATAAATAATGAGCGGAGTTGAATGATGGCCACTAAAATCGCAAGGCTGTTGCAATTTGGAGCATGTGCCTGTACACAGAAAAACCAGTGGACATTGTTGCTGTTGCAATGAGATCTTCATGTTATTTTGCATGGCTGGGCTACAATGACTGGCAATTTCATTTCAGTTGAACAATTTGATACATAGGAAATTTGAAACATTTGTAATTAGGTTGGACATTAGGGTTTAAGTGAAAATAAATGTGAGTGGGTAGAAGCAACATTTAATGATTGAAGAACCGTGTGGCTGAGCTTTGTCCATAATTTGTAAATTGTTTAAAATTTTAACACCTTGTCTGATTATTAAATAAATCACTCTTCCCATAAATAATTGATTAAAGCCAGAACCCCCGAGTCTCATGCTCGGTTCAACACTGGCCATCTCCCTCCAGATCTCACGGATCATGATTGCCGTTTATTTTATTATAGATAAATATACATTACTTCTGCGTATGCCGTGGCGCCCAGGCAGGCATTGCAATGTGAAACAATCCAAGGGGGAGAGAATTATACCAATACTGAAGAAGGCTGGAGTTGATCGATGCAAACAGCATAGGGCAATTAGTTTAGTATACCATCTGTACAAAATATTAACAAAAATTGTATTTATGTCGGATAGAATGTAAGTTAGCAGATAAATTTGGTTTTAGGAAGAATGTAGGGACAAGAGAAGCAATATTGACTCTGCAACTTATTTTAGAAAAGACGATAAGAGACTAATTTTCATGGCAATTACGGATTAAAAAAAAAACCTTCAATAACGTTAACCAGAACACACTACTATGGATTTTGAAAAGGACACAAGTAAGATAATGAGAAAGAAGAGTAATCCACCACCTCTATGAAAGGTAGTCAACAGTAATTATGATTGAAGGGCAAGAAAATGAAGAAAGGAGCAAGATAAGGGATGCAGTCTGTTGTCCAAATGAATATTTGGAAACCATAATAAAAGGCATGATCAATGCCACGGAGAAATAGTACAGCATGAAGATTAAAGAAGGAAAACCAAGGTAATGGAGTGTAGTGGAATAAAAAGGGTGTTGGATTTGGGAAGCAATATTTTGAAGGGCGTTAGGGATTCTGATACCTGAGCAGCATAACAACTAGGGATGGTAGAAGTATAGTAGACATAAAGAGCAGGATAGAATAGGTCAGATACGCCTTCGCAAAAAAGAGTATTAGCTGATATAAGAATGAATATGGGAGTGAAACGTGGAGAACAAGGAGGAAAAGGATGGAATGTACTAAGTAGATTAGGGAGGATGTGATAGTTATGTAGTCGTGAAAAGGTTTGCACAGAATATATTAGCATGGAGAGTTGCATCAGCCCAAAATAAGGGCTGAAACTACAACAGGCATTGTCAGGCTAGCAAGCAACAATGGTAGGAGACTTGAGGACTATTCATGCCATGAGCCTAGTGTTTTATGCTAAGTTCTGCCTCTCCCACAATAAAGCCACATTAATCAAAATGCAATTCAGTGTCACTTTTCAACTTTCTCTCTTTCCTGTCATTGTTTTAATTAACCTGACTGTCATTTCATGTTGCATATATATATTTATCCACTTAGCAACTGGGCACCTCACCACTTAAGACACTAAGAATAAAGGAGCTTAGGTTCTTGAATATGCACATTTTTGTCACTTCCCACTATCTTTTATATATATATAAAATAAGGAAAGGAAAGTAGGTGACTTACCTGAGGTTCATAGATGGCAGGCACCATGTAAGGTTTGACGTTTTTAAATTTTCGGAGGCACTGCCCCCTTTATCAGAAAGTTAGAAAGCCATTTACAGTCGTCGGCTAGCCGATTATTGGAAATTTCTTCCAAAGTTTATGATGGAGGGGGGGGGGGGGTTGCCTCCAAAAATTTAAAACCATCAAACCTTGCATGGTGCCTACCATCTATGAACCTCAGGTAAGTCACCTACTTACTATCTCTCTTCCTATCCTTATTAATGGTTTGTTTATGTATATTTGTTTGTGCGAGTGTGTTCAAGTGAATGGTGTGAGAAAAGAAATAACTTACCTGAAATTTAAAGTTGTCATCCCGTGACAGGAGGAAGTTCAATGATTTGAATGCATTGGCTTCCCCTTCAGGTCACATTCATGTGCCAGCCAGTAGTGGACTGAGGAGTTTTAGTTACAGTAAACAAGAAACCCCTTAAGTTAGGTCATGTCAAAATGAAGGTTTTGGCCTACACTGGACACTTATTCATCCCAGCCATACAATACATCCTCCTAAAATGCCATTAGGGTTGTGTTCATCCGTGGTAACATCCTACCCCCACCTATCCTTGATTGCAAACATTATAGTAAAAATACAATTTGACACCCATGATTTCATATATTATGAAACTTGGCACATTTGTTCCTTTCATTGATATAAGGAAATATATTATTTTTGCTCTATCTCAAATCATTTTCATTTTATGGCCTGCTCAAGTTTTTTTTAGAATTTTGTGGTTTTATCTACCAGCCAGGGGAAATTCAATCGATTCTTCCATAGAAAATAAATTATACCTTCCTTATTTACTAAACCAATGTTAACGAGTTTTATGAAAATACTTCAATAGGTAAGGAAGCTAGAAAAAAAATTAATGCAACTAACTATGAAGTATCTATAAATGGTCTGAAAAATCCAATGTTGAAATGAAATTTTTTAATGAAATATGGACTAATACGCTAAGCGGAATATCAACGAGAAAAAGGATTTTTCATTATTCTAAAAATATACACCACCCACTTGGAAAAATAAAACTAGTGCGTTTTAAACTCCATTTTCTTTTACATCATAAATAGGAATTGGGGTCATTCCATGTCAGGTGATCTAATCTGAGAAATTATCCCCCCCAAGTGTGACCATTTCCAATTTCAATGAAATTTTTGGTTTGTACTATGAGGCCTTAGATTAACATTTCAGGTCGAAATATGCATTTCTGACCGGATGCCATTAGTCAGGATCTACATTTTTTTTTCAAAAATGCCATTTTTGAGCTACAATTGCAGCGGATATTGGAGAATAGACCCTAAAAATTCATACGAAATAAACCTTGTGCAAACACATCCTGTTAAGTGTCTTCCCTACCGACATGTCCACCTAAATCAGTGAACCAGTACACTAATGGCTGGCAAATTACATTTCTCCAGGAGGGGCCAAAAATTTTGAAAATAGCTTCCTTCTGTCTTCAATGAAAACATCAAGCTTAAATTTCAGGTAAACCCCTGCCTATCCATATAAAACAATTGTTTTATTTATATGCATACATACATTTATATATATCAGAAAATGACATTTCCAGGTTAATTAAAACAATAAGGACAGGAGAGAACCAGAAAACTGGTGGCTTACCCGAAGTGTACAGAAGGCAGGCACCATGTAGTGTTGAATTCTTGAATTTTTGCTGGCACTGCCCGCTTCATCAGAAGATTAGGAAAACATTCCAAGTGATGTCTAGCTGTCGACTGAGCAGTTAAAATTGCTGTGTGGCTAGCTTTTGCTAGTTAACAATAAACCCCACCAGGCCACCTACATTTTCACATCAACATAAAATATGTTGATTCAATATTATCCTTGTGCTGTATGGTTCATATTACATCCTCAGTAAATCAATTAACATATTCTTAAGAATGATTAAAACTAAAGAAGTACTTAATTCAATTATAAATAATGATCTACAACCTTTCACCTTCAGAATACTACATTGGATTGTTTAGTAATTATGAGTAATGAACATGCTTGAGAGGAACTGTCAGAAGAGTAAAGAAACACACAAAAGCAGATTATAGCAAGACAAAGATATAAAAAAAATGGACATACCAAAAATGATCCAAATTCCCTTTAAATGACAAATTATGTCCTGTTCCATATGCAAAAATTGTCCAAGAATGAAATCCATCCATAACTGACAATCCTTTTTGATTGAAGATCCAGACCACAAAATGCTTCAACTCTGACAAATCCTGTATCACAACTTCATCCAAGCTAACTAGAAACATCCTCAATATCCAATATGAATAAAGAACATCCAAAAATCTCCAAAGACTGATTACAATAGAGCTGTCTAAACAAAAGAGAGTCCAACTCAGAATTGTACTGTCATTTATCCTGCTTTGATTCATATCAATTATATGAACAGCCATGAACTGTTTTGTATGAAGCTCCTAGTACTGTAAACCAAATAAAGTTCAAAAACATCACTACCATCGGTCTGTCCTACACTCTAGGTCCACATGATCCTAATTTAGGAAAATTTTCTTGTGCTATAAAATTAAAAGTATCCATATGAATCCATTTGTCTTTCCATTACAGTGGAAAAGTATCCCAGAATCCCGTGATTACACAAATCCTGGAGTATTTTCCCACGCTGATTCTAAGATCCATATGAATAAACAAAGTTCTTATACAACACATTTCATCCATTATCCAATTAACATAGTGAACAAGCCTAGCATTCATTCTTTTCAAAGATTCTAAATCCAGATTGTGTACTTTTTAAGCAAAGTCTGTACAGAATTAATTGAATTCCGAAATCCAAATTTCCACTTATGCAGAACGATTTGCAATACATGCAATATCAGAATGTATAAGCTATTTCCAAACAAATCCTCTTCCTGAAAGTAAAATCCATGTTATAATTATTCCGCAATCATTTCCAACAGCAGAATTCTGCTATCCAATATAAATTCATCCTCTTGATCCAAAAATATAATTTCATATTACAAATCATTCAATCCTTTATTGTGTACTTTATCCAAACTGATGACATCCAATACAATTGCTATCCAATTGTGCAAGGAAAAAGAAAGAGAAAACAACATTAATACAACTGATATTTGTACAGTAATTGATGTTAAAAAAAACCCTTATTTTAAAATGCATCAAGAACTCAAACTGTAATTATTTAAACAACTTAAATTTTAAACTAGAACTGAAATAAATAGTTCTGAATACTTTCAAAATAAAGGTTAAGACATTTTTGCACATTTAATACATTAAAATGTAAAAACAATTCTATCACATATTTAAAATAGTTACAATGGCACTTAAACGAATACAAAATGTTCCATGTAACTACCACTAATTTGTGATTTGGCATATTTTTTAACGAGGTTTGGACACTTTACTTACTGTCCTACACTTTGATTAATGGAATGATATCTTTATAAAGTAAATGCTTGTAACTATGTAGTTACATGAAATATACAATCCAAGTCATGTTTGAAGCCTTTCACATATTTATAATTGTATGTATGACATGGGGACCAGGGGGAAAAGGGGTGGCGGTTGAAGAATTCAATTATTCATTATCTGACAGTTTGTAAAAAACTACTGTGGGCAAATTCTTTAACTTCATTCATTTGCCTACCCCTGATAAAGTAAAAATTACACCAGGTAATAAAGTTTTTTGTTATGAAGTCAGGTTAAAATGAAACAAAAGGGAAATAAATTACTCAAATTAAAATACATAATAAAAACTCTTATTAATCAAAATATTTTCCTTTAAATAGCAACCAATTTGGTATCCTGAGTAAGTCTTACCAGTTTTACAAATTGGTTTACTGGAGTTGTAAATTGGAAACTGTTCAACACTTAGCATTTCACTTGATGTTAAGGGAACTTTAAAATTTAAAAGGACAAATATTTCTTCATAAACTGTATTATTACTATAGATCATGAATGAAGAACAGTTTGTCAAGACTTGTAGTACAAAGAACTATTCACTTCAAATTTATAATAGAAAAGTTCTAGTACTACACATAACTTAAAACATAATCAAGTGAAATACTATCAACTCCCCAACATTTAGTTCAATATTTACAAAGAATCTACTGACTGTTGTATATTAGCATTGGAAAAATTTACAATTAACCACCAAACTATTACTGTAAAACTAATCATTTTCCATTTTCTTTGAACAGATGCATGTTAAGATTATATAAAAATAATTCATAGAACTACTATAGCAGTTCAGTCTTCACCTGATTGCTTCTAACAAGACCAAACTTGGTATCATATTACTTACAGAAATAATGATGAGAATCTCAACATGCTCCTTGGACAGCAAAGAAATATTTTTCACAAAGAAATAAATTGGCAAACTTGTGTACCATATTCAATCACTAACTAAACATATGTCCAAATGAGAAATAAACTATACTATTTTTGGAACAGGACTGAAAAAGTCTGGCTATTCCTAATGCATTTCATTTCAAATAATCTGAGGGTCGATAATAAGGTAATATTAACCTCAGTTATAAGATCGGGAGCGCGATCTAGATCGTGAGTTACTGAAGCTTCGCCTCACTGGGGAATATGTTGGTGACCCACGTCTGCGAGGCGAGTAGCTGCGACTCCGTGAACGACCACCTCCTCCGCTACCACGACCGCCACTCCCACCACCGCCATAGTCTTCTTTCACTCTTATATATGAAACTTCACCCTGGAAGTTAATGCTTTTCTTAAAAACATAAAATAGACATTCAACATTTCAGCAACTTATTTATTTAATCAGAAAATTACAAAAAATAAATAGTAACGTTCTTGTAAGCCAGAAAATAAAATTGAGAACATTGCAAAGTAACCAGATAGTGGCCCCACACTACAAACTCTAGATTTGTTTAAAAAACTCAGAAATTTGGTGATACAAATAATTAACAGGAATTAAATATATTGTAAAATAACTTCAAAATAATTCAAAGAAGTTAAATAAACCAAATAATATACCTCATGTGATCGAAATCTGGAATCATCCAGCTTCTTAACGGCATATTTCATGTCTTCATATCGTAGGAATTCAACAACACCAGTTCCATCTTTGAATACATCTGCAAAGCAGACATCTCCAGCCTCACGCATGTGATCCTTCAAATCCTGCCAGCTACCAGATGGAGGTAACCCTAGAAATAGAATTTATGGTTCGGAGTTAAAATTTATGAAATACTACATAAAAATATACAATTTTTAAGACCAACTACTTCATAATTCAGTTAGACTTGCAACTTTCAGGTTCACAGAATATATGCTGAATCTTGAAAAAGGCCCTAATATAAAGCTTAGAAACTGTTTCACAAATATTAGGCATTAAATTATATATATACAAGGGAATTTAATAAAATATTTTGAAAAGAATACAAAAAATATTAAAAATGGAGAAGACTCGTACAAACCTGTAACAAGCACTCTAAATTGAGATCGTCTCGCAGGCGGTCCACGACCTCTTCCACCTCTATCACCCATTCCACCACCCCCACCCCTACTATTTCCACGGAAGCCTCCAGGTCCACCACCTCGAGGAAATTCAACACGTAATCTATATCCATCATAGTCATAACCATCTCTAGCGTGAACAGCATCTTCAGCATCTCTACAAACAAAATAAAATAAAAAAACTTGTAAACTAACACTTGAATTAAACTATATAAATATAGTATAATAAATGATTTAGACCCTGGAATATCACAATGTTGTTTAGTACCATTAGATTTTCAAAAAAACCTAATTAAAAGTAATGGGAAGGAAAGGAAATTGAATTTCCAATGAACAACACATGTCAACAGAGATTATTCTTTCCATTAATCCATTCTACTTTATTCAAACAAGTTTCTTACTTCATGGTGCAAATGATATGCCCAAGTATAAATTAAAATACTTTGTACTATTCAAATAAAATAACTGAAATGTTAAATTATTTTATTACTAGTTGAAATAAATGTTATAAAGCTAATATCCTGAACATTGTTTGCAAATGAATGGTAATTTTCATTGAAATAAAACAGTAAATTCAAAGTTCTATAATAGTTTTAATAAATAAAAAGATGTTCACCAAGATAACAAAATAAAATTCTTAAAAAATCCAAAGAAAAGGTGTTGAATTTTTCCCTGTGATAGAATTTTAATTGTACCAATTGAAGCATGAATAGTGGCACGTAAATATTTATACATTCATTGAATTATAAACTTCATACTTCCAAAAGAAGCAAAGATACTTTGAACACATTCTAAGCAATAAGCCCTATTAGAAAGGTGCTCTTTTTTTCAATTACAAGCAATAAAACCCTAATGTGGAAACAATGACAACTTATTAACATATTAATTTTAATTCAAGAAAATAGTTGAAATTAGGTGCAAAAGCTAACCAATTCACAAGAGCGTGTTTTGGACATGAATCAAATAATCATTCACTCAATTCGAATTACTAACAATTCCAAAAACACATGCAAAACCTAATTACATTCAGTTTTCTGTTGAAAGTTAATTATTTATTACGTACGAAGTAAAGGATACGAGAAACATCAGTTTCAATGTGTTAAATACAATCAAAATAGATTGAATTAAAACAGTAGTGTTCATACAGCACATGATCAAATACGTAATACAATTTACACACAAACTTATTATTACTTAATGAAATGTATGGTCTACAGAATGTCACAATCAAAACCTTTCGCGTTGGTAAATGGTTTCAGCTTACTTGAACGATCAGGCTCCCACAAAAATTTACATGGTGCCGACAAATTATAAAATACACTACAGTAAAGGAAAGAGTGGTAAAATATACATCAAAGACACTACTATATTAATACTTAAAAATTATACCTAGGATCTTCGAATTCCACAAAAGCAAACGGTGGTCCTCTTCTGTTCTTTAAATCAACGAATGTTACTTTACCAAATTTGTAAAACAAATCTTGAATGTCCTTCGTTCTAATATCAGGTGGCAAATTTCCAACGTAAATTCGGCATTCATTTCGACCGTAAGACATGTCGGTTTTTTCTATATCACCCTCCACTGTGAAATGTGTTAATTTTCCAAAACAACCACGCTTCCACTGTAACGCTACCAAATCCACAAAATGGCGAAACGTAGATATAGGCGCGAAATTGATTGTTGTTGGGAGTCGTTTACCAACCTAACAACTTTAACCGAATAATATTTTCAGTTTACAGCAAAAAATGTACACGAAACATTTATAAAATGAATACTTATTGCATTATAACTAATACTTACAGATATTTTTCTACACATTAATAGTCGCTTTTATGACAAATGGTAAACACGAAAACGTAAAACTAAAAGGAACTAAAATAATAGTTACGAAATTATTCCTATATGTAATAATTCGGATTCCTGTATACTCCTATGTATATTTTTGTCTGATGTAAAATCAATAATTATTTATAATACGTACCCAAACAAACAATCTTAACTACCTCTTCGTCAGTTTTTATTTCATTTAAATATTGTACTATACAACGTTTCGTCACTCGTTTGAGACTTCTTCGGTATAAAAATTTCGGCCGAAGGACTCCATGAACAACTAAATTTTTGTATTTTAAATCATTCAATATTTATTGTCAGATAAACTATTTAATCGAAACTACTGTTTCAAATAATTATGCTGTGATGTAATTTATAGAATATTTTGTTTATAATTAAATATTAGGTAACTACCTCTTTCTTATTCGATCCTACAATTAACAAAAGACTATAGGTTACTGTGTAGCATCTTGGTCTATTTTTATTCTTAAGAACATAAAAGCATCTATTATTAATTTAAAATTAACAAGTAGATAATTCAATAAACAGAGAAAATTATTTGCCAAAGAAAAATTGGGAGACTTATTCTATCGCCTAATTTTGACTGTTCGTGTGTTTGTCGTGGTCTAGTTTTTAAAGTCTCAAAATGTCTTTAATAAACAATCAACACTTATAGATCTTCTGAAGAAACATTACCAACCTGGAAGCTATTATCTCTAAAGAAGTAATTGTCAAGATATATAAGTTCAAGTAAAATGTCTATCAAAGAAAGCTTATCGAACTTCATCATAAGTCAATAAAACAGCATTATTATAATAATTGTTAAGTGATTGGGAATTGTTTTTAGACAAATGTTTTCAATCATTATTATTCACTATGTAACAACTTTGGCTTGCGTCGGTAACAATGGTTGTAGGTTTTAACCTATAGGAAATATAGAAAATGTGAAACGATAGTCACATAATTTTCCACTTAAGGCTGGCTTATCATACGTCTATAGCACAACTGTGACTGTTTTCTCTGGTACATTTAAAATCTATTTTTCTCTTAAACTTAAAAAACAATTATATTCAAGCCACATGAAAATATTTATTTAAATAACATCCCTTCAATATATTCAAATATCTTTCTTGTGAGTTGTCAGAAATGCCTTGCGAAAATCGATGTGATAAGATCACGACTATATGGTCGAACATTTACGGAAACTTACGACTTGTCACGAAATTGTTTTAGGTGATAGTAATATACAAAAAACGAAATCATTTTTAAATAACTGTATATTTTCTTAACCTGAAAAATTAACAGTGTTTAGCATAGGAGTGTGCTAGCAGAGGAGTTATCAAGCTTTCTTCTGTAACTAGGTAGTCATCAAATGTATATTTGTTTCATTATTACATTCTAATTTACTGTGTTACATATATATATATATAAATTAATTAATACATAGTTTTTATTTTCAAAGAATGTGTTGCTTTCTTCAGTTTTGCTTAGGATGCTGTTTTTGGGCTTAATCATACAATATTTTCCCACCAAACGTTGACGGATGTGTGTCTTTTTTATGCTTCTAGACTCACATCCCATGAGCAGTACCGTAAAAGCAACATTTTCTGACACCATTAAATTGAACATAAATTGGTACAGTAACCATATTCAAAACGGTAAAAACGCAGTAGTGCATGCTTTTATTTAAAAAAAAGCCTGCGGCATGCTGTAATTGAAACACCTGCTTACATTTTAATTTCGTAATTCTTTTTCTCAATCCTCGTCCTAAGCATATGAGTTAATCGAATTACTTTGTTTAATTATTGATTTGCACGTATTTTAAGTTAAAAGTTGATTAAGCATGGAACTTAAGAAGAGAGAAGGTGAATTAAGACTTCGGCATTAGAGGGGGGAGAGAGCGCGCGCTATGCGATGTGTAACAAGTGCATGATGGTCTGATAGAAGACCCTGGTAGAAGACTCTAAGCTCCAGCCAATAGGAAAGCAGGAATTTAGTTTTCAATGAAGAGAATTTGCCCGCAATTGTAGGCGAACTCAGTGTTGCGTAGTCATAGAAAATTCGTTTATCGAAAGTAAGTCGTATATTTTAAATTGAAGAAAGTTTCTGAAAACACATAGTATTTACAGGTAAGAAAGTAAGACATTTAGGTTGATACTATTTTTAGTTAGTAGTTATTAGCGCTTGTAGGGCGATTGCTCATATATTATTATATTATTAAACTGCCACTAGGATATTAAATATTGTTTAAATAATGTATTTGGCCCATTATTAACCGGTAAATCTCCGAAATTTCTCAATTTCAGCACAGACGTGTTATAATCGGGCGTCAGTAATGCACGATATTTGGTATAATTTGCATGGAAATTTTGAAATTTACATTTTTTAAATACTATTTGTGCCTACATTTGCAGGTCGAATAAGATGTCTGACCGCAAAGCCGTAATCAAAAATGCCGATATGTCCGAGGAGATGCAACAAGACGCAGTGGATTGTGCTACACAAGCATTAGACAAATATAATATCGAGAAGGTAACCGCTGAATAGTTTTCAGACACCGGTTTTGTTATTTAACGGAATAGATAAAATTCTGACAACTTCAAATATTTTTGTGTTCTCAGTAGTTCGATGTTGATTCGCCTTAATTCGTAGCTAACATTTTCCTGTTTTTTCTAAAGAATATTAAAGGTGTCATCAAAATTGAATTATTTGGAATGTATAGTTGGCCACAGAGGTATTTGGCTTCATATCTCCTACATTTTGTTTGTTGCTATTTGGAAATTTTCGAGGGTCTTCTGCAAGTGTTTCAGATTTAAGTGTGTGGCAAACTGTTCAAACTTTTTAATTAACAATTCCATGTTCATGTTATAGTGTGGCAAGTTTCTTTGCATAGGTATGGGATAGTTACAGCTACAACTGTATTTCTGTTAAGCATATTTCATTTGATAATGTAATTTGCATGAGCAAATTTTATTGCATTTCAGATGTGCTAATAGGTTATGACAAATGCAAATTCATTGTATCTTTACAAAAGCGATCAGCGAAAAGTTGTGTGGCTTTTTATAGTTTCCATTTTTTGCCACATGGTTTTTAACACAAACTGTAGTATAAATTAAGCAAATTTGCACATTTGTCAGTATAACTATGTACATTTGTAAAATTTTTATCGGACTGACTGAGGATGCTGTAAACAGTTATACAGTGTCAATGTCTTTTTAACACATCCTATACGTGACTCTTTGATTTTATGGAAGTTTCTTGTCATACAACATATTCTGAACTGAACACAAGACACTTCTTAGTTCTATATTTTGCTTTTACAATAGCAAATTGTGTTCATGAATTCTCTTGGGGAAGTGGTCCACTGCGAATAGTGTTCACACACAACAAGCTGTCTCCATCTAGAAGTGTTTCAAATGTATATGCTAGGTGTATGTCCTATGCATACTTTTAAAAAGTCACACTGCAGAAGTACTTTTTTGTAAAATTCTGGATATACATTTGAACATAAAATGTTTACTTGTGGATTTACAGATATAGAGGCCTCGATTTCAGATCTAGTAGGTGTATTTCAGCTTATATTCCTTAATCCATTTTTCCTGATGATTTGGTATTTTTTTACTGATTTAATTATTGTATTTTTTCCTTTTAAGTTTTGTCTTTAATAAGATTATGAAGTACATGATAATCCTTGCTGATCACCATGGCTAACAACTACTTCAGTATCGTCATACCCCACTTGCACCGAGCCTGTGATGTTAGTGTTTCTGTAAGGTTAGATTGTATTTGCTGTTCTCAGGTTTTATGAGTTGAGCAGGGCGGCGACTATAAAACTAGTCCAGTTCCAACATTGGCCCACTTCAAAGCCAGAACATATAGGTGTTCACAGTTGAGGATTTGTGTGTATATAGTACAAGATTTTTTTATTTTTATGAGGATAGAATGTCATCTGGCATGTCAATGAATAGGTAATAGGGATGATACGAAAAAATTTTACTCTGAAAGTATAACTGACTATAATAGATCAAAAGCTGGTCTCCCAAAGAACCTAAAACATCCATTCCTCTTTTATTAGATGATTCTTCACTACTGATATGTCCAAGAATTACTAATTTAAAGCTAATGATAAGAAAAAAAAAATATTGCCCAGGTTTACTCTTTCTAAAATATGCATTAGATTTAATAGTTTAGTATAAATACTTCAATATTGCAAAATAGGATGGGATACTTCACATCAATTAGTAGTTGCAAATTTTTATACAGATCTAGAAATAATATTAATAAGTGTTTTTTTGTTACTTCCAGGATATAGCTGCATATATTAAGAAGGAATTCGATAAGAAGTACAATCCTACGTGGCACTGCATTGTTGGCCGTAATTTTGGAAGTTATGTCACTCATGAGACTCGACATTTCATCTACTTCTACTTGGGGCAAGTTGCAATCCTGCTGTTCAAGAGTGGGTAGATGCAATTGTCCGTCCTAAATTCACAATCTCATTGCCAGGAGGGGGGGAAGTTGAGCGTTCATACAAACAAATTCATAACTATTCATACTTTGCTACCCATTTGTAGAATGATGTTGATTTGTGTTTTTTCTCCAATTACTTAAACTTTGGAAACAGGGACAAATTATTATTTTGTTTTTTATGTTAAGGTACATTCAGTATTACTGAGTTGAAACACTCCCTAAAATTTTTGCAGTATTGAGATTTTGCTCATGTTTCTGATGTAAATGTGTGTGAATGTTCCATATCCACTAAAAGTATATATTATATCAGGAAATGGTCTTTGGAAGAATTGTTACAAGAGGGAAATAAAGCAGTGTTTGTTCTCAGAACATTGTACTTTTAACTGCGACTTGAGCTAAAGCTGTTTAAAATATTTATGCAGCTTTGTTCCAATATTGTGTTCATTAGAGAAATCTTAAGTGATTTTCCTCAAATGTATCATCACCCTTAAATATATAAATATATATATTTAATTTTGTTTTGTTGCATAGTTAACATTCTTGTCCCAGTGTTGTAGTGTTGTCTTTTGTTTATATTTTGACTATTTCTCATAAAGGTATATATAAACTGTATCTTAATTGTGTTCTATTATAAATTATCTTTTCATTTGAATATAATATCTGGCAGCTTTGTAATTTAAATTGTCTTGTCTAAGGGCTATTACTTCGTTAAGATATAAAAATGGTATATTATTATTTAAAATAGGATGCCAAACTGCATTATCTGCTTGATTCTCAAATTATTGAAAATATTTCAAAGAAGAGAGGCTGTCAGGTTAAACCCTACCAGCAAGGCTTCAGCATTTGCAAAAAATGTGTATTATATTGATAATTGTGATAAGAGATGCTGATAATTTAAAGCTTGCAAATTGAGTGCTTGTAAAAGATTTACCGCACAACACTACACGTATGTGGATAGTAATTAAAATAACACTTGTTGTGTGACTTCTCACATTAAATGATATTAAAGTTTAGAGTTGTTTTAATTTATTCTGGTTATGATCTTAAGTTTAGAGAATTTGGTGCTCTCTAATGTCTCCAGAATTAATGGAGAATCTTTATCACGTCTTCTGTAAACTGTATTATATGATATAGAAGCAACATGCATTAAAATACTTATATCACAAGTTTCAAATGCCTTGTGTAGTTTTATCAATTTCCTATTTCCCAAATTATTTTATCTACTTTTGACATTTAAAATATTGCATTTTCTTAATGAATGAGTACTGTCAGAATACATGTAAAATATTGTCTTCTTTATCAACTTATAGTTTGATAATTATTAAGGTCTTGCCTAAGGTCTTTGTAGACTATAATTTATAAGGTATGGGAAAGCAGGTTGGTAGATTTTTGGACTTTCGTAGAAATAGGTAATATGTAGGATGAAATCTTACCATTTTTCCCTACACCAAACATTGATTTTAAATTCAAATAATTTAAAGAAGACCTGTAATTAAACTATCAGTATAGGCCTACTATGCAATACATAATTTGTATCACAAACCTAAGTCAAAGCATTTTTAATAATCCCATGTAACCTTTTACTGAGCTGAATATGTCCATGTTGAAATATTATCAAGGCACACAGTTTGAGAATCACTGGGATAGCTTGTACTGTATATAGAAATAGTTCAGATACCCTTTCATGGGCTCTCAAATTTTTAATTTCCCAATTTTGGAGACTAAACTGAAGTTGGCAGTGTTGTTGGACAGAATTTTCTTAAAAATCTGTGTGTTGCATTCTGAAACAAATATTACAAGGTGAAAATTCAGGGAAGCAAACTTAAGTAAATTCAATATTGTGATATCAGCCCAGCTCTATAATCTCCCAACGTGAAACACTATTTTCAAAAAACTCCTAAAGCCATTGTTTCATCCGAGTTTCAAATAGCAATGACTAAATTCCATTCCTTACTGCTACCTTCCCAGAAGAAAGGCCCCTGTGGACTGGACTTAACTAAGCTGGTTTATATTTATAAGTGTAGCAGTTCTATTTCTGAATTACATTTTTCTTTGCCTACATCATTTCTATTTGGTAATTATTTTCTGTTCCAAAGCAGGCAATGAAACACATCTATTTTTTTTTAAATATCTGCTTCGGAGATGATTTTACTTTATATAAAGTCTAATTCAAATTCAATCTTGAAGACTAATAATTCTTATATTTGATGTTAACCATGAAATGCATCATTATTCAGTTAATAACATTAATGGGAGATAATTAAATGTTATACCCATTATTTGTTGTGTCTTCAATTGTACTAATCCATCCTAATGAAATAAAATTTACAATTCAATTACTTTTAACATACTTGTTTGTGAAATAAATATTTCATACTGGTTTCCATAATATGTGGTCAAGGATAAAACTATTGTTTATATTTTGTAAAAATGGGAAGCTTCCTTTAAATGGTAGTTAAGATGTGAAAGCATAGCCATTTGACATGTTTCAGTCAAACAACTAGGCCCATTCTTGTATAAATGTTCAGTTTTATTGTCCAAAAATTAATGGTTTATACTGTTTGATATATTGGTTTCAAGTTTCTCCTTGAATAATGGATGCCCTTGTAAAAATAATTTCAGATTTCAATCCATAGCCAACAATTGTCAACTAGAATTCCACAAATTCTACTGAAAATATTTACACAGGCATGCTATTACACAAATACCACATCAATCTTGACAATAACTATAATATTGGTTTGTACCAATTATTAATTTCATTTTAATAAATGAGGTTTTAGAACTTTAAATATAGTGTCAATTATTACAACACACCTGTAATGAAATCTAATCTTTAACTTAATGATAAAATCATATGTTTTTAAAAAATATTATTGATAAATTCATGTTTGGGTTAAATAAGAAACCACAAGACTAAATACTCTGCTTGGGCAATAAACAATTGTTACTTTCCTATTTTCTTCAATTGCAATATTACTGAACCAACCTTCTTTCTACATGGTGAGTTCTTTTGTTTTAGTGTACAGGTTACACTAAATCAAATTTGAAGTAAAATGCTAAAGTTGCACATACTGACAATTCCGTATGTTGTATGCAGTCAAATTTTTTTTGTTGCAAGACTTGTGCATACGAAAGTGAAACAAATTAAAAATTTTAAATGAGCATTATGTTTTATTATATTCATACAGATTTGTAAGGTATTAAGTGTAGAATAATTTATTACTAGATTTATAATTATTTTTCTTTGGAAACTGGTTAGCCAATTTAATAGTACAACAATAGAACCAATACTTACAAGAAAAATAATTCCTACTACACTTTCAATTTAATGTACTTTGAATTTTGATCATTACACTAAGCATCTATCTTTTAATGTCAAGGTTTGGCGTACTATATATACATATATATGTCAGGTTAATTAAAACAAGGACAGCAAAGAGATGCGAAAATTACCTGAAGCTCACAGAAGGTAGGCACCATGAAGGGTACAAGATTCTTGAATTTTCGGGCCAGCCATCAACCGGACAGACAAAAACTGCTGCATAGCCGATCACTGGAAATGTCTTCCTAACTTTCTGATGAAGGGGGCGGTGCCTCCGAAAATTCAAGTACTCTAAAACCTCACAAGATGTCTACCATCTATGAACCTCAGGGAAGTCCCCTTCTTTCTGTCTCTCTGTCCTTTCCCTATTAATTGTTTATATATATATATATATATTGTGATATACTTTTTTGTGTATAAAACATTTATTAATTTAAAGTACAAATATGATCAATTTTAATATTTTTCATTTATTAATTTAAAGTGAAGACATGGGCTTAATCTCAGGGGATTTTGGGTCTCTCAAGAGATGGAGTATGCAGTAGCTGAAAATAGAAAGAAAAATCATTGCATATTATTTATCCAAAGCAATGAGCAAGTTTCACAATTTTTTTTATCGCTTACCCACAATTACTGGGCCAACAAACATCCACCTCTCGAATGTTTGTGCGTCTCTCTGGCGTCTTGCAGGATTTGATCACGTCTGCTCACATCCGTCCACTCGTCTGCCTTTTGCGGGGTCGGACCACCTCCGTCCTCTGCTCCACTCGCCTGCCTTCTGGGGTCGAGCCACGTCCTCTCCTCTCCTTGTTTCACTTCTGCTCCACTCGCCCGCCTTCTGCCCTCTGGTGTCGGACCACGTCCTCTCCTTTCCTCCACTCGCCTGCCGTCTGGACGCGAGCCACCCATCGCCTTCCCTTTTAAACCTTCCGACGGGAATTCCCCTATTTCACAACATTTCGGGGTTCCCCGCCCTCATTTTTCCCGCGGGGGTTCACCATCGTCATTTTTTATACACGCTCGGCGGGCAACCACCATCTTTCGGCCGACTAGCCATTGTTGTTGGCCGAACTGCGCCTCATAACGCCACAACCTTACAAAATCCGCTTTTTATCACAATATATATTACATTTTAAGCACAAATAATAATTGTATTAAATTATGTTGAATTCATAAAATTGTCCCAATTCTGTTACTATCCACAACAGAATATGTTACTTAGTATAATTAAAATATTATTTTGATTTCTTTGCTGAATGAAAACAGAATGCTAACAAGTTTAAACCTTATTTAACTAATAGAAAGTTATATCCAAGGACTTCATCATATACTGTATCACTTAGAGACTTTTAAGTGAACCTGTTATTAATACTAAGTACAAGAAACTTATGACGAACTAGAGAATCATTCTTCAGTGCTGTATTTATAGCTAACGGGACATTTGGAAGTTAACAATTGAAATAATTATAAACCATAAATATTTGCCAATGTATTTACAGCATTAACTAGAATACATCAGTTTTACAATTTAAAGCCTGAATGAATTGCAACAATTCCAAATGTAAGATTTTCATATGAAACCCGCTTGAAACCAGCAGAATTAATCATGTTCTTGAACTCCTCCTGAAATTTTGAAATGAGTAAGGTATCAGTAAAGTTACCTATTTATAAATAACTACTATAAATTATATATAAAAACTAAGGATATTGTAACATTATCAAAATAATTAATACAAATGGGGAAAAAGTGTGAGCTTATCTTAAATTGGCAGCCAGTGTTGCCATGTCACATTTTCACAGCAGTTGGCTTCTTTTTTGTGTACTGTGTGGTCAGCCAGCAGCACACAGTACACATCTGACAAGATAACACAATACAACAGTTGCAGGCAAGCCATTTTACTCTTTCCTTATAAATACAAGTCAGGAAATGGCAATGACAGGCTGATTAAAACAATAAGGACAGGAAAGAGAGGTAGAAAATTAGTGGGTTCCATGAAGTGAACAATTGGCAGGCACCTTTTGAATGTGGAGTTCTTGAATTTACTGAGGCACCATCCCCTTCATCACAAGATTAGGAAAACATTCCGACTGATGGCCAGCTGTCGATTTAAAAGTCAAAATTGCTTTGCGACTGGCGTTTGCTATTAAACAACATACAGCACCAACTCTCAATTAAGGTCACAGAATTGATGGGGACTGGGGAGATGCACACATACACCCCCGTATTAACTCGCATATAAATACTCCCATATATTGGCACACACACATGCATACACATCCACATCTTAACACATACATACTAAAAGGAGTATGCATGCATATACTATCACACACACAGCAACATTTTAACAGATACATAGTAAAATGGGTAGATATGTACTTGTACAGTTATGGGCGGTCAGTTTGGAGGGGGAGAAGGTGAAGGTTACTATCTATGGGATGTTGAGTCCAGGTCTGTGTCTAAACTGCAAGACATGTTGGAAGAAGAGTTTCCTTTGTAAGGTGGATCTCAGCTTCTGAAGAATTGGGGGAAGGGCTTTGAGGGGGGTTAGTGTGAATCACTGATGTTGGGGCTCCAGGCATATTCAGCTATGGGGAATGGGGTTTTTGAAAGTTGAACTGTGCTCCCCATTTGGGGAGGGATCTCAGTCTGGCCAATGTAGAAAGAAGGCTGGGCATAGTGTACAGATTATTTTGTAGATTGTATGGGAAGAGAGGAAGATTGTGATGGGTGGAAGTATAGGGCAGACATGGTACCTGTTCCCACAGCAAGGTTAGCAGCCTCTGGTGGGTGGGGGAGTTGGGAAGGGGGGATTATATTGTTGGACCAGAATGTTGTGGAGGTTAAGTGGGCATCGAAACGTAACCTTCGGACAGGTGGGGGGAATGTTTTTAATATCTGGGTTGGATTGCAGTCCAGTGTAGGCAGAGAAACGAGAGAAGGTAGGGGAAGATTATGTTCTGTTTGTTGGTCCAGGTTGGGGTTGGCTATTTGGGCAGTGGAAAGGGCATTGGAAATTGTTAGTGGAGGAGGTCTGTGGGGTGATTCCTGTCACGGAAAGGATTGAAGATGCAGTTGGTTTATGATGCCAGGCTGTCCCAAGTGGAACAGTTGTAAGTTGTGCTATGCTGTAGGGAAGGAAGCTTTTGGTGGCAACTGGAAAAGTAGACATACTGTAGGGTGTTGGTGGGTTTTATGTGGACAGTCGGTTTTAGGTCTGAATTTAGGTGATTGTCAACATCCAGGAATCTGATGATGGGGGAGTAGTTCCAAGTTAAATTGATGGGAAATTTGGGTTGCGGTTGTATAGGGCATCTGGTCTGTGGGCCCACAGTATGAATATACCAGAACTAGGTTAAGGGTTTGAGTATGGAGGAATTTTGATGTTATTCTAGTTGTCCCATGAATAGGTTGGCATAGGAAGGACCATCTGGGTGCCCATGGCAGTGTTTCTTATTTATTGGTAAATTTTATTTTTGAAGAAGTAGTTTCTGGTTAGGACAAACTGGGTGAGGTTAATCAAAAATTGGGTGTTTGGGAGGAAATTTGGTGGTCTGTGATACAGAAAGTGCTCAAGTGCCAACAGGTCACTGTTAGTGTATTAAAGACAACATAGTAGTGTTTCCTGCTACAGTGGTTTGGGTAATGTGATTTACATCTCCTCAGCCCCCATCAATCTTTGCCTTTTCCCTGACCTTCAAGGAGAGAGAAAGTTTGTGGTTTATTGTTTACGAACAAAACATAGCTGTGAAGCAATTTTGACTGTTCGGTCAACAGCTGGCATCACTCAGAATGTTTTCCTAATCTTCTGATGAAGGGGACGGTGCCACCGAAAATTCAACTCCATACTCGACATGGTGCCAGACATTTGACGACTTCAAGTAAGGCACCAATTTTCTATCTCTTTCCTGTTATTATTAAGTTTATATATACAGTTCTTGAATTTTTGGAGGCACCGCCCCCTTCATCAGAAAGTTTGGAAGACATTTCCCGTGATCGGCTAGCCGTCAACTCAAGTTGAATGAGGGAGAAAGGAAATTCACTTTGTCACTTTAAGCATAGAATTATGTTAAGCGTAGTGAGGAATGGAAGAAGAAAGAAAGACTGAAAATACTCTGTACTGCCAGTAAGTCAGTGACTGCAGCCTAATCGGTTAATGGCATTCTGTTGCTATAGCGGAGTTCTGTGATGATCCCGGTTTGTGTCCCAGGGGTGCTGAATTTTTTCAGTTTTTCTTTCTTCCTCTCTACACTTCACATATGTCTACCTCGGAGCACAATTCTATGTTGAGTGTATGACGTAAAGTGAGTCTCCTACATTTCGATCCAAATATCAAATGTGTGATTTCGTCATGTTTTAAACATTTTATTAATTTGTAATCTATATATACACACAAACATTTATCCTGAGTCATATGCTTTGCATTCTATTTGTGACAAATAGATTTCTTTCATAATGTTTTGACAAACAGTACCATGATTAATAGTGTCAAGATGATGCCCACTCTGTACTTTAACATTAGCACAATGGAGGTTTCATTATAAAATCTAATTACCAGATCTTTAAAACAGTATTCTGTTCCAAAATGTATTTTCAAACCAACAAACTTGGAAAAATATTTAGAATTAATACATACTATATAATTATACTATACTATTTACACATCCTAATAAGGTGAGGAATGAAAGGAAAAAGAAGTGGAGAGCAGCTAAATGGTGTTTACTTGGAAATTTAAAAAAAATCCTCTAGTGTGATAATTTCTAATGTAATGTAATCTCTTACCTGATCTGGAAACTGTCTAATGCTTTCAACCAAATACTGATAAGGTTTCCATTGGCCTGCTATCAACTGACCCATTACTGGTATAATTTGAAATGAGTACTGGTCATAAGCCCTAGAAGATAACATGTTAAAACCTGAAATTTAATCTTAGAAAATAATACTGGTTGAGTAATATTTATACAGTATATACATAAGAACAGTAGAGGGTAAAAGGGATGGAATCCGCTAAGCAGATTAGGGACGATGTGCTAGTTATGCGGAAATGTAAAGGCTTGCACAAGATAAGTTAGCATGTAGACCAGTCTTAGGACTGAATACCACAACAACAACAATGATTTCTACTTCTCAGACAATTGCTCAATAATCTCCTAATGAAAAAAAAAATTCATAGCGTTAAAATATTCAATAGTGACGTGAGTTTAATTCAATTGAGGGCAGAAGGTTGATTCTACAGCATTTCAAATAAAATATAATGAATTTCGGATATATTAAAAATAAATGTTTGCAAGTCGCGAACGAAATGGAATTTAATCGATACTTCTCCAGACCTAAGTCAACGAAAAAGTAAATCAATATGATAAGATGGTGCAGCGTCGTACCACCCTGTTCCCAAAGACATATTCGGAAGCCTCACTCAAAAATTAAAATGACCTTAGAATTAAGAATAATTAACGAACACCTGTATGTAGTCAAATCAGTTTCCACCTAAAATGATTGCGATTTCAACCTACTAAGAATGGTTTAAATCAAAATGACCCTAAAATATCACAGTTATGTGTTAAATTAAGATGTACTTAATGTAATTTTTAAAAATAACAGTTGCAGTGCCACTACAATTCTTTCCGTAAAGAAGGAAATCGTTTTCTTGCAGAAATGATATTTCGGATCCAAATTTACTAAATGCGCGAATATTGTTTTATCTAAACCCCAATAAGGGTTTCTTCCTCGGAAATACTTGATAATTCTACAGAAAGATGTAGTCATTCATGAGAAATAGTTACTGCTAACCTTCGTCCAGAGAAAATTAATTGTAAAGTAGCGCCCAACAACATCAACAGTAAGCTATTTCATTAATTATTAATGGGATACCTTCATATAAATATATGACACAAAAGTTATAAGTTAGTTACTTTCGACTCAGGTCTCACATTTACGTATTCGGTAGGGCTTTTTGCTACAGTCATTAAAGACGCACAGACAAAACCTTGCTTCACTTTCCACATCCCCCTTTTTCCATTCCCTACCTACGCCATTTAAGCTGTGTCGGCTGCTTCAGGATCACCCTCATGTAGCCTGTTACCCACCCAAAAAATAGAAAACCATTTTTAATAATAAATGGGTAGTATATATACACGTAGTACTGATGCTGTATGCCATTTTGTGGTATGGAGTTGCATGCTTGTTGCGCTTGCACAATTGTCGATGCCACCAGATTTGTAGGCCAATAATGTCCCATACGTGCTCGAAGGGAGAATGATAATGCTGCTGTCACCGAATGTGCCGAACAGAGCATTGAAATGCTGTTCAGTATTGAGAGATAATCAGATTTTTCTCCCTTCGAGAACGATTGGGACAACATTGGACGACAAATCCAGCGCCATCTGAAATCAGTACGGACAGCTGCTACATTAAATGAGTAAGTGCAACTAGCTTGGAACTACATTACCAAATTGCGGCTACGAAAGCCGTTATTAATGTACCATAACTCCTCTCGCGTTTACTTTATGCTGTGTCCTTGAAACTATGATGAAATATAAGTTACCTACTTTGACGAAATTTCTATTCACTAAAGTAATTTCTTCTTGGTGATTAGATTTCAATTTGCACCAGTGTATATGTATTACCTACTTTCCCTCAAATGAGATGATCCAATGTGGCAATTACCAAGAATATTAGCGGATAAATAGCACAGATGCTCTCTTTCTTGATCAGATTCATATTCCCTTTCACTCCTTTATTTCTTTCCTCTCGCAGTAATTGATGACTTTTTCTCTTATGCATGACTATAATACGCATTTGGATTTCTTTACCTGAGATTTAAGCATTTGCAAACCAAAGTAATAGACAATTCATTAGAAATAAAATATAAGATTTATTAGGTAAATTAAATCGACAGTTGAGAATGACGTAAGCAGTAAATTAAAACATCAGCCTACAAAAGCTTCATAAGACAGCAGCGGCGAAACACGACAAATGAAAGCAAGCTGTCGGTCCCGAGTTTTCTACGCCAGGCGTGGCATGTTGGTCATCAAACCCGCTAGACTTTTTTACAAATATTTATATTCATATATTCCGAACCATGCAAGATATCTAAACACGAAGATGGAAGTTAAAATTACTGTTTTAATCCATAAATTTTCCATTGAAATTCGTTGAACCGTTTCGGAGACTATCTAAGACATACTTTCAGACAGATACGAATTTTAAAAGTCGTGTATTATTAGCCATCGACTAAATGGCAGATTTCACTGAAATATTGTCTCTTATTTTATTTATTAGTATAGATCACGGGTGCTCTCGAGAACAATTTGCCGATAGAGATCTATTTAAAGATTTTGTTTTAATTGATCCTCAGAATAATCCCCACATCACTTTCTTTTGTCGTAATAACCCCCTGCTAGCGGGAAAGGCGGATTTATCAAAGGAACGCGCGGTACTTGTCAAAGAAAAGCCGCGACGCGCGACGTTTTTGATCCCGTCGATTTTTTTTATAAACTTCGGGTGGTGTCTTTGGCGGCACGCTTACAAACAAACCGTTGTTTAAGTACTTGAGAACATTCGAGACTTGGTCCGCAACGATATAAATGCTGTGCCTGTGGAAGGTAGATCAGTTAGGCTGTCCGGACTATTTAACACACTTTTTACACTCCTATTTGAGTAAGACACTTTTACGTCTACTGGGATGGAAAGGCTAGCCCTATTAGGACAATACAAAGTGGGGTGCCCCAAGGAAGCTGCCTTGGGCCAACTTTGTTCAACATATACATTAATGACGTCCCCAAGATGCAACTTACTTCGCAACCGCGAAAAAGCTCCTGCGGTCCGTACAGAGCTTCCAATACTCGGCAAACCGCTGGGAGAAGACCCAGGCCATATTGTTCACTAGAACTAGAAAACTCCCCATAGTAGACATCGTAGCAGGGGGAACCAAAGCCCAATGGACTAAGTCCGTAAAGTACTTAGGACTAAGACTGAACGAACGACTGACCTTTGGGGAACACATTAAAGAGACCAAAGCGAAATGCTACTTAGCAATAAGAAGCTTGTCCCCGATGTTTAAAAGCCGTGGACTTACCCTGAAAACTAAGCTCATGCTTTACAAGGCAAATACTTTAGGATTACATATGTAGGGTATAGGGCAGATACGTTCTATGATGAAGCGAACGTATCCCCCTATGATGGCATTAGGTTAATTTCAAATAGAAAAAGTTTACTTAGGGATAGACCTTGTAGATTTAGTATAGGATAGCCAACATAGGATAGGTAAATAGTAATAATATAGGTTAACTGTAAAATTTAGTATTAGGGCATGCTAACAAAGATAATTAGGCAAATGATTCAAAAAAGTTTAATCAGAAACAGAGGCAAGGGCCACTGCCCGGTACTCGTGAGTACAACAGACCTGGCGACCATCAAAGAAGGGCGGCGGAGTAGGAGTCAGTCCGAGTTGTAACTTGAAGGCGATACGAAGTTTTTTAATAAATAACACAAAGTGAGTGCGGCGAAGAGAAATAAAACGTACCATTTTAATAACGATTGGGAGGAAGAATTTTTATTTATAAGTGCATTCGTCCCATTTGCCGTTCGTTAGTTGCAATACCTAAGCGTGGGAACTTAGAGAGGCATCATAAAAACTAAAAAAAGAATTTTCCGCAGAAAAGTGAATTTGATAACTTGTTTGAAGAAAGAACAAACCATATTCACAAGACCAGTCAAACAATAAAAAGCTGCAACGATCGCCACTTTTAAAATATCTCATGTATTGACGAAACACAAGAAACCATTTAAATATGGAATGGTTGTGAAGGATGTATTTATTGTAGCGGGTGAGACTTTATTTGGAGATATTAAAAATAAAACAGAGATTATGTCTGCTATTTGAGAACTTGAGTTATATCGTCCGACTGTCACAAGGCCTGTTGAAGTCATGAGCAAGGACATGGCAGAAAAACTAAAATATGATATCATGGAATGTTCATACTTTTCTTTAGAGTTCGAAGGATCCACCGATATGACAGACACCGCTCAGCTGTGTACTTTAATTCGAACGGTATTCAATGACATGTCGGATAAGTAAGAGTTTTTGACAACGATTCCTCTCAAAGGAAAGACCCGTGGCGAAGATATATATGACGTTTTCTTCAATTTTGTAATCGATGGAGCTCCAGCAATTACTGGAAACAAAAATGGTTTTGCTACATTATGTCGAGCTAATGACGATTTCGCTTCGTTTTTCTCATTCCATTGAATAATCCATCAACAAGTTTTGTGTTCCAAAGTTCTAAACATGGAGGAGATTATGGGCATTGCAATAAATTTTCCATACGTGCCCGTAGCTTGCAACGATGGCTCTTCAAATTGCAGATGGAAGATAGTGAATCAGCTGAACACACTGATTTAGTTCTTCATACGAACGTCAGCTGATTGAGTCGCGACAAATTACTAGAAAGGTTTCAAGAATTATTGCCCGAAATAATACCTTTTCTGGATCAAATACGTGATGACATTCAGGTGCTAAAAACGGAAAATGGCTGACTGATTTAGCATTGTTGGCAGACATCAAAATGAATCATTAACTTGGAGCTTCAAGGTAAAGGAAAATCCATTATTGAGATGATTAGCGTAATAAACGCATTCAAAAGTAAATTGCAACTTATGATGGATCAATATTTTCCGTCTTTGAAAGCAAGGATTCCTTAGTTAAATCTTGATATTTATGTGGGAAAATTATTAAATATTTTGGGCGAATTTGAAAGACGTTTTTATGATATCAGTAAATTGGCAAATATCGCATCTTTTATAAATTATCCTTTTTTGCATAAAACATTGAGGAATGTGTTAGTGAAATAGCAAGTCAGTTTAACATGGACTCATCTTCTGTTGAAAGTGACCCTGAAGAACTGCTACATGACCCCGGCTATAAGAAGATATCGCACGATCCGACGCCCTCGGCTGTACGGAGAACGAATGAGCTCATCCATACGGCAGAAATTCTGACCAAGATGAGGCTATGAACACCTAGGACACCCACTCCTCCTCGGATATTATGCCTGCCGAAAATTCTCAAGACAAATATACCGTTCAGGTCGATTGTCGGCGCTATTGGTTCTGCAACATACCACCTAGCAAAGTATCTGGATTAGCCCAGGGGTTGTGAAGTGTGAACATCACATTAGGAACTCCGTCGAGTTCGTGGACATGTTACGAAAAGTTCGTATAGGACCACACGGGATCATGGTCAGTTCTGATGTTGTCTCCCTTTTCACAAGGGTGTCTACAACCGACAAGTTCAAATTACTAGAACAATTTCCAACAGGTTAAAAAGCTATTCCACCATGTTGGAGGTGAATACTATGAACAAGTTGATGGCGGGGCGATGGGTTCTCGGCCATTGCCAATTTCTATATGGAGCGCTTTGAAGATGAAGGGTTGAATACTGCGCAAATGGAGTGAAGCTGCTTTTCAGATACGTCGACAATAATTTTGTTGCATAAATAACGCTTGGGCTTCCACCCGGGTCATTATCGGCTTACGTCACGAAGTTTCGATGGCATTCACTGCCATCATCGTGTCAGCGTCGTTTATATAGCTTCCGTCTGGGCGCCTAGCGCGTGTTGTGTGCGTGTCGTACGCTAACTCAGGTGATACCGCCCTGACTCGCATCATCCGCTATCCCCATGTCGCCTGGAAATACTTCTTGGTCTTCTGAATTAGATTTTGGTCTGATTTATGAAGCAGGAGGAGGACTTCTCATCTTGTCTATAGCTGGCTAATATTGATCTCATGGTTTGTAAGTTGGTATCCTTGGTCTCGGTTCAACAAGTCTTTAGAGCTCGTTTTTATGGAATCAGCTCCATTAACACTCTTTTCCTGGTAGTTATGACATTTGTGAAGAACATTAGCATCGTCAAATCGAATCTTATGTCCCGTATGTAATGAATGTTCCGCAACCGCTGACTTCAACGGCTGCTTGATGCGAATATTTCTCTGATGTTCATTTCGTCTTCCTTCAATCGTTCTTATTGTTTAACTAACATAGTTCAATCCACAATCACAGGGGATTTCATACACATCTGGTTTCTCGAGGTTTTTACTAGGCGAAGTAAGTCTCGAATTTTGTTCTGAAACCGGTAAATTGTCTTATAATTGTATTTTTCCAGCATTCTACTTTTTTTTCCGTCGATTGAGGTATAAAGAATAAATTCTGTTACGATTTCCTTTGAATTGCTGGTGCTGAATCTCTCTTCGTTTTTGGAAAAGGCCTTTGTAACTTAGGTTTGTGAATAACAATTCTCACGTAAGGCGTCGGAAATTAATAGTGGACCGTTGACTAATGTTTTAAGTACTGACATTGTGCTGGTGGGAGGCAGCTGATTGCGTTGAGATACAGGTCTGTATGAGTGGGTTTTCATTAGCCCCCATGGCCTAAGGGAACATCTTGTTTCCACGTGGTTATGATATGGCTACACGAGTCAGTAGGTTTTCAGGGGTAATAAGCCCGGTGCAATCCAAAGGAGGAAAAGCAAAGGGGCTGCTGCCCACCACCACGGCATCCCTGCCATATGCACTAAATAATACTAAATTATAATATATTTTCCAAACTCAGGAATTGAGAGACTAGTTAAAGTAGGAATGTAGTATGACCACTTTTTGTACTCTTTTCCTTTGAGTGGTAATAATAATTGTGAGAGGCAATAAGAGCTGATAATTAAATTTCAGTGAAGAATTATGAAACTTGAATGAAATGTAATGTGAAGCAGGTCAAATGCTAAGAATAAGCTACATTAGTATTTAGATGTGATCTATTGATATCATTAATATAAAGGGAATAAGGAATGCCTTATAAGGCATATAATTAAAATTCCAAATAAATTATGAGGCTTGTTGATTTTAAATTGGAATTTAAGAAGACAGTTTGGTCACTGCTTTCAGATTTATAAATTTCAGCATACTTTAAAACACAAGGTAGACTCAAAGCTTTTACTAAATATTTATATTAAAGATTAGTAATTAAATTTGAGTTAAAACTCACCATTGTAGATATTTATTATTTACATGACTGAATTCAAGACAAAGAAATCTTCCTCCTGGTTTCAGAACACGATATGCTTCTTGTAAAACTTTATTTATATGTGTTACATTTCTTATTCCAAATGCAATGGTGTAGGCACTATAGACACAGTCTTGAACAGGTAAATTTTCAGCATCACCATGTAACCAGCTAATGTTATTGCATTCTAAATTAAGTTTCTCTGCACGTTGCTGGCCAACTTTTAACATTTCTTTATTGATGTCACAGACTGTGACATGACCAATATCTTCAATCTTGTCCTGTTTACAATTTGAAGCTACATATTTCAGGAATCGAAAGGCTATGTCACCTATTGATAGAAAATATAATCCATTTTACATACTAACAATTAATAAAATGGTGTAGTCATAATTACTATTTGAAACAGTGATTTGTTTGATCTATTCTTTAAATAATAAAGACTAGACAGGATTTTTAAACCATGGTCAACACCTCCATCTTCTTCAGCCAATTCAAGGCCTAGGCCTACCAAGTCGACTGTGGACCGTCATCTTACATGACACATTAAGAATTTGTAAGTTAGTTAATTTTACATGAAATCTTCCTTGGTTGCTTATACATAAGGATGTGACTGTGTCAAAATAATTAAAATAGTAAGAGTGGAAAGGAATGTAGGCATATTTCCTTAAATTGAAGTTCGGCAATGACATGTAGTATAGGAGTAAGTGGGTTAATGCCTCTAAAAATTGGAAGAACTTCCCCCTGAACCTGAGATACACCAATCACTTTTGCCCTGTTTATGAATTCAAATTTTACTATTTCAATAGATGTTTTCCAGTAAACGGCTAGCCGATTATTACAAATTTGTGAACCAATAAATTTAGCTAAACAGGAATATCTGATCAATTTACTTATTTCAACATTTGTATTATGAATATATGATAAAATATATAAGTAACAGCTAGCTTTGAGCTCTTGTATTTATGAGGAAAAGCATATTCCAAATTTCTTGACATTGTACAACTAATGAATCAACTCAATGAGTGAAAAGAATTTTCTTTTAACTGTAATGACTATTCTTTTCAAGTACAACAAACAATGTTTTATTATGGGATAATCTGTAAATGAATGCCTGTAGACTGCCAAATGAGTAAAAGAATATTTTGCTGACAATCTACATGCCAGTGCATCGCCAAGCAATTGATGTACAATACAACTTCAGGATCAAAACTAGTTGTTGTAATTTATGTCTCCAGCAGTTATGTTTGGAACAACACTTCAGCATAGGAACACAATAAAACCTTTAAGTATTCTTCCCAAATTAACACATTACATAAGTATATTTAAATGAGGATGTATTTCATTCAATCAAGTAATGAACATAGTGTGTTAAATAGATTAGTCATAACTCTAATTGTAGAAGAGCTCATGAGCAATATCAAAAGCGCTTAAATATTTCAAGATCAGTATTTCATTCAATCAAGTAATGAACATAGTGTGTTAAATAGATTAGGTATAATTCTAATTGTAGAAGAGCTCATGAGCAATATCAAAAGCACTTAAATATTTCAAGATCAGTATCATACAATGATTATATGTAACAATTTTCTTTCATAGGAAATGTTAACATTAATGAACAATAGGTACTAAACTGCCGACCTCCTTTGGTCTAGTGGCTAGCATAGCTGCCTCACAACCCATGTGTCCTGGATCAAATCCTGTCACGGGCTTAGACATTGTTATATATTGGTCACAAAGACCAGGATTAAGACTGCCGTGAATCAATATGCTGACCATGTGTCACTCCAAATTCAGAATGTGTCATGCAATATGACAGTCTGCAGTCGACATTGTAGTCCCAGGCCCTCAATGGGCTGTAGAGCCAAAGAAGAAGAAGAGGTACTAAACTGATGTAATAAAACAGCTTATGAAAGTCAAAAGATTCTAAAACAAAAGTATACAAACCAGTTCCTCCTGCAACATCTAATAGCCGAGTCCCCTCTGTAGGTGCCAATCTCTGAATAAATATATCCTTCCAAACACGATGAATTCCAAAACTCATTGCATCATTCATTTGATCATACGAGTTGGCAACAGCTTCAAATACACTGTTCACTATAAAAATACATATGATTTTGAAAATTTGAAAAAGAAGTAAATAAATTCTTATTTTATCTAAATTAAGCAAGAAACAAGTCTAAGCTTACTAATTAAAGAAGTGTACATTATTAAAATGTATTATGATAATAAATAATCATTGTTAATAAAGTATAAATTCTTCTCGGGTTTCTAACCGGGTCAAAGATTTTTAACAGTGACATTTCGATGGCTTGCTCTAACCCGGTTGGAAACCCAAGAAACATGCCATTCACCAGGAAAGACCTCATACTTTAATTGTTAATAATGTTGAATTCCATATCTCTAAACGTTCATTCAAATATGTATTATAGCCTGGGAAAACTCTACAATTCTATATACTCTAAACTTTCCCTTCGCTAATAGATATGCCATTTTTAATATTATCAAAACCTGGTATATACATACATTAATGCAAATTTTTTGTGGAACCTTGTTAAGCATGCCTTACAATAATAACTCAATCTTGTTTGGAACATATTTTAATCACTTTCTTCCTTTCTACTATTCTCTTGGAAAATCATCCTCTTGTCATCAATGGCAAACCTGAGCTTTAATTATATGTAAGTCATCACCCTTCTCTCTATCCTTTCCATAAAATAGTTTTAATTATTAATTATCTTGACAAAGTCAAACCGTCTTGCCATTTAGAGACACTGTCTGACGAAGGGACATAAGATTATTGAAAACACACTTTTGTACTTCCATGCAAGTCAATGCCTACTATCAAATTAAATTAACTTAATAACTTTTTTCTGTTATTTTTCCAATCCCATTTTTTTCTTTTCTACTATTTCAGCTTATTTCTCCTTATGCTTTTATATTTACATATATATCCTAAGGGGAGTTGGCATCTGTTCCACTTGGGACAAACTGTCATTGGATACCAACCACATCTTCATTACATTCTGTGACTGCAACTACCCCACCGACCACCTCCAAAAAAATAATAAACTGGGCCCTCTCTACTGCCCAAATAGCCGATCCCACCCCATACCAACATACTACATAGTCTTCCTCTAACAAAAACCTATTTCCCTGGACTATGTAAACTCTACTATTTTCTCTGCCTGCCCTACAATCCAACCCAGAAATAAAGAACATTTTCCTAGGGTTACCTTTAGGTGCACCACTTAATCTCCACTACATATTGATTCAACCTTACAAAACCCATTCAGAGGCTGTAAACCTTTAAGTAGAAGCAGTTGCCAGGTCTGTCCTACACATCCACCCACTACATTCTTCCAGAATCACGTCAAGAACACTACCTATAAAATATAATCTGCCTCTCCTCCCATACAATCTACAGAATCAAGTGCACAATCTGCCAAGCCTTCTGCATCAGATTTACAATGAGACCCAACCCTGAACAGATCTCCAACAACTGTAGGACAGTCAATCTTAAAAACCCAAATCCTCATAACTGCCCATACCCATACCTCAACCTATGCTTCACACTTACCTCCTCTCCCCATAATTCTTCAGAAGTTGAGCTCCATCTATGGGAACTCTCCTTCCAACAATGTCTTGCAATTAAGACAAAGCCCTGACTCAATCTTGACCACAAGTGCATCTGTACCCATTTTACATAGTATGTATGTGTATGCATTGATATGTGTGCATCTCCCCAATTCCCATCAATTCTTTGCCTCTTCCTAAAATTCGTTGAGAAAGTTGGTGTCTTGGTGGAATCCATGGTTTAAGAGCAAAGTAGCCGTACAGCAAATTTTAGCAGCTGTCTGTCACTAGAAATGTCTTCCAAACATTCTGATGAAGGGGGCGGTGCCTTCGAAAAGTAGAGCTTCAAACCCTACATGGTGCCTGCCTTCTGTGAACCTCTTTCCTGTACTTTTTTAACCTGACAATGTCATTTTCCTGACACACACAGGCAAGGACTTGATGGGGATGTGTGTTAATATTTAAATATTGACACCTTTGTCAATATTGGGGCGTTAGTATGCATCTCCCTAACCCTCATTAAATCCTTGCCTCTTCCCAGACCCGCATTGAGAGAAAAAGTTGGTGATCTGGTGGGATCAATTGTTTATGACCTAAGTTAGTAGCACAGCAAATTTTGGCTGCTCAGTCATCGGCTAGCCGATCACTGGAAATGTCTACCTAACTTTCTGATGAAGGGGACAGTGCCTCCAAAAATTTAAAGAACTCCAAACCTTAAAATGTGCCTACTATCTATGAACCTCAGGTAAGTCACCTACTTTCTATCTCTCTTTCCTTAACTTATTAATTATATATATATATATATATATTGTAAGGTTTACTGACTCATGTGGGGGGACTAGTTTTTGCAGGGTTGAACAAGTATGTTGCAGAGGTTGAGTGGGCACCTGAAGGAAACCCCTGGGCACATGGGGAGAATGTTCTTAATTTTAGTTTGTATTGCAGTCCAGGTGGAGAAAATGGTTGAGTTTGCATAGTCCAAGAAAATAGCTTGTTGGCGGAAGACTACGTTCTGTCTGTTGATTCAGATTGACAGCAGAAATGGTCCAGGCTATATGCTTGTGGAGGAGGTCCATGAGGTAGTTCCCATGGAGGAATGTACTGCCCATAAGCCAAATTAAGTTACAATATGAATATTAGCATTTAATACACACTACAGCCACACATTTTTCTGTTGGCCAGAAAATAAATACATACTATATTCAGACACCAACTCAGAAATGTAACTTATTTGGTAACAGAAAACATGATTTTAAGTTTTTGAATATATGAAATTTAAGTCAGCTTACTAGAAATTTTTAATTACCAAATTTAAAGTTTTAAAAATTGGTTAATATAATTAAGTTAAAAAAAATGGCTTAGTGGCAGTCATTAAGTTTGTTTTATGAATAAAATTTTTATTGACTCAGTTTCCATGTATGGTATTCAATACGCTTCATGAAGTAATTAAATACAAGTAACATCCACATCAATATCAAATATAAGTAGTGATCTGAAACTAGTTTAATTCAATCGTCGTACCCTTTCCCGCTTTTTCGTGTTCCAACACAGTTTGAAAACCAAAATGAGTGGTCTCATTATTTTTATCAGTACTTGTTGAAATGCCGGCTATCCGTCTTGGGAAACAATAACGTAAAAGGCAAAATGATTCTTTCAGTTTTACACCTTTATTGACGTAAACCATTTTAAATGTAAAATAAAATAGTTAACGTATGGTACTTTACTCCCGGCTAGTATAATGTTTCCTTTTACATGATAAATAAAGATGCTTGAAGTAAATTATCCAGTGATGATATAAAAGCCAAAGAGTACCTTATAAAAGTACTATTTACAAAGATCATATTAATAATGCACTTTGACTCTTTGGCTTTGACAATTACAATCAAAGAGTCTCAGACCGATTGTGCAGCTATACATATTAAATAAGTTAACGAATAATATTCAAGCAAACAAAATTAAATGCAAACAAATTATTTCTTTTAAATGGTTAAGCATTTTTTGAAATTGTAATTAATACTTCTTTCATTTTTATAATAATATAAATTATAAATATAAAATGTGTATAATTATAATAATATAGATTTACAAAATATACATAAAATTGATTTTATACTAAATTGTCACATTACAGGTTAATGAAAATGAATGCAAATTGTAGCTGAAAAGGTGTAAAAGGATACCGCAAACATGCAACCGATGTCTGCATTTAAGTGAATGTTGAAAGTACGTTATCGAAGACTGACCATCCCATGGTATGGAACTGACCATTTAAAACTCGGCACGAAAAATATAAAAAAGAAGCCAGGATTGAAGGATTTTATATTTCGCCGTAGGGAAAAACAGAAGAGGAATGCTATAAGTTAAAGGATTTAAGTAACATTTCAGAATAACAGTTAGAGTTAGTAATTTGCAAATATTTGAAATGAAACCAGAATTACAGTGTGAAAAAGAAAAAGTGGAAGGACTTAAACGTGGGCTTGGGGAAACAGAAAGGTTGCAACGTGTCCTGGAACAAATGAATGAATTTCAAATTCGAATTAAGAATACATATTTAGTAATGCAATGCAATTTAAATGAGGAGCTGAAAATCAAGTTGACCAAAAACGTAAATTTAATGAAAAATGCTTATTATGAAGATAACGTTGTCATAGATAAAAGCATGCAAGGAAAGATTTCCAAGTGGCTACAAATTATGTTGTGAATGCAGTTTCATTTTGAATGTACTATTCATATTATTTTTATGAGATTGACATTTTAATTTATTTGTGCTGAATAAATTGAAAATACAAAATACATAAGCTGATTGACGTTTAATGTTGAATATAATAAAGTTACTGTGGTGCCTCATGTCCCCCACATTGAATCGGTAAAGCAAAAATAATGTAGTTTAATAGTCCACCGAGTCGCGTACAGCAGGACGAAAGAGAAGGGTGAACCCCCCCCCCCCCCTTTATGGCACATATGTTAGAAGATTTTAAATTCACAATTAAATTAATTGTAATAAAATTAACTATTCTTTCTTTTATAATTTCCTTATTATTGTAATAATATTGTGGGTGTAACAATATAACACCACATTACGGAGTACGATGTACGGGAGCAGTCCATGCTTTTTTCCGATCGCTTTCCCACTGGCGATTCCGAAAGCTATAGAATTTAAAATCTGGATTTTTTAAAACTGTATGAAGGCACTGAGGAACGAATTAAATTTTGCCATAAATTTTCCTCATTTTTAATCATTAGTTTCATTTAAATCATCAAATGCAGCGTGTATTGAATCCAATAACGAAAGCCGGTACCACCACTTTACTTACACAATTCTCCACCTGAGACAGCAAGAGTCGCCGTTAGTCAGGCGTATAGATTTAATAATTTTCTGTCTGCCTGTGGATATATTCAACAAAATGTTACTTGTAATGCATGATATCATGAAAAAATATAGTTTTTGGTAACGCAAGGTAACTAACTATTTTTATATACAAAATTGGCATATTGGCCACAAATAAAAATGCCAAACTTTTCGCACTGATTTTGCACAATATTAGAAATATTTTTAAAAAACATTATTCATACATTGACCGTTGTAGAGTGGACAGCACCATCTGGTGGGGAATCTATAAATCTAGACAGTCATTCGGGTGAACTTGGACAGTGCGGTTGTGTGTAACCATGTGATAGAAATTAAGTTACCTTCGAATCCCCAACAATTGGTAGCAGAGCGTGGTTCGACAATACGGACAATTACAAACAAGAGAAGTGAAATTTTACAAAAACGCGAGTGATAATAAAATGGAGCTGTCAACACAAAGAGTCGAGATTTTGCGCGGGGACAATTACCTAACGTGGTCGTTAAAAATGGGTGCCATTTTGAGAAAAAAGAAACTTTACAAAACAATTATCGAGAAACCTGAGCCAGTATGGAGAAATGAAGACGAAGCAGAAAAAGAAGAATGGGAATACAAAAATGATGAAGCGTTTTCGGAAATTGTGACAACATTATCGCCCGAACAAGCTGGACCGTTTATCGGATGGACTAGTGCTAGAAAATTATGGATGAAGCTGAAAGAAAATTTCGAAGGTAACGCGCATGACAAATTAATAGACGCTATGATGGAACTGAGACAAATTAAGATGGGAGAGAAAGAGACAGTTGAAAATTACATTACAAGAGCCCGAACAATGGAAGCGAAATGTGCTACTTATGGACAATCAATTAGCGAACGAGAACTAGTATTTCACGTAGTGCGTGGTATAAATGAAAAATTTGAAACAATAGCTGCGACGCTCCGAATACAGAGGTCGGCAACAATGGACGACATCAAACAAGCCTTGAAAGAAGAGGAGGCAAGAATGGGAAACAAAACTACACAAAACAAGAGCGATGCGGTTTACCAGGCAAGAAACCATACAATAAAAGAAAATAGAACTTGTTACAATTGCAACAAAGTCGGTCATCTTGGAAAAGATTGCTGGCATAGGAAGAACGGAGGAAATACAAGACAAAGAGAAAATAATTCATCCGCTAGAGGACAATCTTGGAGAGGTCGAGGAAGAGGTCAAGGTCATGGAGGTGGAGCAAGCAACAATCGAGCGAGCGTAGTAACAGAGAGGGGTGACAATCAAAACTTCCACGTAACAATTAAATTAACGGACGTGGCTAATGCAGTATCAGAGGACCCAGATAGCGAAAACATTTGGGGAATCGATTCCGGATGTAGTATTCACATGTCACCATATTATCAAAATATGACGAATACAAGGCCTTACAATGGAACAGTGGTATTGGCAGAAGAGGCGAGAGAAATCGACGCAACAGCCATAGGTGATGTAGAAGTCATAACCCGAGTGGAACAAAAAGTGTACAACACTACAATTAGAGATGTACTATACGTACCGAGATTAAGAATGAACTTGTTATCAGTGCGAAGCCTAGTGAAAAATGGGAACTCGGTCATATTCGACCAAAACGGTGCATCAATAGTGAACAAAAAAGACGTAGTAGTAGCGACATCAGAAGACGTGGAGAAGATGTACGTCATCAGAACTGAGCCGAACAAATACATTGACAGGGATGTTTTACATAACGATGATTCCAACATGACGGCGGTAGAGAAGCAGACGTGGCACAGACGGATGGGTCACATTGGAGAGAAGTACTTAAACAAGATGAAGAAAGACAAAATGGTCAACGAAATCGAGTACAAGGATGTTAAATTAGATAAATGCACGGATTGCATTATCAGCAAGGCAACACAAGCGCCACATAAAACAGTGACGAACGAAAGTGCAAAGTACGTGTTAGACTTGATACACATGGACCTTTGCGGGCCCATGCCGGTAGCATCAATGGGAGGTGCGAAATACATTTTCACAATAGTCGACGGATACAGTCGAAGAGTTTTCGTATATTTCTTAAAAACGAAGGATGAAACTTACAACAATTTTAAGGACTTCGTGGAACGCAAAGAAAATGAAACAGGGAACAGAGTCAATCGAGTACGCAGCGACAATGGAACTGAATTTACAAATGGACAGATGAAAGAGCTAATGCGAGACAAAGGCATAAAACACGAATTGACGGTACCCGGAAACCCAGCGAGTAATGGCATAGCCGAACGGATGAATCGGACAATATTAGAGAAGACAAGAGCACTATTACAAGATTCGAAGTTAACACAGAAGTTTTGGGGTGAAGCGGCATCAACAGCCGCATACCTGCTGAACTGTTCGCCAAATAAACACAACGGAGACCAGACGCCAATTGAGAAGTGGACCGGAAGAAAACCAAATCTCGGACATCTGAGAGTTTTTGGTTGCGTGGGATATTACACAACGACGACTACATGCAGAGGGAAATTCGACCCAAGAGCGGAGAGAGGAATTTTTGTGGGATATTCCAAGTCAAGACTTGCATACAGAATGTACAATCCAGAGAAGCAGAAGTTATTTGAGTCGAGATCTGTCATTTTTGAAGACTTACTACAAGGTCAAGCGAAAGAGACTGAAAATTATTTGGTCGAGATGATAGAAGAATTACAAGCGAAAGAAGGAGAAACCCGAATATTGGAAAACACAACAAATGTAAACAATGAAGAAGATGAAAGTATCCATGAGCAACTAGAGGAGGAACCAGAGGAGAACGAGCCCCCGATAGCTGAAATTATAACGAATAAAAGAGGGAGAAAACTGGGTGAAACGAACATACAACTTCAAGAAAGACATCGTATGGAGCGAGAAAGAAATGAACAACTATTGAGAGGAAGTGGAGTAAGAAGATCACAACGAATTGAGGAAAAACATGTTGCAAATATCGCGTTTGAAATTCCTAAAACTGTAGAAGAAGCCATGAACAATCGAGCAGCAAAGGAATGGACTGAAGCTATGCGCGCAGAATTAACATCGTTAAAAGAACACAACGTCTGGGAACTAGTCGAAAGGAAGGATAATATGAAAATAATTAAATCGAAATGGATCTTCAATATTAAAGAAAATCCAGATGGAAGTATCAAGAAAAGAAAGGCAAGATTAGTAGCAGTCGGGTGCAGTACAAGACCAGGTGTTGATTATCATGAAACATTTGCACCAGTAGTAAAGATGGAAAGCATACGAGCATTATTGGCAATTGCATCAACGAAAGGCTGGAAGAAGAAAATGTATGATGTATCCACAGCATACTTACATGGCAATTTACAGGAAACAATTTACATGGAACAACCGACGGGATTTGAAGAAAAAGGAAACAAAGTTTGCAGATTGAAAAGGAGCATCTATGGATTGCCGCAGTCGGGGAAATGTTGGAACGAGAAGCTGAACGAGACATTAATTCGATTGGGATTTCAGAGAATGAAAGCAGACCCGTGTGTTTACAAGAAGAAAATACAAAACCGAATTGTAATAATCGTCGTATACGTCGATGACATAATGATGCTGGTAGAAGAAATGAAGGACATGAAACAAACTTATCAGGAGTTGCAAAGATATTTCAAGTTAACAGAGACAAACATACACTTTTTGGGAATCGACATAACAGAAAATGAAGACGGCATACAATTAGGCCAAGAGGGATTTGTCGAAAGAATCCTGCAAAGATTTGGGATGGAAAAATGCAATTTAAAGAAAACACCGAGCGCAACGCAACAGAAGTTGGATGACGACGAAGACTCACCAAGGATAGATGCCACAAAATATCAAGAGATGCTGGGGTGCTTAATGTACTTATCCACAGGCACAAGGCCGGACATAACACAAACCGTGAGCTCTTTAGCACAATATTCAAAGGAACCAAAAGTAATTCATGAAACTGCATTGAAAAGAGTGTACAAATATCTGAAAGGAACGAAAGGCTACAAATTGATGTACGACAGATGCGGAGGAAAATTACGAGGAATAAGCGACGCGAGTTGGTGTACTACGAGGGACGCAAAATCGTACTCGGGCTACGTTATCAAGATTGGATCGGCTACAATAGGATGGAAGGCGAGAAAACAAAGTTTAGTAGCGTTATCCACTTGCGAGGCTGAGATCATGGGAATTCACGAGTGCCTAAAGGAAGTCAAGTGGACGAGAAATTTATTGGAAGAGCTGGAGTTAGAAGAATTCATTAGTGAGACGACAACGATCGAGAGTGACAGCCAAGCAGCCATACAATGGATCCAAAATTGTGGAGTGAGGAGTCGGACGAAACATATTAACCGTTTATACTATTTTTGCAGAGACTCGTATACTAACGGCGAAATACAACTAAAGCATATATCGTCAGAAGAATTGGAGGCGGACCTCCTAACTAAACCAATCAGTGAAAGAAAAATTCGAGCAGCTATTGAGATGTTGAAGCTCGGATGGTCTGCCCAGAGGGGGGAATTGTAGAGTGGACAGCACCATCTGGTGGGGAATCTATAAATCTAGACAGTCATTCGGGTGAACTTGGACAGTGCGGTTGTGTGTAGCCATGTGATAGAAATTAAGTTACCTTCGAATCCCCAACAACCGTAATGGTCATTATCGACTTAACAATGTTTGCTACATTTGGGTCATTCCATGTTAAATCACAAAGGGCTTCTCCAAATCTTATAATAATGGCCAAAAGAAAAAAAATGGAAAAATTCAATTAGAATACATTTCGTCCCCCAACTTTAGAAACCACCACAGTTATTTAAATAAACTATATTCTCGGACGTTGGAGGAGTAACAAGTATAGAACCTAAAGTAGGTGAATGAAACGTATTCTAATTTCACTAATGTATGTAAGCTTTACCCCTATTTAAGTGTGCAATTTCAATCAAAACTAATACTTTTTTTAAAAAATTAATAAAACTCATTATTTTATAAACCTATTTCTTTAATAATTTTTTTTGGTTAACAGGCTACATGAGGATGATCCCCTTTAATAGCATAGGAAGGGAATTGAAAATGCGGGATTAGGTAGGTAGAGCAAGGTAGCCAAGGATTGACTACGGCCCCCGGGGTATAGTTTAAGGATCCTACCTGGTGTTTCACCTAAAGAGTTGTAGGGGAAAACACTAGAAAACCTGCATCAGGTAGAATGCAGGGGTGCTGTAACGGTCGATCGCTAGTGCTTTTAAAGTCCATCTCGAGAAAAATTTACCGATATAGATCTATTCACAGATTTTGTTTTAGTTGATCCTGAATTAGGTCAGAATAATCCATAAATCACTGTCTTCTATCGTAATAATCCCCTGCTCGGCTTTATGAGAGAAATGCGCATATACTTGCCAAGAAATTCCGCGACGCGCAACGTTTTTGATTCCCGCCGATTTTTCTATAAACTTCCGGCAGAGTTTTTGGCGACACACACAAAAAAAAAAAACAATCGAGACTTCGTCCGCGCCGATATAAATGTTGCGCCTGTGGGAGTAGGAGTCAGTTTTGCTACATTATGTTGAGCTAATGACGATTTCGCTTCGTTTTTCTCATTTCATTTCATTATCCATCAACAAGTTTTGTGTTCCAAAGTTCTAAACATGGAGGAGATTATGGGCATTGCAATAAATTTTCCATCCGTACCCGTAGCTTGCAACGATGGCTCTTCAAATTGCAGATGGAAGATAGTGAATCAGCTGAACACACTGATTTAGTTCTTCATACGAACGTCAGCTGATTGAGTCGCGACAAATTACTAGAAAGGTTTCAAGGATTATTGCCCGAAATAATACCTTTTCTGGATCAAATACGTGATGACATTCAGGTGTTAAAAACGGAAAATGGCTGACTGATTTAGCATTGTTGGCAGACATCAAAATGAATCATTAACTTGGAGCTTCAAGGTAAAGGAAAATCCATTATTGAGATGATTAGCGTAATAAACGCATTCAAAAGTAAATTGCAACTTATGATGGATCAATATTTTCCGTCTTTGAAAGCAAGGATTCCTTAGTTAAATCTTGATATTTATGTGGGAAAATTATTAAATATTTTGGGCGAAATCGAAAGACATTTTTATGATATCAGTAAATTGGCAAATATAGCATCTTTTATAAATTATCCTTTTTTTGCGTAAAACATTGAGGAATGTGTTAGTGAAATAGCAAGTCAGTTTAACATGGACTCATCTTCTGTTGAAAATGAGGTAGTCCAGATTATATCAGATATACAGCATCTGCTCTTTTAGATCTGAAGATAAATATCCGAATTGCCCTTCAGTTGACGGCAATGTTTGGGTTAACTTACTTGTGCGAGTCTGCATTTTCTGAAATGAAGATAATTGAGATAAAATATCGCAATCGACTACCTGGCGAACATATGTCATCATGCTTGCGATTAGCACTCGGTAATTACGTACCATCTTATGAAAGTCATTTATAAACTACAACTCGTTTGTTTTGTAAGAACCAATGAACTCGTAATTTTGAATAAGTACGAGTTTTTTCATTTAATTTTTAGTTAGTATCTACCTTGACTAAAAAAAAGTATATTCTGGAAAACTAATTTCTGTCCTTCCTACTAATTCTACATGAATTCATGACCATGAAATTCTGTAACTTCCCTATATATAATATACCACGATATACCCTTCCTACCTAGACGGCAATCCTGCATCACGTATACTTGCAGACTCTCATTAGTCGATAGATCGGAGTCTAATAACATTGAGGTAGATCTCCAGAAGTTTGAGCATCCCTGCTCTAATGTGTAGCGTAATGTGCGCGATATTCCGAAAGAATCAGAAACAATTCTTTATTCAAAGCACAGATTTGAGATTCTTACGCAGACGTAGGAACGTTTCAACGAGTTTGTTCTTTTGAAAGCACAACACAGAATAAATAATTCATCAACAATGGGGGTAGGACACCCACAGGCAATGGCGGCTGGTGCTACAGCACATAAATTAATTTAAAAGGAATTATTTGTTTTGTAAATTTAAGAAACTCTAAAATAATAATGTGAATTTCTGCTTCAGTTTCGAAGACTTTGAACTGTCCGCCTTCCAGTGCGCTCCCTCTCGTGTATATCTTAGCACGAGAAATGCGCATTATTAGGCCCCGAGTACGATAAAAGCGGCAAGCGGTGGGACTTCGGTAAGAGTTGTTTTCTGATCCCATTGGACCAATCTCTCAATACTGATCATGGTACGGAGGCGGGTTTGTTGCGTTTCCACAGCAATCCAGTCGCCCGTCATCAGAAGGGCACAGGAGTAGTACCCCCTAGCCCGGCCTACCTGATGCAAGTTTTCTAGGGTTTTTCCCTGCATCACCTTTAGGTGAAACACCGGGTAGGATCCTTACACTATAGCCTGGGGGCCCTAGTCAACCCTGGGCTACCTTCCACATCCCCTCTTTTCAAGTCCCTTCCCATGCTATTAAAGGGGAGTTGCCTACTTCAGGATCACCCTGTTACCCCCCCCCCCCCCCAAAAAAAAGGGTGGGACTCCGAGCGGCAGAGTAGTGAGCGATGTCGGCTACGATAAGATCCCTTGAGCGGCATCGTCCAACGCTCCGCCCCTGTTTAGTACAGGACGCTTTGACTCGTCCTTCATTCCCCGTCATCGAGTCATTGTGTGAAGTAGCAAAGCTTCTCTTGCTCAGTGACAATAGTAGCCTTTTATTTATATAATACCCAAGGACTGTCCTTGTCCACCCTATGCAAGTCCTTTTAAAACCTACGTTCTCCCTCTTAGGTCAATTTTGCTGCACAAAGAAATTTGTTTTTCTACCATCTGTTGTGTCCCCTTTACTATTTCCTAAAAGCCGTAATTATTTCATCAAAATCATTTTATCGACCTTTTAAAATCTTGCTGATTTTCTAAACCATATGTTATTTTCGTTCAAGGTTCAACTCTCTCACCATAGTCCTTCCAAAACTATTAACAGTCCACAAGATAAAATAACATTTTAAGTAACTATTAACATTCCCTCTTAGCTGAAGATAGGCGTAATCTAGTCGTGGCAGGAAAAACTCATTTGATAACTTTTTTCATAAGACAAGGAAACAAGTTTTGTTTTCTATACTTATTAAATATAATAAATAATTTAAATAATTAATTTTTGGAGGATACCAACGTGCGTCTGTTGCAAAATGTTTTGTAAAGACGTACGTCGTTATTTACTTCCAAAAATTATGATTTTAAAGAACTATATCAACACTTCCTTCGCGTATTAATTTGTTAATATTCTCTGTGCAGGGGTTGCTCAATATTAATGTAATATTTTATATAAAAAAGTAAACTAATTTTCTTCCTTTCCTTTTTTAACTTTTAATAAACAAATTAAATGATTGTTTACTAGGGGAAATTACAGTGGCCTCGTCCTGTTTTTTTGTGCATTCATTTCGGTTCGAGTTTCTTATAGTCCCTGCCGCTCATCAGTGGCAAAAAATTAATGTCCGGGGTGAGCGGCGAAAGTTGAACCGCTTGCCGCTCACCCATTGTAATTGCATTGGAACATTAAAGTGAGCGGTGCCGCTCTAACTACCTGCTTCTTGCCGCTTTTATCGTACCCGAGGCCTTACTGTTTCATCGTCCTGCTCGTCTCCAAGAATAATATGAGCTACCAAACGCACAGCACCGCCAGAGCGAGCGTGTTTACATACAGTGGCTGCAGGCAGCCTCATCAGGATACAATTTTAAATGTTTTTAACAAATTCATAAAAACATTATTGTTTATGCACATGTGGTTCATTCGGTTTAATCAGTTTATTGAAAATAAAAAACGTTTAACGGGCGGCATTTCGAAGACGTTCATAATTCTGAGAAAATTAACGTACGATTCGCATACAATATTCTCATAATATGCGACTTTTTCCAAAAAATCAACATTTATTTAAAATATATTAGTAAAAATACTGCGGTGTTAGGATTTTGCACCAATATGGTTATACATTTTTGAAATTCCGTTTCTATTACTCGTGATGGAGACGAAATTACAAATGTAGCATTTTACGGGTACCCTGTAGATGTTGTAGTATTATTAATTTCTTTATTCTCCTAAAAAAGTCTTGGGGTGATGTAGCACATAAGTTTAAATACTCACGAACCGCCACTGCTCACAGGACTTTCATTGGTATACATGGAATTTAAAAAAAAGTGCGAAAATGGCAGTCCATTATCAGGTTATTAGTTTTCGCAATAAATGCATTTATACTCGCTGGATGATTTGTCCTATTTCATCCCTCAAAAGAATGTGGATCAATAATTAGTGTAAGAGTTGAAAAGATAAAACACAATGACAATGATTGGTGCCGATTGCAGAGTTATAGAAATACCAGTCTAATTCAGGCATTTACCATGCAAATTAACTAGAAATTCATCCCTGTGTGGGGGTGACACAAATCAGGCTGCAACTATATGGGCAGACAGCATGAGGTACAGTCCTGTTCTGTGTTGGAAAGGAACTTACACCCTTTATAAATTGATTATTCAATGAGGCAATCCCAACTAAATTAAATTTAAGTTGAGCCCCACGCTGCTTTTCCTATTCAAATTAATTGATATATACAGCTTTATCCTATGCAGAATTTAAATGAGAAATAGATATTATCTTGTTCTGAATGAAGTGGCATGATTGGCTGGAGCAACACAAATTCTTATGAAATGTCAATTTTATTGCCCTACAAAATTTGGCACGTTAAATGAGATACCCATTTGTTTCAGAATTTTTGTAAATTATACAATATAGTACAAATTACAGTTGGTGTATGAATCATCATCACACTAACCAGGACATATTATGTATAAGGTAAATATAGTAAGTGAGCTGTATATAAATAGTGTATTTAAACATATTTACATGAGCTTAACCATCAGACACGAAAGCCAATATTCTGTCAATTTCTTCATACAAAAAAAATTCCATATATATTATATATATATATATATCTGACAATGAAATTATAAAAATACTGTAATGAAAATTAATAATTCATTCTTAATGAGTCCCATGTGGATAGAAAATGAAACATTAAAATATATATTGAATTTTAACTACTCGAGTATTTTACTTTTTGAATATAAACAGATACAATAGTAGAGCAGAAATATTAAATATATCCATAATCAGTCATCAATAACAGTGTACAGGGAACACACATTTATCTATTTGTATATAGTATAGGTTACACAGTTCTAAAACTGCTAAATTTCTCATATTTTATAATAAAATGTTACATAGATAGGTACTAGTTCCATTTAACATTTCAAACAATGGCTTAAAAAATAGGTCAGGGTTCCTTATAAAAATATGTCTATAAAATATATAAGCTTAAACAGTTGTAATGGTATTTTATAGGCATGTAAAATACTGGAATCTCACAAAAATAAATATAATTGATTATACATTTTAATTTTTAGAATGTTAATATGTAAATTATTTATTGACTTAGTTTTGAAGGTGTCAAAATAATTATAGCATGTTCATTAATCTGACAGAAAACAGGGCATTGAGATTACTAAAAAACACTAAACGACGAATTACTAATTAATTAAAATTCATTGTAAAGTAATAAGATTCAAATACACCACATAATTTTCTGTGGATCATTATTTATACGTCACTTACAAACTTACTAGTCCTTCCATGTTGTACAGAACATTTTTACTTTTTATTACAGATTATGACAATACTAAACATTTCAACCATATCACATTTTCTATGATGGGAACAATAGCTATTCTTAAGTAATAACAGTATTAGGTACAGTATTTCATCTTACAATATGCACTGAATATACTGGTATAGGTCCTAGAAATAGGTACTCAAGTTAAACTGCTATATGACATAACCAAATTTGGCTAAATTAAAAATTTTGAACTATAACAAACTGAATGAAAATATAGAAGAAATGATACAAGCGAGCTAAAGCCACTAAAATGTTAAATCTTACATTCAGTGAAAAGATGAATAGTATATTATTACATTTTGTTAAAGATTAGGAGTGAATCAAAAGGAAATAATAGAGGAGACATGAATAATATACGAATCACTTAAAACTACTTAAATTTCATAATTAACAAGGACAGTTTATTCAATACTGAACCAATAAACTCAGTCTACATGGTAGACACTTTATTACAGATGCCTTTCTAAAACTATCTCACATATTTAAGTTATAATTAATAATTTCAAAACAAATTGGGATTAATAATTGAAATGTTTGCATAAAACAGGCTGAACAGAAATTTAATTTGGAGCCAAGATAAGCTGTTAGCATAATAAAATTGAAAGAGAAATATAGTAAGTATGAATAATGAACTTAAAAATGAAAAAAATAGATTATTCTAATGAGGATTACATAGATATCAAAATTTTCTGATGATATGCATAGAACTTAAAGGATATAACAATTTAAGCAATTGTCTAAACTAATATTAACATATTCATGATCGCTGCCTTCATATAGAAGGATTATATTTGCAATTAATTCAAGTAGTTTGTAATAAAATTATAAATTTAATATGCTAATGCACATTCTCCCACCTTTACACATTAGAGAAACATACATTTATCATGTAAGTGTACTCTTTGTACTTGGTCAACAACAGGGAAGTTTTCATTTAAAATCCTATTACTGTCAAATGCCAGAAACTACATAGACACATACTTTACATAGAGGCCATTTATTTATGAAAATTCACTGCACTCTCAAAAGATACATTAATTTTTCTAAATTATGTTTTAAAAAGGAGCAAGCTTCATATAGTAGTATTTGTCAAAGAACTTACACATTTGCCAGTTTTAAAATAAACAGATAAATATACAAAAATCTAAAATTATGCAGATAATTGGCTTTACTACTGCAAATATCAAACAATTTACCACAAGATGCATTATACTACCACCTCAATGAAAACATTATTTTTTGTAAAATTACATTTTCTCATGAATTTGAAAGCAAATGTCACAAATAGATTAGATAAACTCTGTATACTCAATGTCTTTGTTCCCTTCTTCTACTTTTTAAATTTTGGTATTTTTTAGTTATAAATTATGACTAGATCAAAAGGGTTTGCAAATTGAAAAAAACAACTAACAGAACACACTGGTTATCAGGAAATATAACATTTATCCTGGTGGAACATTAACCATTGTAGTGTAAATTGTCAAAATCATAAGATTAATGATTCCAAATGTGTGCAGACTATTTAGGAAATTTAAAAGTCATACATTTTTCTTCTTCATTTCATTAAGATTTCTGTAAAATATCTTCATCTATGAAAGCAACATCATATTAAACTACTTGCTAAATACAAGTCTAAGCACACACTACTACTTATGAATAGTATCAATACCGTAGCATATAACAGTCACATATATTTGTGATTTACAAAGAAATACTTAACTTGAAAAATTAAAATTGAAAAGGCACTTACTAAAATTAGAATTTAAATACAATTGACCAACTATTTAAGGTCCTCATAAAATAATGGCTAAATAAATAATGTGTGTGTGTAAAACACAGCAGTTTTAATTAATAATTAAATACATTATTTAAATTAACCACACCTTTAAGTGAGAAATAATTAATTGATTTTCTTTCATAGCTTAAACATTGCAGTATAGTGCCATAATATACCACAAAACATTACGCTTAAACAAACGTACCAATATAAAACACTAGATTCAATATAATTTACCAACAAAGTATACGAAAAAATTGAGATTGACTATATAGATTTCACTAATTCACTTATACTAATATTCATGCAAAACAAATATAAAACCCAAGAACACAAGTGTTCTAGTTCAGCTGCAAGTAGTTTATATAGCTATGTTAAAGTGTCTTATTCTTTGTTTGTTTCTTTTTCCAGCCACTTTTAAATAATGATGCACTTTCATCTCCCACTATCTGAATCCCAATAAAAAGAAATTAATATTGTCACATCTTTTACATATTAATCATTACTACACATTTATATCTGTGTGTGCAAAACAGATATTGTTTCTCACACAGGACTGGAGGAAACTAGGATGTAAGCCATGGATGATAGCGGATAGACTCTTTACTCCTGTCACCATAGTCATACATAACTTCTTCTCCTGGTTGAATATCTTCTTTTGCAATTAGTACAAGGTGAGGTTTATTTAATATTGTAATGGTTTTTGTTAGTAAATTTCCATTTCGACTGTGATTAACTAATCTCCCTAACTTCCCCGATTCTGCTGTTGCGTCGATGCTGAAAAATATTTAAGAATATTTATTGGTTTAGATTTTAAGTTACTAGAATGACAAGTTACAAAAAATTATATGATCAATGGATTATAACTATCAACTTCAAGGTGTTCAACAAGAAATTAAAAATGTCTATACACATGGACATGCTGAAACTATACTCTTTTAAATAAGATGAGTCCTGGAGTATCCATGTGGCAGCAGGCTTTGTTACCATATAGACAAACCACATTATACTGCTTCAAAAGGTCACACTTATCATGGTGTACATTTTCAATAACTCCGCCTGACCCATTTCATATTTGAAGCGTTGTGATTGGCTCATTTGAGGCTATACCTCTTATGACAATCATCAGTCTTATTAAACAAACTACAATAAGAGATGCTTACAAAATTTTCACCAGATCTGAAGGTGAGGAAAGTACCAAATGATTGAAGCAAGACATCTAAACCCACCTACCAAGCAACGGAAGAAATGTTTGCCAAATACCATTGACATTGTATTATTGACTAAAACACAACTCGCCAAAAATATTAAGAACATGGCAATACATTCATCTCAATTTCCTTGCTATACAAATTATTTTGCCAAACAATTGTTTGGCATGAAATCACCCGAGGCAACCTACAGAATATTTTGATCGTGACAATAGTATCACTTTCTCCCCCACTCAAACCTTTGTCACCTTCAGACTTACCAATGAACCCCTTAAATTCAACCGAACAGTCAAGTGGAAGCTACAGAATCCTGAACCTATCCTGTAGATACAACAAAATACTAGCTCTTTGCCTCTCCGAATGATAGCCACTTAAACTCTTTAACCAACTAACCACGTTAAACCTTCACTGACACACAGTCCAATATAATCTGACATCATTTATTAACCACCTTCCAACACAACCTAATCTGTAGTCAACACAGCCCTGTCAAATAAATGAATATGTCTGTATTTTCACATTTCTTTTACACAAACAAGAATGTAATATGACAAATGTGATATTTGTATTAAAGTTGCAGATGTAAAATAGTAACATATATAAATTAGGACTAGGGACCACCTCAATATAATTACTACATGAATTTGGCACATGAACAGGGTCTATCTCAATTTTATTACTAACAGTGAAAAGCTTTTTCTATTTAATATTATTCAAAATAATTCTTACTTACCAGTACTGAATATTTTTATGTTTAAAATAATACATGTAGCAGCCTGTGTTTTGATCTTGCGCATATACAGTTTCTCTTTCCTTGGCAACAGTCATGTCAATTAATTCTCCAGCATATTCCACAACAAATTCGCCTTTATAAAAATGTCTTGTAGTTACAATACCACGTCCCTTGCCCTCAAAATTATGAACCTGAAACAAAAATTTTCCTTAAGTATGAGGTCTTTCGCGGCGAATGGCTTGTATAAATTCCTCTTGGGTTTCTGAAGATGATGGCAGAGCAAGACATCGAAAAGTCACGGTTAAAATCTTTGACCCAGTTGAAGCCCGAGAGGAATTTATACAAAAATTTTCTTATTTACAAATAATTTGATAATTCAGTGATTCCTACACTATCCGTTGCAACACTCTGTGGCATAGTGGCTATCCTCTCACACAATAAACAAAATAAACTGCACACTCTGCCCAGCCTTTTACATTGGTCAGACAGAGAGACCCCTCTCCGAACGGATTGCCAACCACCGTAGCACTGTACAACTCCACAAAACCCAATTCCCCATAGCCGCCCATGCCCATAGCCACAACACCAACAAATTCAACCAGTGCTTCACACTGACCCCCATCAAAACCCTACCTCCTGATTCTTCAGAAGCTGAACTCCATCTATGGGAACTTTCATTTCAGCATGCCCTACAGTCCAGACAAAGCCTGGACATCCTTTAACTCCATCTTCAATCCCCCCCAGAGCACCTATAACAGCACGAGCTCATTGGAATTTGTATATTTAATAAAACCTTCTGTGTGTGTCAATATTTAAATATTGATACCTTTGTTCAAGATGGGGGTGTTAGTATGCATCTCCCCAACCCCCATCAAGTCCTTGCCTTTTCCCAGACCCTCATTGAGAGAGACAGTTGGTGACCTCTGTCCTTTCTGTCCTTTCCCCATTAATTGTTTTAAACATGACAATGTCATTTCCTGATATATATATATAAATATGAGATAGGAAATGACATTGTCATGTTTAAAACAATTAATGGGGAAAGGACAGAGAGATAGAAAGAAGATGACTTACCTGAGGTTCATAGATGGTAGACACCTTGTGAGGTTTTAGAGTACTTGAATTTTCGGAGGCACCGCCCCCTTCATCAGAAAAGTTAAGAAGACATTTCCAGTGATCGGCTAGCCGATCACTGGAAATGTCTATCTAACCTTCTGATGAAGGGGGCGGTGCCTCCGAAAATTCAAGTTCTCCAAAACTCACAAGGTGTCTACCATCTATGAACCTCAGGTAAGTCATCTTCTTTCTATCTCTCTGTCCTTTCCCCATTAATTATATATATATATATATATATATATATATATATATATATATATATATATACATACATACACACACCTACAGTTTTAGTATAGTATACTAATATTCAGTTTGTTTTAATTAAGCTTCTTCAATAATTTGTTTGTGAATATAAAATAAGGTTCTCATTTATTTTTATATTTTTAAAGTAGCCTAACTGCATTATACATAGTCTTCAAATGTGTTTAACAGACCAACTTTTTGACCAGAGGTCAAAACATAGAAGTTAGGGAACCACTGTGATCATTTAATAACAACTATGTATTTATCTTAAAATTCATAAAGCAGATAACCTTCTGAATGATTACAACACTTAGGCGATATATTTAACAGAAAATCACAACCTGTAGAGTCATTTACCATAATTTCCTGAATTCTGAAACAGCATGAATTCAAACTACAGTAGTCTAGAGTATATACAGCCAACTACATAAAAAGAATTTGTTAGAAAATAAAAAAAGTGTAGCGATTGGCACATACAATTCATAATACGTTCCACAATCCTTGCCAGAAAACCAAGGGGACCCGATTACTCAATCCACAGAACTGTGATAGTTAAGTAGTTTGGTGTCCTGATGTCAATTGTGAAAACCATTGTTCGTTATCACCTAAACTTTCTTCTGGAAATTTTATGTGCGCTTGACTGTGTTAATTATGTTGTCACGAATCTTATCATATTGTTATTTTAGGAATATTATCGCCTAATGGTGGGAGCATCATTTAATTGATAGTGAGATCACACAGTATCATTAAGTGTGTAAATCTGCTGAAGTAAGAATATTGTTTGTGTATGTTCACATGTTTCTTATACTCAGAGATGTCTAGGAAGTGTGTTACATCACCAAATCTTTTCTGTTACCTGTGTGGCGATTTTAAGACAAAGTCTCTAAATCATCCCATTTTTTCAATAGTCAAAAAGGCGTACGAGTTGTATTTTGAAGGTAGATGAGGGGAAGTGTTGGGCACCACAGACCTATTGCTCACATCATGATTACATGCCATCTACAGCATGCCTGCAATCACAGCTATTGTCACAGGCTGAATTGAATGAACCTTTTAAGAGATCTAAATCTTTCAAAGGGACAATAGGGATTATTTGGGTCTTGTCTTAAAAAACCGAACTCTAGTATTACATTCCGTAAATGATAACTTGGTGTTCAACTTTTTTCTCAATGAGAGAGTTTGGTATATGATAAATGGCTGCTTACAAAATTTGGGACGATTCACAATCCATAAGAATAGTGCCTATTTATGGATTCCTCAAAGAGTGGTATCAAAGCTATTCTCTTACATAACAGAAATGACACCCCTTCAATACCAGTGGGCCATTCCTTTCAGTTAAAGGAAATCTATGAGAACATTAGGTTACTTCCAAAATATATGGGGTATTTGAATTACAAATGAAAAATCTGTAGTGATCTCAAAGTTCTGGGAGTACTACTGGGAGTGCAGAGTGGTTACACAAAATAATGCCGTTTCTCGTGCCAGTGGGATAGTAGGGCAAGGAAGCATCATTATGTAGTCAAATTTATGAAGCATTCGATAGAAATTTTCAATTCTGTGTTGCAAGAACCCCTTGATGACAAAGACAGTGTGCTTTTACCATCAGTCCATCTGAAATTGGGTTTAATGAAGAATTTTGTGAAAGCAATGTACAAAGATGGCCAGGGTTTTTAATTATTACTATCAAAACTTCAATGCAATTAGTATTGAAAAATTTAAAGAAATAGTTTTCATTTGGCCTCAGATCCACAACTTGATGAAAGATATTAGCTTCGAACAGTTTCCGAAATATACTTGGCTTGCATTGAAAGATGTATGCAATAATTTCTTGGGATACATATTGTCTGGGAATTACAGGGAACTGATGGAACACAATCTGAACTGTTACAAGCCTACAGGGCTTCATTCCAATTTGCATTTCCTCCCACCTAATCGTGGAGATTTGAATGACAAATATGTTGAGTGATTTCACTAAGATATTGCTGCCATGGAAAGACAATACAAGGTTAAGATGGTTACCAAACCTTTAGGCAGCTTTCTTTAGACTCCTACAAGAAGTTCACCATCCATTCACAAACAAAGTTTTCAAGAAAAGTTTCTAAATTGTAAGTACATTTCAAGCAATACTCAGTTTTCTCATACCATTTTCATTTTATGTTGTGTAATACAAACTATTAATTTTGCTACATGTTCTGTATATTAATCAACTACAGATTCCTCCTGTATTGTTACAGAGTAGTTTCCATGCTTCTTGAAAGTGGTATATGCGGCCTTATCTTTTCCAGAAAAATTAGTACTTGATGGCACATTTACAATTTCATTTTTGCAATGAGCATATGTGAGTTAGTATAGCACATAATTTCATCTCTCGGCTGTGCTATTGATAGCCTACCAGTGGTTTAATAACATTTATAATAATGGATAAACAGTTCTTGTTTTTCCACCCAGATCATATGAAGCTTAAGCCATGACATTCCGATGGTGTCCTCTGCCATTGTTCACTTTCACTTGAGAAAAATGGCAGAGTACACCATCGAAACGTTGTGCCTTAAGCTTCATTTAACCAGGAGGAAATCCAAGAACTGTTTATCCAGAATATACAATAGGAAAATCTTTGATATTTGTGATTGTTGATAGTGCCAGATTTTAAAAGAATTTTCATATGCTAACTTTTGAAGTGCTTTATTGCTAGATTTTTTCCCTCCCATCCTCAAAATCTTCAATATACACACTTGACACTATCCAACTTCTCTTAACAATTTATGTAATAAATGGATGGTAGAACTTTATTCAACGTCTGGAAAATTATATAATACAATTTTCAATTAGAAGTATAATTTATCAACTATTGATAATCACAATTTGTGTACTTTCCCCATTTTTTCACTATAATAGTAAAATTAAATTTAGCCAGAGAATCTGAGTTAAGAAGTCATTAAGTTACAGCCTAAAATGTTTTAAAAATGATAAAAAGTAAGAGAAATATTTTAATATATATGATAAAATTTACATTTCAAAAATCCATGCTAAAGAACCTGCAAGTTATAATATATATGCCTTAAAATTTCAAATCTTGCCATATACTTAAGGATACATTTAAGATCTGTAATTTAATATGAAAAAGACTGGAAATTATGGAGTATTTTTTTTATTAAGCTACTTCAAATTTTTCCTCAAAACATAATGAAAGTATTGTAGGCAAGAGCTGCTTTACAACAACAATTCTGATCATAACTGGATATAAATTCTACTAAAAGTGTTGATTTCTTCCAATCCTGAACAGGGAACCATCCATTCAGACTAAGCCACGGACTTAAAAGGCTCAAATATGAGACCAGTATCTATCATAAAAGTGATTGTAACTGTTTTCAATGTATTTTTGTGAATATTGTGCTAAACCTTTATTCCTGTACTTCTTGTTGTGGTGGTAATTAGTTATAAGACTGGCCTGATGCAACCCTCCATGCTAACCTATCCTGCGCAAGCCTTCACATAGCTAAAAAGCAACCACATTGTGTACTTAGTAATTGAAAAGCAATACCTCTAGTCCTTCTTCTTTTTGTGATAAAATTGCTTGCTCTAAACTATGTTGCCTTTCTTCTAATACAGCACGTTTAGTTTTGCGTTCACTGCGACGCACAGGAAAATATTCAGTGAGTTTATGATTACTTTCTATAGAAGCAACAGGTTTACAAAAGTTTGACTTTGGACGAGACTGGGACTTTGCAACTACTTGCTGATTTGATGTTTGGCTTGGATTCAATCTGAAATGAGCAAAGACAAATAATAAAATATTCTTGAAAATAATTTTGGAAAAATGTAACATTTAATTGTATTTCCAAATTGTTCTGCTGCATTCAAAATTACAAAAATCAATGCAAATATTAGTATACATTAAGATTACAAATAAACAAATGTCATTATAGTTACCCTAACTAAGGACATACATAATGTATGGGATAACATAATGAAATTCATATTTTAAAAATAAAATATCAATTTTTTAACAAACAATGGCTAATCATCAAAGAATAATATTTTAACAATATTCATGTTTTACTCATCTGGGAGTAACATTCCTTTATGTGAAATAAACAATGAAAGCTCAACAACAACCCGAAATTTGGTGGTTCCAATATCCCAAATAATTTTCCAAATTGGTGAGAGATCAGTTATTTGGTAAACCATGTATAATGTTAAGACAATATGTACTGTAGTACTTAATCCATCTCTTCCTAAGGTTTTAACACACCTTATATGCCTCCCCATATTTATGATCTGGGTTCCCAAACAAACAATTACAGATGAAAAGCATCCTGGAAATAGTGGCATCACCTTTAATAGTGTGGCCTCACTAGAGGATTTGAATGCCCACCATTCATTTTCAAGGATTCGAAAAATCCTCCCCCAACTGAGGATTTTGACTCATCCAGTTTCTCCCCAAAGGATATTCCTGGTTAGCACAGTTCCTTAAGGGGTTACCTAAAGGCAGAAGTGCAAAAACAGATCGCTATTTAAATCTAGGACACTATTTGATGGTTAACAAGAACATGATGGAAACATAACTAGTGGCTATATTCTTAAGTCAGATTGTGGGCCCATCCAACAGAGAATTGGAAACTAGAGAAAAATCTCAACCTTTGGCAAGCCGTACAATGACCTTGGGTAAGCTTTATTTACTAGGCATGAACGATTATCAATCTTTCAGAGGCTAGATCCTCCCATAGTCAGACACCCACAATATCAAGAACAACACCCCACCCTTTCTTCTTCCCATACCAATTGAATTCTTATATAAATAAATATAAAAGTGAAGAAGGATGCGACACTAACAAAACAATATAAATTCACCTTACCTTCGTCTTGATTTTGTTACTTTCTTTGGAGTTGATGAAATGTGTAGTAAGGCCAATGCATTAGATGGTGACAGAGGGGGATCATCTTTGAAGTTCTGAATTTTGTGAGGAGTTGTACAACTAATTTCAGCATTCTCAACAACTGGAAATAATTAACGATGCAATGAAATGCAAATTTTCTTCCTCAATATAAATTATTATTAATCAAATTCATTAATCACAGCTGACACATTTATATGAAGATAAGTAGATTGAATTCTTACAATGTTAATTTATGCCTCAAAGATTCTTTATTTAAAACCCAAATTTTCATATTCAGTCCATATTCCAATTTACAATTATTGGTAATATATGTTTACATTAAGTATAGGTGAACCTTACTAGAATGAGTGTGAATTTTATGTTTCATTTTTAGTTGAGAATGACCATACGGTCGATAGCTCCAATAATTGTAAATTGGAATATGGACTGAATATGAAAATTTGGGTTTTAAATAAAGAATCTTTGAGACATATCACAATGTAGGTCCTTGTTAAACTCTCGGAAGAACAGTTAATTTATGCACTGCACAAAATTCATAAAAAATGTTATTCCAAATTTATATATACAGCTAAAAAATTAGTGAATTAGAACTGCAATATATACAGTAGTAGAACTGAAAAATATAATAAAGGAAAGACATCATATTCATCTGAAATAGGTAGGACCTAGACTAATTAACTACATGATACACTTTATCAACAGCACTAGCTTCAATAATATTTTAATTGCATCAATGTTAGCAATTTGACTTGCGTGGAATAAATTTTAATACTGATCATCCAAATGAAAACTTCACAAGCATGACCTTTGCAATCCGAGATTGTGAATCTTTTAATTGTTTTTATGTTTACACGGTGACAAATTGAACAAAGAGCACATAATTTTTTTTCTACAAATACCTTTACTAGTTTCTTCTCCATCCACAGTCAAATCTATTAACGGCGTCCTATCCAATGCAGAGTTAGCCGAGGCATTTATATTTTCTTTCTCCTTTAAGGGTAATGGGGAAGTTTCTGGGTGAAAATATCGTGTTATTTCCACTGAATGTGAAAGAGGATTTGAATGAGATAATTTCCCTTTAAATTTCTTCGATGGTTTGGCGTCTTTTTTATTAGTGTCATTAAGATTTATATTTTCTGCTGTAGAAACTGTTCTTATAAACTTTTTTCGTCCTGCAAAATAGTAATTTGTTTAACTCCACAACTGTTCATCACAAAATAGTAAGAATATAAGAATAAAAACCTGCACGAATAAATAATACAACATACCTCGAACCATTTTATAAGAATTTGTCTTAAATAGTTCGAATTATAATTTTCTAAGATAAAGTTGACAGTCCATGACTATTCATTTGCAGCCAGAAGAAAAAAAACACAACAGTTTATAAGAACGGCATTTCAAATATACAAATAAATATGCTAATCAGTCGAATAAAATAAATATACCACCATTCAATAATTTACTTTTCATAATTCTTGCCGCTTTAAACATATAAAATGAAAGAAAACATTATAAAACTAGCTCTCAAGCTATGTTGCTCAGTGCTGCAAGCGGATTGGCTGCGGCGACTAGCAGGTATACACATTGATTGAGCATTTATTCGAACTATACAGCTGAACAACGTGTCTATTTCAAAGACAGCTTTTGTGGTTGACTTTCTTTGATTTTTAATGTACTACACAGTTATCTTTGCTTAAGGATTTATTTTGTTAGATCTGTCTTCACAGTTGCAGTTCATGGAACGTTTACGTGTATTTTTTGTTAAATATATTTAATTAGTCATTTTGGTATTTCCCTATTTTGAGCATGGAAGTGTTTGGTTTCTATTCCCTAGAAGAACATTGGTATGGTGGTTCGTAAAACACTGAGAAATTTACGAATTCTACAATCATTGAATTGACAGTGAATTCTGGGATATTTACCAAGATGGCGGGAGTAAGCATTCGATGAGGGATTGCAGTGAGACCGCGCTTTGACAATATGCCTCGCTCTAAGAAATCGGTAAGTATTTTAAGCCGATTTCTTTCAGATAATGTCACATTAATGGGTTATTGATTAATTTGAACTTTTTTTAAATTTGTAAATACGTAATTTGGGCTGAATAGTGTATTACATCGGATATGTAATTTTTATGATTCTGTTTAGTATAGAGCTAAGTGGATTAGTATTTGTATATAGTTCTTTGTCAACTCGAATGTCAGCTAATTCTAAACCTACGCTAAAATCGTTTATCACGCTTTTTAACTAATTCTTTTATTAAAGTTAAGTATTTATTATAATTTTAAGTAAAATTGTCGCCTTTGTTTGCCGCTCAACCAAAACAAAAAAAAATTGTTTCATTTTGCCAGAGATATAAAAAAAAACCTTATCTCAAATTATATATAATTCAGTAACTACGTGTTTAAATTTTTCCACAATCGTTGAAATATTTACGTGTTGTCAAATGACAAACAAGCAATTCCGACTGGTTTAAAGCTAATATTGTTAGGTTTTCTTTATAAATTTTCATTAGTGTATATATAATCCTCGTTAATTTACGTAGTATTTTTACTCATTAAAGATGTATAAATATGTTGAAGTTAAATAATTTCTTATTCTCAAATTATTTTGTTGAATGCAATTATTTGACAAAACTAATTTCTAAATGTTGTAGGTAGACTACCATTCTATATCAGTTTATTTTATTAAATAAGCAATTTAGTGTATTACTTTTAAAAAGTGTTTTGTGTGTATAAATATGAACGAGAGTAAAATTATGTAACAGTATGTAAAATTAGTTAAACTACTGATATGGATGAAATAGTGTCTCTTTCATAATGTGACTTACCTTTATTATGTATTATACAATTTTTGATCTTCAATGCAAATTGGTAAGGTGAGGATTGATTGGCTTTAGTGGTCTATTGGAAAGCGTCATTATATTGGATAATTTCAGTTTTATGCTGCAAAATCTTTCTTGACACTCCAATATATAAGAATGTTTAAAAATTTTGGAGTATAAAACAAAGGCACTTCACATTAGGTTCATCAATATAGCAATTTTAACAGAAAATAAAGTTTTTTAATTGAATAATAAACTATGAGCTTATTAGGAGGCTGTAAATTTTTATTATTTAGGAAATTGTTATTAAATGTTTTAAAAATTAATATTCTTTTTATAAATTGAAAATTGTATGACAATTTTAAATAATATACAAATATATTGTAAAATTATATTGTATTCTCTGGATTTCATATCTATTATGCTTTGCCATTGATGAAAGGGGGCAGTGCCTCCAAGAATTCAAGAATCCAAAACCCTTCCTGGTGCCTGCCATCTGTGACCTAAAGTAAGTCACTAACTTTCTATATCTCTTTCCTGTCCTTATTAATTGTTTTATATATCACTATACAATTATCAAATGTATGTATATATACACACACACCCAAGTCAGAAAATGCTTTTGCAGAATAATTAAAACAATTAAGGATGGGAGAGAGATAGAAATTTGGTGGCTTACCTGAAGTTGGTAGGCACCATGCCGACTTGACAGTTTGAATTTTCATATGCAGAAGATTAGGCAAAGAATTCTGAGTGACTACCAGTCATTGTCTAAGTAGTCACAATTACTGTGCGGTTAGGTTTTGCTGCGAATATATATATATATTTTGATACAAGTAAAGATATGACATAGTCAAAATAATCATACAATTGATAAGGACAGAAAAGAGAGAATGAAGGGTGGTGCCTTAGAAGTTTAAAGATGGCAGTCAATCATTGTAGGTTGCAAATAGCTTTTATATGCATACATATTTATATAAATTTAAATAAGGCCAAAAAACAGACAAAAATTAGTGAAACTTAATAAACTGTCCTGATATGGACCGAAACATGTAATTGCTTTTAAATTTTATGTTATGTTCCACTAATTTTTGTCTGTTTATGCCCTTATTTAAACTTATATTAAACTTACAGACATTAATAACTATTATATACATATTCATATACACATATATAAGTGAATGATGTATTGAATCGTGACAGTTACGATTTGATAACAGGATAGTGAGTAAAGGAAGAAATATGAGACAAGGCAGGAATTGTTTTTAAAGCATATGCTCAGACATAGCATTATGCTCAAAGAAAGATTTATTAAGTGCAATATATAAAATTTCTATGGCTAGCAGTCACTCGGAATTCTATTCCTCATCCTCTAATGAAGGGGACAGTTGCCCCCAAAAAACCAGCAATCATCTTGGTAACTGGCAACTTATGACTTCAGGTAAGACACTGAATTTCTATCTATCTCCCTTTTAACACAATGTGTGTCCAAATGGCAGTCGTTAGGAGACACATTATTTTGAACTACTTGAGTTTGAAAATATGTTACTACTTGTCAGCCTGGCAACATCCACTATCAATTTATATGTCCCTCGTTCCTATCCAAATGAAAGGGATCGGAGAATGGTGGTGGCTTTCCTAAAATTGACGTTTGATGTTGCCAATGATTAAAGGAGTAAGTCCACAAGAGAAAAATCATGTTTCATATGCTGGTTGTAGGTGGATTTTTTTAAGAGTTAGTGTGATGAAATTTGTTTTGATTGACATATTAATTGATGTATATGCACTTTCTTTTCTTGTTACTACAGGTTACAAAAAAAATTAATTACAGTGAAATGAGTGATAGTGAAGATAATTCTGCTGGTTCTGGCAGCGATTTTGATGATGATGAAGATCCCGATAAAATTGAAGTCCCAGGTAAATAATAATATATTTGGACTAGAATACCCACAGGCACAGATTAAAATATTAATTTAAGCACATTTTAGTGTATGATTATCAGTCAGTGATATGGCATATTGGAATTATTCTCTGAATATGTACGGTTTGATGAAAATTTCTTTTGGATATCATACATTAATCTCTTCCCTTATTTTTTCCAGTGTGCACATTTTTTAATGTTTTTTTTTAAATATCTGTACAAATGGTATACTTGTTTTTCTAGGTGGTGGTAAAGATTTAGCCACTGCAGCTACTATAAATTCACTGAAGGAGGAATCTCAAGAGGCAAAAGGAAAATTTGAAGATGGAGTTGGTTAGTTTATGAAACACTTAGTTAATTTTAAAGACTACCATGTGTGTGTGTGTGTAACATTATTCTTAACTAATGAAATATTTTGTCACATCAAAAAATTGGCTGAGAGTTTTAGCAATGATTTATAAAATTATTTAGAAAAAGATTACTAATAAGTCAATTATAAGAAATTTGATGGTGTTGATAGTTAAGATTTTTCTAATTGTTTTAAATCCTTTGATGGCACTATGTTGTAATGCTTACTTTGGGTGGGGTAAAATTAATTTAATTAATTTCTAATATAATACTGATGGGGATATAAAAAAGAGGAATTAAAAGTTTAAGTTTAATTGTAAGCTTTAATCATAATAAAACATCATCAAAGTTATTTACAAGTTTTAGATAATATAAAAAGGGAAAAGGACAATTCATTAGCATTTAACTTTAATCTCAGGGTATTCACTGTGGGGTGAATGAAAATCATTTGTTTGTTCCCTAATGGCAATAGGCCTGGCAAATGTGAAGTCAAAAATATGGGTACAATACCGATAAAATGCATATGTTTCTATATGCAGGTTGATTTGTTGCTGCTACTAGATGGTCTCCATCTGCTGTCTCCCTTACTCTCCTTCTGAGTTGCATCTTCCTTAGGTTTTTCCACCAATGTCTCTCCGTTTTTCCCTGACAGCATCTGTTGACAAGCTCTCCACTCTCCCAACAGCTTCTTCTCTGCTCTCCCAATCTAGTAATGTTTCTTCCTTCCTAACTTTCCTCCCTCGTCACTTTGGTCACACCATCTTCAGCCACCAATCAGATGTTGTCCACCAAAGTCTCCTATTGGCTTTCAGTTTGACAATTACAGCCAATAGGAAATTCTTTATCTTGGAGGGTGTAAATGCTGCATATGTTATGCATTTAGCCATAGCATTCCAGATTCTTCATGGACCTTCCATTGTTCCCGGTCGGTCCTCCAAATTAGCCACGCCCACTCCTGGTAGCAATTCAATTTTCTTTAGTTGGTCCCTTTTCTCAATGGGCTGCTCTCGTTACATAAGAAGGGTCAGTCTATTGTCCATGGAATGCGCCCTGAGACCTCCCATTTTCAAAACGGAAAGGGTTGGGTCTTTTGTTAGAGTTTCATCACCCACATACAGAAAAAGCCAAGAAACCGATGAATTTTATTTACTATTTAATCGCGCGTATCTATTACAATATTTTTCATTAATTTAATACTATGTTGTACAGCTATGGCTAAATAATTTTACCTGATCTAACCTTCAAAATCTGAACTGTGGTTGTGTAAAATTACTGTCGTGAATTTTATTTGTTCATTATTTGTCATTGTAACTTATCGAGTCAACTGTATGTTTACTTTTTCAAAGTGAAAGTATTTATATTTATGTATGTAGATGCTAATTACATTTTCTTCACTCTCATTAATTTTTCCTATTATGCTAACACTTTGGCATTGACAAATCTAATGCACTTCATACTTTTTCCACCAATAATTTAGCCTTTCATTTCTTTCAATTATTTGATGGTCCAGTTTTCTGCACCAATGTTACATCACATTTATTTTCCACCTAAGTGCCATTTAAATTTCTGCACATTTTATGTTCACATTTTCCATTTGAAACTGCAGAAAATTTGGAAAATGTTTTCATTTTCTACTGTACCACATAAACAAGTGTTCTGGTCCAAGTAAATTGCAACTTTGTGTATCAGTTAGTTAACTGTTATAGTATCACATAAAACTCATTCAGATATTAGTTAAGTCGGATTAGGAATTTTCATGAAGATGAAATTGCTCAACGTGGAGCCTCATTAACAACAGACAATAAGAAGAGATAAGATGATAAACCAAAATGTTATAGAGAATATAAATGAATTCAAGAAGACTACTTCAATTCTATAGAAAGAAAAAAACTTCCACCATTTGAATGATGTATAAAAATTATACATATAACCAAATTGATCTTCATGTCCACTCTGCCTATGAATTTATTGTAATTCAATACCATTGAGCTTCTTACTTTAGCTAAATGCTCCTTTACTGTTGAGTAACTGACAAGGCAATTGTCGCTACATTTTACGGACAGCTAGTTTTGACAAGATCTGTCTCGTCATCTGAAATGTGACATTTGACTACAGTGACAAAGTACTTTTATCATGTGAGAGGTTTAGGGTTAACAAGTCTTATTAAACATCATTCAACTTTGCATTTTAATCTGTTGGTTCATGATGAAGTGAAGTCTGTCATGAACTTATAGTCACAACCCAAAGCTACATTTTGGTTCAATTGAAATAATTCAGATCAGTTGGCTACTTCTCATTTTTGGCCTTAGACTTTTGAAAGTTTCCTGATATCACCGTGTTTCTGTCTAAAGTAAAAAAAATAATTTTTATGTTCCAGCTGGTTCTAATATTTCCAGTAAAATTCCTGGTGGACTTGTTACAAAAGGAAATTCATCACTTGGTTATGAGAAAGTTCGGGTTGGAGGTCCAGGACAAATGCCATTTTCATTCCCATCGCCAAGTATGTTCCCAAATCTTGGATTTTATCCAGGTATGCCTGGTATGGGTGGAATGGGAAACATGGGAAGTCTAGGAGCAATGGGAGGCATGCCATCAGCAGCTATGAATGCTGCTCTATTACAACAAAGTAAGTGATTCAAACAATATGTTTTATTTCTCGCTAACCAATGAAAAATCACAACTAATTAATGATTGTTTAATATTGCAAAATAAGACCCAAGAGAGAATTTCAAATTTGGAATTGTGCCATGGGCATAGTGTCACATAATATTTAACAATTTATATAATGTTCAACTAATATATATATAATAAAAGTTCAATTTATTAATAGGTTTTTAGAAAAGTTGTGTTATGGTGTTGAGTAGTGAAATAGAACACAGCTTTTATTTAGTGCCTATAGTTCCTGAAACACATCAATTATTAACAATAGCTTTCTGTGTTTGTTGCTTCAAAGGAAATTGAGGTTGTTGTGAATACTGAATGTTTTAGTAACAATTTTAATTCTATATCAGTTTTATAAGATGCTATGGTTGAACTGTTGAATGTTGTTATCCTTTGTTTCCATCCATCAAAACTATAGAATTGTTTAGTGTTTACTTATGGAATAAAATATGATCCAGTACAGTTGAGGTTATATAGTTGTATTACAGCCTCAAATGCCAATTTTTTTCTTCTTCTTTTATGTTTCATTAACATTTACATGAATGAAGTGGCATGTTGTCTAACTTATAAACCTGTAGTTTTGCAATGAAGTTTGGTGTGATATGTTTGGCACTAGTAATCTAATAAAGATGTATTGAGAAATGAAGTATCAATATTACACTTGGAATGCATATAAGAATTCTTCGTTTAATGTCTGTTTTCCAAAATATTTATATAAATTTGAATTAAATAGCCAATTACGTGCAATTGTAATTGGGTTTTTAATTTAAATTTAAAATTCAGTCTAATACAACTGAATTGCCTATAATTTACAGCAATGGAAATGAGTGGTATGAATTCATTAAATCCAATGAATCCTATGAATGCTCTAGGGCTAAATCATTTAAATATGCCCATGAATTCCTTCATGATGCCACACAATGGAAGTCTGTTAAATCATTTAATGCAAAGCGGAATGAATGCTATGCATCAAGGTTGGGCTGGTGGGTTATCAGGGAAAATGGTTTCTCAACTGTGGATGAATGACGAATCCAAGGTAATTAACCAGATCAGTTAAAACTTTTTTTACCACGTAACATTTGTTTATCAATTTTTTTAAATTTTTTTTTTTTTAGATGAACCAAATGAGTACAGTACATGAGGAGGAAGAAGTGGATGACGATGACATGGGAGTTGCAGAAACTTATGCTGATTATATGCCTTCAAAATGTAAGATAGAAAATTATTGCCCATTGTGTCTTAGAGCATTGGGAGAATTCTATTAAACATAGTTTGCTTCAACCTTCTTATGTATCATTGTCTTACACAATTATAAATTATATATGAATTTGCTTTTTTTGTTATGAATGTATAGTTATATAACAGGGAAATAGGCTAGTGTAATGGATAAATAATATTGCTAGACTACTTAATAGTTAGACAATGAATTTGAAATGATCAAGGAAGAGTTTTTTTCTTGTACTTAATTATAGCATATTATTTTAAAATATGCTATGTGTTTTTTTTAAAGATATTAATGAATTTCCAAAGCCATTTTGTAACTGTAATGTTGTTCTTACAGTGAAACTGGGAAGGAAGCACCCAGATCCAGTTGTGGAAACAGCATCTTTATCTAGCGTTGAACCGACGGATGTTTGGTATAAAATATCCTTGCCTGAAGAGACTGTAAAATCAGGTGCATTGTCTGCTTTACAATTGGAAGCCATAACCTATGCTTCACAACAGCATGAACACTTTTTACCTGATGGTAACCGTGCTGGTTTTCTTATAGGTACAGGTTTTACAGTTTTCTTAATTTAAATTTGCATTTAATGTTTATGCAGGTATCTAATCTTTATTTGTGCTTAATAATAAAGTGTCTAAGAGTAAGAATGTCAGAAATATTGTTTGCTATTATATTGCCATGATTGGAAACCTGCAGTCATGGCTGAGGACTAGAGATCTGGACTGCAGAAATGTGGATTTGGGTTCAATGCAACCATTTTTTATTTGTTTACCTTCTGTTTCTAGAATGTTTTGAGAATGTTCTGTTTCTAGAATATTCCAAGAATGTATGAATTGTATTGACCTCCAAGCGGAGTCAGTCTTTCGCAGTGCTAGCTGTTGTATAGCACTTTGTGTTAAATTAACGTCTATAACCTCTAGCAGAGTGTGTTACTTACTGTATCTCACAATCCTTCAGAAATGTGAGAGTATCATTTGAATATTGCAATTTTTCTAATAGGAATACCATAGATTGCTTTTTGATATTTAATAAAGAAATTTAGAATAATATTGGTTACTTTTTACTGTCACGTTTGAAGTTTAAGAAGAAATGACACTCTTATTGGTAGACTATTATAAGCGCCAAGACAAAAATAGTTTATCTAGCTTATTAATAAACTCTATTTTGAAATGTGTTGAATCTAAATTAAACTGAAAGATTGTGAAAGTGTCTTAAATTTATTTAGCTAAATACTTGAGGCATTGAGGGAATACAGTAGATTCAGAATTATCAGTGGTTATCATGGGGCAATTGGTGTGGGTATTCAAAAACACATATACAAGCCATATTTACTGCTATAAAATGTTTTCAAGTTGTGAAACTTGTGTTCAAGGAGTTCCCCCTACCGCAGTCGCTACTAACCATTAGCAGTTGATGTGACTTTAAATCAAAAGTTATAATTAACTAATGCCAGAGCACCAAACTTGAGCTTATACTTTTGGAATGTTCATTATAAAGCTTTTGAAATGCAGTAATGGCTTATAGTAGGTGAAGCTGTTTTGTTATAGATGTATAGATGAATAAGTGCATTGTAACTCGTGAAGTTAGAGGACCAGTCACAATGATATAAATAATAAAACAATTAATTTGCCACTTGTACAAAAAGACATTTTTTGGCTCAAATGAACTACCTTAGTACCTACTATGTTAATAACAGCTAAAGAAAACTGTTTAGAGGCAGACAGGATCAGACTCTTTCCACAGAACTCTCATTCCTTCCACTACTACAGATTGCCTGGTGCTTGAGTTTGGTCTTGCAGTGTCTTTATTGGTCCCTTTGTATCTTTATAAATACACTTCCGCATTTGATCCACAAAGTGGTTAAACCGCATGTGGATCATAGATGATTCAAACCTACATAGAAATTTAAATAGTTTTGAAATAAGTTACAAAATATAAAAATATTTACAAATTTTAGTGGTCGCTGGTATAGTCTGCAAGGGTCATTTGCCAGAGTAGTAAACATCTGCCAAGAAGTTACATTAGGTTGATCATTATGTAATGTAAGGTCTGTAGCTTTCAGCTTTAATTCATCGGGCGATTGTGGTGGAACGAACCGTTCGACAAAATTCATTGATTGGGGTGGAGAAGTGACAAACTTCAATTGCAAGGTTAATTGGACTAGTTGTAGGAGTTGTAGGAGCATGTTACTGGCATGTAAATGTAACTTGGTTTTGTTCTTTTTATTACTTCTGGCGCATCTTAACCATCGGTAATTATTTATTTTGGTAGTTCCAAATGAGTATAAATCATGGTACAAAAATGATAAGACTGTTGAAGCTGGGTGTATTTTATATCAGGTAGTGATGGAAATTTCATAAATACAAAGTTGAATTTTAATCTAATCAATCTATAACCACCATTTCTTCTAACCCAAGTAAAGTTTAATTTAGAGAACATACTTTTTTGGATTTCAAATTTAATGCATGTCCTAGTTTGTAAGATTTCCATGCATAATTACATATGAGAAGTAATTAAAGATTATTATTTATATTTTAAGCCACAGGAAAGGCTGATGTAAGATGTATATATTTTGTTCACAATTGTTTGATAATGATAATGATAATTATTTTTTGTGTTCCACGATTCTACTCACACTCTGCATATGCTACTGCTCTTGTTGTGGTATTCAGTCCTAAGACTGGTCTGATGCAACCCTCCATGCTAACCTATATTGTGCAGGCCATTTCCTTTTTACATAGCTACCACATCCGAAATCCTCCCTAATCTGCTTAGCACATTCCATCCTTATCTCCCTCTTGTTCTTACCTCACACACTTTCCTGTATTGCTAATTTTACAATACCCTCATGTTTCAAAAGGCCTATTAAACTATCTATTCTACTACTATAGACCTGTTTGCCCAATTATTAACAACCCATTCTCTGATTTGCTAATGAATTTAAAACATACTTTTATACACACATCCTTGCTTTCTCAGGCAAAATTTGCTTGAATATTCGTGTCTAAGTATGTTGAAACTATAATTGTAATATCACAGCACAGTTTACAACATCCTTGACATCTGACACTCACTTCTCAGAGTTTTTATTTCCTGCTTTCCTGTGATTCCAATTAACTGGAGCACTAATCTCAGGTTCACTTTGCCAGCCTATATTATATAAACTATCAGGTACCTTCTTGGACTAACACTTGGTCGTTTGGCTGAAATTAGTTGGTATACACCTTCAACTATTGTGCACTTATGGTGCCTATTATCTTTTTAAGGTCAGATTTTGATAGGGAGCTGAAAGAGCTGAGTTTTGGTAAAGCGCCAGGAATTGATAACTTTCCAGCAGAGTTGATAAGAGCATCGGGTGAAGAAGCAATATCATGGCTGTTCAGGATAGTTTACAAAATGTATGAAACAGGAAGAATATGAGAAGATTTTAGTAAAAACATAATTATACCCATACCAAAGAAGGCTGGGGCTGATAGATGCGAACAGCACAGAACAATTAATTTAGTATCCCATGCATGTAAATATGAAAGAAAAAGTATACAGGAAAATGGAACGTCAAATAGAAAGCGAGTTAGGAGGAGAAAAGTTTGGTTTTAAAAAGAGTGTAGGGATAAAATAAGCAATATTGACTTCGTGATTAATTTTAGAAGACAGGATACAAAAAAAACAGGACTATGTTCATGGCATTTGTAGATTTAGAAAAAGCATTTGATAATGTGAACTGGAACACACTATTAATCACTTATTACAGTGTATCTCTGTCCTATGGTTTTCAACAAGCTTATAGCATCTTGTGTACCTTTTCCGTTCTTAAATCCAAACTGTTCTCCATTTGAATTGGTCATTTAGCCTTCTATTTCAACACACTTGGTAAATTTTGGCTGTATGAGAGATTAGACTAGTAGTTATATGCTCTTCACATTTCCTTGTATTTTCTCAATGGGTTTCATTACAACTTGTAGAAAATCTTTTTGCTTTATCTGTCATATATAAAGTCAGAAGTTGGCGGTGTACTAGCTCTCTGCTTTCTGTTTATCTCTTTAGCATTTCAGGTTGGTAGGCCATCAGTTCCACATGCCTTCCTATTTTTAATTTGTTTCTTCTATCCTTTTTCCTCCACTGATACCTTCCTCCTCTTTTATCACATTTTAGCTTAGTATTTGATATTGTATATACAAGCATTCTTTATATTACTTCTATCTTTTCAATACCTTTTGTGTGTACCTCTGCTATTGTATTATCCATTTTTTCTATTAATGTTTTTTCCTTTTCTGCTATCAAAAATTCTCTATCTTATTTGTGCATTAGTGGATACTTGATTTTAATTATGAAAAATAAATTAAACTAGCACTTACGGTTTTATCAAAAATTTTCCTAAACAGGAATTTTAAGTTGATATCCTAATATGTAATTTAGTATTATTTCATGCTTTATAATTTGAAGTAAGAAAATGATCGGTCTTAATAATCACCTGTTTCTATTTTCTCTATTTATTCATAATTTTCTTTCTTCCACATTTATCTTGCTTGTTCAGTTTTCCTTCTTAATTCATTATTCAATGCCCTGTCCCTCCTTTTGCCTTCTTCACTTAACACTTTTTTCCACTATCTTAGTTTGTCCATCTTTCTCAACACATTTTCTGTTGTCCAGCCTTTCTGAATATATCTGGACTATTAATTATTAAGACTTCTCTAGCAGTTTCCAATAGTCCTTTCTTTATTTTTATTCATTTTTCATTAATACATTCTTTGTATGTCTTTATCCAATTTATCAACCTCCTTTGACTGTCCCCAAGTTTAGCTTTTACTCTACTAAGTTGCCCTAATAAAGTACATGTTAAATTGAGCTTCGGTCTATTCTCACTACAATCGGACCATTGCACACTATTCTAACACGATTTGCTATATATCTCTCGTCATAGGCATATATTTAAAATTTTATAAAAAGGAGGATGGACAAAAGAAACTAATTTCAATACATGAGAAATATGTTGATCATACTTCTGAAAATAAAATTATTACGTTAAGTGATATTTGTATATGTATATGGAGAATCAAATGTTATTGAAACATAATAAAGGGAAGAACCTTGGGCAGTTACAACAAAGATTTAAGTTAGTTAAGTAACCAGGAAGTTTGACTTTTATTGGACCAAATAAAGTTATCTTAGGGAAATAAAAATTTTATGTTGAAAATATTCATACATATTGCCTTATATAGATGGGAAAAATTGATACCTTATAAGCTTTCAAATGAATATTTGGAGGAGGATTGGATAAATGAAGTATGACAAGGTACTCTTTGTGATGGTTAATGTACCTCATGGATCAAATGTTACTGTTATGTTCTGCCAACTATCTAGAGGAACTGTTAAAACACTTTCAGTAGGTCTTTTAAACAATTAATCTCCATAAGTAGAGAAACTTAATAATGCAAACATTTAGATGTAAAGTGTGAAACATATTGTAAATACTTGAATCCATAATATTATTATTATTTTGCAGGAGACGGTGCTGGCGTAGGAAAAGGAAGAACTATTGGTGGTATAATATTTGAGAACTATTTGAAGGGTAGAAAAAGAGCAATTTGGGTGTCAGTGTCAAATGATCTCAAATATGATGCAGAGAGAGACCTTAGAGACATTGGGGCTAACAAAATAGAAGTTCATGCACTTAACAAAGTAATTATACAACTTAATAGTTCTTTTACACTCTTGCTATCAATGTGTCAACCTAATAATTGCACACAATTATAGCAATCGAAATTATAGCATAACTTAGTGTAAAAGATTGTGTACATAGAAACTCTGAATAATTTGGCTTCTTAAGGTCAAACTCTTGACTGAACGGTAATTTTGGCAGAAAAATCTCAGTGTACGAAAAATAAACTAAGTTAGTGATGGTTCTTTGAAGCAAAATGCTTCTATTGTATTTTGTTCATTGCACTGAACTAGTTCTTTAAAGTAGTTCAACTGAACTGGTTAGTTCATTTGTCTTTTATGAGTATGTTGTGCATGCAGACTATCAGACGAAGTTGTCACTCGGGTCCCAAGCAGCAAAGGAAATAATATATTGAAATATAAATTTAAAGAGACAAGAATTGCTTCAATTGAAGCTGAACCAAAGGCCATGAAACTAGATTTAGAATAATGTTGACCGGACCCAGGAATCGAAACCTTCCACTTTCCAGAGGTGGTGCTCTAAACAACTGAGCTAGCCCAGGTCAACTGCCAGATCCAATGCAACATTCCTTCTCTCTTGTTAACATAAGCTATGCTTACCTTCATAAATGCACAAGTTACAAAAGGAAGTAGAAAAAATACAGCCAATAAATTGTGAACAAATAAATACCACAATAGCAATGGCTTTGTTGCCATGTTCATCTTAATGTTACATTCTTGCATTTATGTTTTAAATTGGCAGTCTCTGCACGAATATTTAGTTTATTAACTTGCGCAAGTATAATAGAGAGCATCTATGCAAATAAAATGTTTCCCAGATACATTCCTTATATGCTTCATCATATAATGGGTTGTATCCCCTTTACCTTATGTTTCTGTGAATATTGCATTTGAAGTTTTCCATGAGCTTGTAAAAGAAATATACAAAAAAAAATAGCAGCCAAAATATGGGGGATAAATTAGTGATCAAATAAATATCTCACACGAATTCTGCTAGTCTTGTATCTTTAATCATGCAATGACAAATATGACAGCCGCCAGAATGACACCCGACACAATCAGTTGTGTTTTATAGTGAGAGACACGGAACAGCAGTTGATTCAACTGGCTGGGATGAAAGAAAATCTTAATTTTCAAGTGCCTGAGCTCCTGTTTTCAAGACAGCTGAGTGGGGTGTGGCAGAGGAAAAGATGTCATGGTCATATTTTTCACTCTTCCTTCCAGTGGCTGTTAAATCGTGCAATGTATTCACTTATGTTTTCAGAGGGAATGTGGCATTAATAGTGTTTGAGATACTGAATATTCTTTTGGATCTGTTCTATATAGGAAACAGTTAAAAATAATGAAGCAGATGCTTTGCATTGAAGCCTAGGAATCAAAATGCCAAGTTCTAATAATATGTAAAATTTACATTAAATTTAATAAGTGTTTAGGATGGTTTCAAGATCTATTCGTACCTATTTCTTAATTGCTATAATCTAACTACAAATTTAATTTTTAATTTGTGATATTACTTTACACATTTATAAAAAGTGTTCGTATGAAAAATTATTCTATTTCTTAGGATACATAACTTTAAGTATTGCTGTACTACTATTTCATTGTGTATCTCAATAGGCTATATAATTATTAAATGTTAAATATAATATCTTTAATATTCAATAATTGTTTAGTTCAAGTATGCCAAAATATCATCTGCTGTTAATGGAAATGTGAAGAAAGGTGTCATCTTTTCTACATATTCTGCACTAATTGGTGAATCAACACAATCTGGGGGCAAGTATAAGACAAGATTAAAGCAGTTATTGCAGTGGTGTGGTGATGACTTTGATGGTTTGATTGTATTTGATGAGTGCCATAGAGCAAAGAATCTTTGCCCTGTTGGGTCATCAAAACCTACAAAAACTGGTCTCACAGTTTTGGAACTTCAAAACAAACTACCTAAATCCCGTGTAGTCTATGCTTCTGCTACAGGAGCATCTGAACCACGAAATATGGCTTACATGACACGGCTGGGTATGTGGGGTGAAGGAACTCCATTCTCTGAATTTACGGACTTCATTTCTGCTGTTGAAAAAAGGTACTGTCATATTACTGGCCTATTATTATAGTGTATTAATTATTACAGCATATGGGATTTTGTCTTGTGACAGTTTTGATTATAAAAGAAATGAAAATTTGTAGATATCACAATAAGTCTTTCAGTTTAATGCTTTATTTCGCATCACTGAATTTGATTCATGTTTTGTTGTGTCTATTTTTAGTATTCTTTGGGAAAGTCTCTAGTACCATTTAAGGTCAAGCGTTCCAGTCACTTGGTTTATGAATGAATATTTACATTCATCTATTCATTGATCCCTTTCCATTGTTTTATAATTGAGAGAATTTGGGATTATTTAGGTGCACATTTAGGCCATTTCATTAGTGTCAGCCTTATAGGATGCACTAAGGGGAGACCTTACATATTTAATCAATTGTTCCCATTTAGTTATGTATCCACACACAACCCCAATTACTTTAAATTCTTACTGAATTATGCTTAGATGCCTTTAAAGATCAGAGTAGTTGTATTTTAAATCATAAGATATATATTTATAAAACACACACACACAAATATATAGTCAGGAAATAACATTGTCATGTTATTTAAAACAATTAATAAGGATAGGAAAGAGAAATAGAAAGTAGGTGATTTACCTGAGGTTCATAGATGGTAGACACCTTGTGAGGTTTGGCGTTCTTGAATTTTCAGAGGCACCGCTCTCTCCATCAGGAAGTTAGGTAGACATTTCCAGTGATCGGCTAGCCAATGACAAGCAGTCGTCTTTAGCCTATCACTGGAAATGTCTATCTAACTTTCTGATGGAGGGGGCGGTGCCTCTGAAAAATCAAAAACTCCAAACCTCACTAGGTGTCTACCATCTATGAACCTCAGGTAAGTCAACTATTTTCTGTGTCTCTTTCCTTTCCTTATTAATTATATATATACAAAAATTGAATGTAATTTATATCCATATTCCAGAGGTGTTGGTGCTATGGAGATAGTAGCTATGGACATGAAATTACGTGGAATGTACATTGCACGCCAACTAAGTTTTCATGGTGTGTCATTCAAAGTTGAAGAAGTATCACTTTCTAAAGATTTTGTGAAAGTTTATGATGCTTCAGTAAAATTGGTACGTATGTTTTTATTCGTTTAGATATATTCAAACATTTATGATATAATGGAAGACAAAAACAATTGGGCGGGTTATATTATTCCACCAATTTGTAGGAACAAGATTTTGACTAATTTTTTTGCCACTTCTATTTTGTTGCCAAAAAGTCTTTACAAAATTGAAGGAAATTATTGTTAGCATAATATTGAGTCCATAACTTGGAGCCTCTTCTAGAATTGTACATTTTTAGATATAATTATGCAGCATTTAAGTATCATGATAAGAGATAGTATTTACATTCAGATATTATTTTCTGGTATAACTGTAAGAGGTGTTCTTTGTCATGTAAAATGTGTTGGATTCACAGAAAACCATTTTATAATTTTCAACACAAAGGATTTGAAAAAGAAATTCAGACAGGTCAATCAAAAATAATAATTTTCCAAATTGGTGTTTATCGTAAACGTGCTGGAAGCAGTTATGTAGAAAGTGTGAACAGTCCAAATGTGTAATGTGAAACACCAGACTATTCATTGAATGACAAGGCAAGGTTGAACAGTTCTTTATGTGTCAAAAAAATTGTTCAAACAAAGGTAAATAGGAAGCTATTGATATGCACATGTATATCTATATGAGATATACAAATATAATGAAACTATAGACCTTCCAAATTACTGTTAAGCGGTAGATACAGTCTTAATACTATAGAATTCAAAATCCAATGTTTTGAATATTCTGTTAAGCATACATGAAACTGGATTTTGCTAAACATTTCTTTAGTATGTTGTTTGTTAAACCCATTAAAATCCAGACAATACTCTGATCTGATTAAGAAATACACGTAAATATATAGCATAGATATGTGAAATTATGCATTTTAACCATATTAAATGTACTCTAACCTCCTGTCGCCCCTCTTCTTCTCCCCCTCTTCTTCTCCCCCTCACTACTCCCACCTCCCCTCCATCACTCTACTGCCACAATCATTCTACCCCACCTCCCTTCCCCACCATCACTCTACCCCCTCACTTCCCCTCTCAAGATTTCCCTACTGCACCTCCCCTTCCTCACTTCCCCTCCCTAACTCTCTCATCCCCCACCTCCTTTCCGTCTCAATCTATTTTGCTTTCACTGCCTCTTTCTCAATCTATAACTTTCTTGATCTCTCTCTTGGTCCATCTATTTCTCTATCCCTCCATCTCTCTGTCTTTTGATCTTTCCCCTCCCCTCTCCCCCTCATCACCCCCTCCTCTCCTCTCCTTAGAGACACTTAAAAAATAAATAAAATGTGTGTTTAACAATATTTTTGGTGTACGCAAGTTATCTGACTGTTGCAGGTAACCTTAAGTGATTTTCTCTCTGTCTCTCGCCCAGCTATCCCTTTTTTATGAATTTGTCTTGTATGATATTAAAAAATTGAAACAATTTTGAAAATTTTAGTGGGTGGATGCAATGCGAAAGTTTCAAGAAGCCGCGGAGTTGATCGATGCTGAAAACAGAATGAAGAAAACGATGTGGGGTCAGTTCTGGTCATCACATCAACGATTCTTTAAATACTTGTGTATCGCAGCTAAAGTTAACCATGCAGTAGTAACTGCACGGTAAGTCATAAATTCACATACGCTATTTTGGTTTAAATAATTTTGTATTTAAAGAAAATAATACAGTTTTTTTTAAAAATATTTCTATTATAACTTTGAATGTTAAAAGTTCTTTATTTAAGGGAACCTGTCTGTGAAGTTAGGCTACTTGCAACTCATGTAACTTTATTTTTGTATCTCTGAAAGTTTCAGAGATATTTAATTTAAATTTAGCACAGTTATGTATAACTGTATTTGTATTATATTGATGAAGTTTTATTTGATTTAAGCGAATAGTGTTGACAGAACATAAGTTAGAATGAAAGGTAAAAAAAAATTTTTCTTTATTATTAGGTACATGCTGTAATGTAAACCAAAGCTGGAGGACTTTAATTATTTTTTTATTATATTCTGTTTATGTAGGAAATTCTGAGAGACTTACTCTTTTCGTTGTTTAGGCAATGAAATTTTAATAAAATAATAATTAATCAAGATATGCTAAAAAAGGAGAATTTTTTATTAATCTTCATGATATTAAAGTAATAATTATAATGATATTCAATGTTACTGAAGTCTTTATTGCAGATAAATATGTTTTGAAGCTGTATTCCAAATTTAATTTAAATAGATTTAGCCGTTTAGGAGATATTGGTACCTAACTATACAAAAAAATGGTTTGCGGGAAAATGAAAAAGAAGTTTTAGAGTTGCATATTTTATTTTTAAAACATTCCAGGGTCATAATCTTTTCGGTTTTCATGTTTCTGGTCTAATTCTGGTTGCTTCTTTCTTTTCCTGGATGTTCTAGCTTCCTTGGTCATCTCTGCAGCTGATTTTCCACAATCGATTGCAAGGACATCTAAACATTTTCACTAATTCTATTTTTTTTTAAAGTAAAATGTAAAACACATATGGCAAGACAGACGCTTGAAGTAGGCGTGTCCCAAAATACTTTAAAACCCTATTTTATGCACTTCAAAATATCGGAACATATACAAACCATATATCAAACTGACCGGAATGATTGTACTTCATAATGAATAAAAAAATCGATTTTTTCAAAAGCTTCTATATTAGAAGCAAATAATGACAATTTATGTATTTATAAAAATCACTGCCTCTCCACTCCAGCCCAATTTGTGGTAACTGTGTATTACCCTAACTGTGTTGAGTTGAACACATGTTCAAAATTTTGTCGTAATTGTTCCATCCATTGAAGTTTGTGTGCGGATGTCTGTTTTATCCCTTTCAACCTCTCTTAGGAGATGAACTGTAACATAAATTGCTTTTTCTTTTTTCAGATTTAAACTCGGCAGTTCACGTTACATCAGTTTACAGTCCAGTGTCAATTGTTTTCTTTTTTTATGTGTTTTGCCCTCCACCCATTACTCCCAATAATAATTCCCTTTGATAACAGATGGGGTTGAAATTAAACGTTAGCAGTATTGAAGGCGAGACTGTTAAATTAATTGATCCAAGAATGTATTTATATAATGTAAATATTGGCCGTCTTTGCTTATTTTAAATTTTCCATGCCGACCCCTAGGGTTGTTAGCTGAGTCTCACTCGACGGTGCTGATTTCCAGGTTGCAAAGAAGACCTCGGTTGAAATTCATCCACTTGTTTAGATTTGTTTGTGAAACATACATACACACAGACAGACACACACACCTACAGGCAATTTTATTATAGAGATGAGTTTTTCCTTTGCATAACATATTCATTCATCATATTTATACTATTGTATTAAGGTATGGAGTAGTATCTTCTCGTCTTTCACACTATTGTGTGCTAACAATTTTCTGTCAATTGATTTTTGAATTTCAAGTCTACCTCCCACTTGATCAAAACAATTCCACTTAATTTGGTGATAATAATGGTCCCTTCTGTTCCATATACTTGGAAGGAGAATTTAAATAAAATAAGTGATTGAAATTATGGGATCATATAAACAATTTACATATACATGATTTTAACTTTTTAATATTTGTTATTTGTAGTGTGAAGTATGTTATACTCAGTTAATGTTATCATTGCCTTGCTAAATGTTTCAGGGAAGCTGTAAAATGTGGAAAGTGTGTTGTGATTGGGCTTCAGTCAACTGGTGAAGCCAGAACTTTGGAACAGCTGGAAAGAGATGACGGGGAACTGTCAGACTTTGTCTCCACAGCAAAGTAAGCTTTTATTTTTAAAAAAGTAGTTAGTTTTTTTTCTGCTACATGGATTTATAACTTTCAACGATTTATACTATTTAATAGCAGATATTTTAAATTTTAGGTAGGCATAATAAATTAATTTTAATGCCATTAACAACAGAGCAATTGTTATTTAATTTTTTTTTTATGATACAGAGGTGTCTTACAAACTTTAGTAGAGAAACATTTTCCCGCACCAGATAGAAATAGAATTCAACGACTTCTGGGACTTGAACCTCCAAAGAAAGACAAATCAAGCAATAATGGAGATTTGGAGATGGAAGCAGGAGGTTCAAGTGGCAAGCGGAAACCAGGTAATTGTTTACCTTGTAGCTTAACAATATTTGAGGAATATATAAATAAAATATTGTATTACCCAGTCTGTCTGTTTGTTTGAAATTATGCAGGTGATATTCAGTAAACGCTCATTTTAAGTTCTTGCTTTCGTGGAATTACTGCTTGTAACGAAAAATTTCTCAAGTTCCAGTGAAACTGTCATATATTTAATGCATTTTCCCTGCTTTTAAGGAACCTCAGAATAATGAAACTCCTGCTTTTAATTTCCACTCATTGACCCTTTTTAAAGAAATAATCAAGCATTTGATTTTTACTTCCTTCTAATTTGGCTTAAAATTTGTATGGAAGGCTTCGCTGCCTCATATGGTTGGTTTGTTTGCTTTAAATACAGACATAACCTCTCATACTACAAATTTGTGATGAAAGTGTACAAGTTGATGGCAATGTTTTCTGGTTTTGGAAAACCGCTTCATTGACTCTTGTAATTAAGGATTATAAGCCTAAAGACAGGTTTAATGCAGATGAGATGGAAATACTTTTAATCTTCTTCAGTCAAATTGAATACTATTCAAGGTGATAACTGTTGTGAAAAAAAAAAGGCAGCAAAGATAGACAAACGGTGTGGTTGTATGTAAATGGCAGTGAAAGCTATTCTAGTAGGTTACTAACCATGTTTTAAGGTTCCTGTCATTAAGGAATTGCTATTCGTACTGGTTAATTTGCTGTATATGTAATTCAAATTCCTCCTGTTTTTAAGGAACCCTGGTATAAAGAAATTTTCGATTTCAATTAACTTATTTTGCTATAGATTTCTACTCTTCTATCCCTTTAAAGAAATAAATGAACATTTTATTTGAATTTAATCCTTGCCCACACCAAGCAAGCATATGCAAAGTTCACAGTGCACGTGTAATAACTCCAACAATTTCAAATTTTGGTGTATCATGTTATTTTTACATTTTATTATCCAAGCTGATTGAGGAGGTGCAGGTTAGAAATGTGGCGGAAACGTCAGGTTTTAAATTTCTGAATAGTAGATTTAATTGAGACTGTTACTCGGAGCAACATTTTTATCAATAAAATATTAGAACATTCAAGGTCAAGTGCTACAATAACATGTTTAGAACTTTGTATTTTTTGTTTTAATATTAAGCCAACTGAAGAAAATTAATAATGGAAATTGCTGACTAATGAGATATACTGGTGGTTTGTGCGATAAAAAATGGGGTGTAATGGAAATTGCTGCAACAATAAATGTTCATATCATAGTTAACAAGTCAAGTCTTTTCCTATCAGAAAAGTATATTTTTTGGTACCAAATGACTTGGTAAAATTACAGCAAAGAGACATAGATTAAGATGGATCAATAAACTAGTTAAAATGAATTGATTTGTTGGAAGAATTATAGACTAATAATCAACCACTACACACGGAAGAGGCAAAAGAATATTTTGCAATTGAACATTAGAAGACTTTTCATATTTATTTTATGAAAACTCCCATTTAAGAAATATCCTAAGATGTTAGGTAAAACGAGATTCAGTAAAAACAGGATTCTACTGTAAGTTATGTAAATACAAGGTACAAAATTGCCTGTTCCAGATACTAGTTATAAAGGTTTTATTTTCCAATTTACTGTTGGCTAATATTTATTATTTGTAGTGTAAAGAATATCCAAGGCAGCAATACTGAGTAATTTTTTTCTATAGATAACTTCTTTAGGGCTTAATTGTGGTGGGTATTGAGTGAGGGATAAAATTTTGGCTGTAATATTGATTTAGGGTTGATGAAAGAGACATCCATAACTCCGTATTGTAGTTGTTGTGTGTGCAGAAGAAGAATTTAGAAAAGGTGACTGTGATAGTTTGAAGTGAAGATCCAATCATAATTAAAAAATGATTGCCAGAAGTTAAATGGTGATCCGATATTTTTTGCTTTGCCATATCAGATGCAAAAGACAATGAGTTAATAAAGTTTTTTTTTAGATAAGCCAGAGTCTGGTGTAGTTGGCTAACATCCTGTCTCAGTTTACTCTCAACACTTCTGAATAAATACAGTAATAATTAATGTTCTCAAAGTATAATTACATAGCCTAAGAGAAATAATATTAATAATTTTGTATGTTAATTTTCATCTTGATAAATAATTTTGTACCTCAATTATTTTCTATCTTCATTTTCTTCTAGTGAGGCAAGCTGCTCAGAGAGCAGTGAAGCGAGTTAGAATGTCATCATCTGATGAATCGGACTCTGAAGTGGAGCGGGATGGTAGCAACAGTTCAGGATCAGAGTTTAAGCTGTCTGCATCTGACTCGGTTGAAAGTGATAGTCCATCTGATAGTAATCAAAGCTCAGATTTCAATCCATTTTATTCAGACAGTGATTCTGATGCAGGTAATTGTATTTATAAACCTTTCTGTAGTGTTTATTATGATAAAATGTGCAAAACATGCAAGATTAAAAATCAGAAGAATGTTTTCTCGTCTAAATTTGACAGATACATATTATTGATTTCAATGAAACAAAAAACTTGAATAAAGCATATCATTTGTGGGGCAGTGTATTTAAATAGATAAAACTTAATAATGATTTGGTAAACAGGGATTTAGGGTTCTTGGTAAGTATTGCTTGGAACCCAGACCTGGTTAGTATTACCAACAAGGAAGGAAAGAAAGTAAGAAAGGAAACCATGCAATGAGTCTATCACTCATACTGAATCATGTCATACCATCTTGATTAGCAAGGTGGAGGACTGAACCTACAGCTCACCATAAATAGGAAGCTTCTTCCTGGAGAGTTATTTCGCTAGAATGGATGACGGAGCAAGTTGTCAAACTCGCTCTACAACAGTTCTACTAGGTTCTTTTTACAGCCAATTTCACTAATTTTACTTTGAACTTATCTTGCTGTACTTTAATGTATATTCATCTAAATATAGTGTTTAAATTGATTATTTTTTTCTTTGCATTTCTCTGTTTCAAAAAAAAGATCCCTGGGATCGACGAAAAAAGAAAGGAAAGAAGCACAAATCTTCGAAAAAGCGTCAGTCAACACAGGATAAGATCAGTTCTTTACTGTCAAGAAAATCTACTCACAAAGGAAAAAGAAATGGTGACACGGGAGCAGGAAGTGGTACTGAAAGGAGGCCACCACCGCCTCCAAGAGATGCCATAGAACGTGCTTGTAGTATGAAAGAAGATTTACTTCAGCACATTGAAGACCTTGGTGAAAAACTTCCCCCAAATACCTTAGACCAATTGATTGATGAATTAGGTGGTCCAGAAAATGTTGCCGAGGTAAATATATGAGTTAGGAAATGACATTGTCATGTTAATTAAAACAATTAATAAGGAAAGGAAAGAGAGATAGGAAGTAGGTGACTTACGTGTTGTTCATAGATGGTAGATACCTTTCAAGCTTTAGAGTTCTTGAATTTTCGGAGGCTGACGACTGATCGGCAAGCTGATCACTGCATTGGAAATGTTTTCCTAACTTTCTGATGGAGGGGGCAGTGCCTCCGAAAATTCAAGAACTCCAAAGCTCACAAGGTGTCTACCATCTATGAACCTCAGGTAAGTCACCTACTTTCTACCTCTCTTTCCTTATAGTAATGTAAACTGGGAATACCTTTTGTTTTCTTTTTAATTATTCCTCCTCAGCTAGCTGCAGCTCTGTGTGCTCGTAGTGTCGACACCCATGTTCTCGTAATTTCGAGATTTGATTGTTAGGGTGCCTGGTAGTTTTGTCACAAGAAAATTACCAAAACTTTATTTTAACAATAACAACCATTTATTTATCAGAGCCATGAGAAAAAGTAATCTAAAATAGAGCGTGGTCATTACACCATCAAACACACACATCAGCCAATTTTTTGGAAATACCAGACAATCAATGTTTGTCGGCGTAACTAAAATCAGTTCCACTTTTGGCCTTGCTTTGTTCTAACACCCCTTAAATTCGTGGCTTTATTGCTAGCCGAAATAATCTGTGCGGTTCTGAATTATCATGAGTCCGCTAAAATGTGTCCCACACACACTCAAAGAAACTGTGATGTGTATTGTCACAATAACTTATATGGATAAGAAAGTATGAGTCAATTTCCCGCTGAGAGCCGATACTGCAATTCTCAATTTGAATGTTAGTTCAAATTATCAATCTCCTATCCAATGTGGTGGCAATGGCCTTCAGGCTCAGGTGGGCTATTGTATATCTCTCTTTTCCTTTTCAGATAATTTTTTGTCATGCTGAAGCTTGTTTGATGTATCATTTGTTCCTCTACTAGTTTTATTCCCAAATATTGAACAAGAAATTTTAATTCATGAAATGTTACACATTTCTAGTAATTATTACAGTTTTCTTTCACAATTGTATTTTCTGTAACACACTACTGTGGCTGCTTGAAAAGTTCCTAAATAAATTATAATTTTCTGGTTTTAGATGACAGGTCGCAAAGGCAGAGTAGTCCAGACAGAAGATGGTATACAGTACGAATCACGATCCGAAGTAGATGTACCACTGGAGACACTTAATTTGACAGGTATGTATGTCAGGAGTAAAATCTTGATTCTGTCTTATATATAGTATAGACACTAGTATCTGAGTGATTAATCTGTACTTGAAAATAAATTGTAAAGTAATGTAAAATTATTAATTATTCAATTTTAATAATTTCCTAATTTAGGTTGAGGATTTGTATGCAAGGAAAATATAGTATCTTTTGTTAACTATTATTTGTAAACAAACACTAAACTAGTGATTGCGTTAGTAAAAGAAATTGTAGCTGAAGTTAATTTTGTCTTGAAAAATCAATGTCCTTAATATTTTGTCAATAAAGTAACCTATATAAATATCACCTTTTGATCTTGCATTTACTATTGGCACAAATTCTTTTAAATAGCTAGATTAATGATTTCAACTTCCTTTATTATGTTTTGTATTTCATCATTTCCCCCAAATTTTTCTTTGTGATAATATAACAAAAGATAGTAAGGCATATTTTCATCAGTTACTGTTTATTTTAAGAAAGTTAAAAATTCAGAGCTCTTGTAAATATTTCAGAGAAGCAGAGGTTTATGGATGGTGAGAAGGATGTAGCAATCATTTCAGAAGCTGCTTCAAGTGGCATCTCTCTCCAAAGTGATAGGCGAGCACGTAATCAAAGAAGAAGAGTTCATATTACTCTTGAGCTACCATGGAGTGCAGATAGAGCAATTCAACAGTTTGGTGGGTTTCTGTCATAGTCAATAAATCAATTTATTACTGTGTATAAATTAGATCACCAACTTTCTCTCTTGATGGTCTGGGAAGAGGCAAGGACTTGATGGGGTTGGGGAAATGCATACTAACACCCCCATATTGACATGCTCATTCAAACATCCATCCTCATAGGTGTCAATATTTAAATATTAACACACAGATACATACAACTGTCCCTCACTGCATAAACCACATACACACATCAAGGTATACACAACATATACTCACACACCCAGTATACACTCATCAGGTTTTATCACACATACAAATTCCACTGAGCTTGTGCTGTTATAGGTGTTTTGGGGGAGGGGGGGAATAAGGTGACTGTAAAAGATTTATAGGATACTGAGTCCTGTGCTTTGTCTGGACTGTAGGACATGCTGAACTGAAAGTTCCCATAGATGGAGTTCAGCTTCTAAAGAATTAGGAGGTAGGACTTTGAGGGGGGTCAGGGTGAAGCACTGGTTGAAGTTGTTGTTGTTGTGGCAATGAGCATGGGCAGCTATGGTGAGTTGGTGTTTTGTGATGGTTGGCATTCCATTCGGGGAGGCGTCTCTTTGTCTGGCCAATGTAGAAAACTGGGCAGAGTGTGCAGTTAATTTTGTAGATGGAGTAGGACAGGTTGTTTTCTCTGATTTTGTAGTTAGTGCTGTTGGTGGGGCTGTGGAAGGTCGTGGTAGGTGGGAGTATTGGGCAGACATGGCATCTGTTTCTGCCACACGGTCTGCAACCAATTGTGGTTGGGGGTGTGGGGTTTGTAGGGTTTGACCAGAATTTTGTGGAAGTTAGGTGGGCACCTAAAGGCAACCCTTGGACAGGTGGGTAGTATGGTTGGGAGGATGTTTTTCATGTCAGGGTTAGATTGTAGGCCAGGCAGAGGAAAGAGTTGAGTTTACGTAGTCTGGGGTAGTTAGTGGTAAAGTAAGACTACGTTCTGCATGATGGTTAGGGGTGGGATGGCTACTTGGGAAGTGGAGAGGGCACGGTGTATTTTTTTTTTCCCTGGAGGAGGTCCGGGGTAATTTCTGTTGCGGAAAGCATTGAATATGTGGTCGGTATAGGATGCTAGGCGTTCCCAAGCAGAACTTATGTGAGCTAGACTGTAGGGGAGGGATCGTTTGGTTTGCTCAGGCTGGCAAGTGGAGGTACTGATGGGTATTGGTTGGTTTATGTGGACATAGGATGTAATGAGGCCTGAATTTAGTTGTATGTCCACTCACCTTCCTCGATGTGGACATAAATTAAATTCTTTTCATTTCCACATAACTACCACATCCTCCCTAATCTGCTTAGTGTATTCCATCTCTCGTCTCTCTCCTGTTCTTACCCCCATACACTTCCCCCTAGTGCTAATTTTACCAGATCGTGTCTCAAAATATGACCTATTAATCTAGCACTTCTCTTTGTCAGTGTCATCCATATTGTTCTTTCTTCTCTCTTTCTACTAACCCCTACCATCTACATTCCACACCCATATAATGCCACACTCCATATCAGCATTTTTACAATATTTTTCTAATATTTATACTTAAACTAGCCTTAGGTAAACTCCTCTTTTTGTGAAAGCCTTCTTGCCTGTACTATCATACTCTTTATATATACTATAATTCTACCATACCCAGTTATTATGCTGTCCTTAACTTCCTTCGAAAAACCCCTTCCCAAACTAATAACCTTTGCTATTCCACTATTTTCCATACTACACTCCATCACCTTGGTTTTCCCCCTATTAATCCTCATGTAGTACTCTTTCTCCAGGACCACGTTCATACCATTTATTATGGTTTCAAAACCTTCTTCCGACTCCAAATACACAATATCATCAGCAAACTGTAGGGTTTTTATTTCTTTCCTTGCAGTATGATTCCTTTTCCACATTCCTTTTTATATTCAAAGGTATAATTTATTCTTAGTCTATGGTGTATGTTGCAGGTCGAACACATCGTAGTAATCAAGTAAATGCTCCTGAATATATATTCCTAATATCTGATCTAGCTGGGGAAAGACGTTTTGCTTCAATTGTTGCAAAACGCTTGGAAAGTTTGGTATGTTTCTAATTTGGAAATTAAATTTATCAGCCATATTTACTATCAAAGACATATATATATATATATATATTAGTTATTAATGTCTGTAACTTTAATATTAGTTTAAATAATGCCAAAACAAAAAAATAGTAATATAATTTGTTGTTATATATTTATCAGTACACAATTATGTTTGAAGGGTGCCTTAACCCATGGAGACAGGAGAGCTACTGAAACTAGAGACCTATCTCAATTCAACATTGACAATAAATATGGTCGATCTGCGTTGGAAGCTACAATGAAAACAATAATGGGTTATGAACCTCCTTTAGTACCTCCTCCACAAGATTACAAAGGAGATTTCTTTAAAGGTATGAACATTAGTTGATACATTCTTTCATTTTACATAGTATCCAATATAAAGTGATAAGCTATGCTAAGGAGAAGAAATTGACTTATGTGCATCAAATAATTATCAAGTTTTAAATTTTTGGCATAATTTGCATTGATAATCCCTATTCTGTTCTTACCCCACACACTTCCCTCTTATGCTAATTTTACAATACCTGTGAGGCCTATTTAATCTTTCCCTTCTCTTGGGCAAAGTCCTCCATATTACATAAACAGCTCTCATGTTTCCAACCAGGTCAATTGAGAATTTAAACACACTGTTTCCATGGCCACTAATTGTGCCAGGTAAAGGATGCTATTGGACTCAAGGGACCAGGGGTGTACCAAATCCCATGCCTATGTTGGCATTCTTATATTGGACAAACAATCCGTAGCATCAAAGAACATTGCACAGAACATAAAAGGTGCATCCGACTGAAGCTACTTACCAAATCTGCAGTAGCTGAGACTAGAGGCTGGTTCAATAGTGTCCCATTGGAATTGGTAGAAATCAGGATCTGTAAACCTCCCCTGAAAATCATATAGATCTGTAACTATTATAGGAGCAGAGCAGACAAAAGTAGTTTTCTGGAGGTACATAAAAATGGACTTTGCAGTTATTGACCTGTAAAAAATCGCAGGTGTTCAGGTTGTTACGATTGCTGACTTCATATCCTGGACGTATAAATTATAAGATAGTAATTTAGTATACCATTTAGAATCTTTAAATTGATCAGTATTGCTAATAATAGTCTAATGTTCTCATTGATGTTCAGTTCAAATATTATTCATTCTCTAGTTTTGTCAGTACATGTTTTGACAAAATAACTACACCTTTTTATGAATTCTTCTATTGTTTGTTTTATGTCATTTAAATATTTACTATTTAATATTATGTCAGACTGTCTTTATATTAGATGTTGCTGATGCTCTGGTGGGTGTGGGGCTTATTTGCAACAGTGAGAGTATGCCTGGTGTTCTTATGCTGGACAAAGATTATAACAACATGAGTAAATTTCTAAATAGGTGAGGAAGTATTGGAAGTATTTAATAGTCTTACTTTCCTCCAAATTATCTCATTACTAAACTAGTTATTTTACTGAAATGTGCTTTTAATTAGAAGTTGCATGTAATAATGTTTGTTTCATTTTGTATAACTAAATTAAATATTAATCAATCTTGAGAAACTAGTAGCTAGGAAATATATAAATACTTGAACAGAAAAATGAAGGGGCATTCTGCGGAAATGGAAGAGCAATTAAGTATAGTTCTTCAGTTTTGAACAATAATGTTGGTGGTCTTGGCACAGCAGTCTATGGTGCAGTTCCAGGCTGACATGGATGCAGATGGACATCACATTGTGCAATGCTTGTAACATGGTACATGATTAACCCTCTCATGTGGGAATTGAGAAAAGAATTCTTCCAATAGGTTAATTCATTATTTCTATTCTGCATATATTTACAAATGTTTCCACAAAGTTTCATTGTGTTTGTTTTGCATGCGTGTCCTCTCAAGTAGCGAAAGTTTAATTATAATCACCCTATATGTTAGTTTTGCCCCAAAGAATGAGTATCGGTGGTAATTATGTTATGTTATATTGAATTTGATCTGTTTAACCTAAATTTGTGTATGATGGAGACTGGTAATTACTCACCTACACCTTATTTCTTATTGTAAAGCATTTCCCAGCTAAGAAAGCTTACTGCCCAACGTACTTTGTGCTGACCCTCAGATTTTACCTCTTTCTAAAACTGAGCAAGTGGTATTTGAGCTCCATCAAAGGCATTCAACCAGGATCACAGTTGGTTCTGAATATACAAAAGCTGGAGGACTATGCAAATGAAATATTATACAAGGTTATTGACGAAAGTTAGGAGGCTAAGTAAAATTGTTATGATCATCCGTTGTGACAAAAGTAAAATTTAAATTTTTTCCCTAATGTTTTGTTGTTTATTAAAGTGTTATGTTATTCGAAGAAGTAAGCAATTTATATTTAACTTGTCTGAACATACATTTTTCAGGATATTGGGAATGCCTGTTGACCTTCAAAATAGGTTGTTTAAATACTTCACAGACACACTTAATGCTATAGTAACTCAGGCAAAGAAATCTGGTCGATTTGACATGGGAATATTAGGTATGTTATTTTTAGAATTCCTTGTCCTTAAAATTGAATTTATTTGTGAATGATTGAAAGTTTGCTAAAGTAAACAAATTGTCCTGTACTCTTTTTATAAATAGTATAAATATATACATAAAAATCTTTTGTGATGGAAACTTCCTATTCTTTCAATTCTTATATTGTTGGATATACATTCTTTGGGCTTCTTCCATTGTTATCAACCATTATATATCTAATAAATACAGTGGGTAACCTTTCACTTATTAATAAATTCTTTACTTCAATATAAATTTTATCAAATATGTATTTTACTTTTATTCCATTTGTCTTAAATGAATTTTTACAGATCTTGGTACTGCTGGGGAAAATGTGAAACGAGTTAAACTGTTCACATTTTTAAGAAAACATGCAACAGGTTCTGCCACAACAGAGCTTCATATTGTTCATGTTGAGCGTGGTATGAGTTGGGAAGAAGCAATGGATAAATGGAGTGAACTAGATGGCAGTCATGAAGGCTTTTATTTATCACATCAGGTATTGAAAATATTTACTGTAATAATAATTATATTGCCACATTGCTCTTTTCAACGCTGTCTCAATTGTGACAGCAAAGGTTTATAATCATATTTACAACTTATTTTTGTATAATTATAAAATAATCCCTAGTATATATTTTTTTCCATGTAATCATAAATTTTGGGAAGAATGTAAAAAGTAACATCTCTGGTGCACATTAACAAGAGATATAACCTTATTTAATAGACAAAACTTAAAAATCAGAGTGAATTAATTAAAATAATTGAGGTAAACTGACATTTCAATATGTGCTTAGTATCTTTCAGAAATGACTCTTAGAAGGAAACTAACAATATTTGAAACTGATCAGCAAAGATAAACCACTGAAGGACCAAACAACTAAAATAGCTCATTGTAACGCTTACTAAGATTAACTGCCATGTCTAATGTTAACAGTTTCTGGTTTATTTTTAATTTGTAACATTTCTAAGATCAATCTTTTAGGAAAAGTGCTCTGTCGATAGTACAAATTGAAACAATGTTAGAAAGCAATACAATGTTTGAAAATCAGATTATGTTTACAGCTAGAAAGTTTAAAATTAGCCTTTTTTATTATTATTCTAATATTTAGATTTCTTATTGTTTAGTCGACATCACTTAAATTACAATCAGAACAGTCAATTTTGCATACAACATTAGTAGTGGACAATTTATTTGTAATATCTTTGTGGCCTTTAATAATTCTAAAAAAAAGAAGATATAGATATGTTTTAAAAAACATTGACAGTGCACCACAATTGTGCATTATTCCCATGATTTTACAATTTTAGACAATTAAGTATGCTTAATTAAGTTGAAATTCAGTTTTTCTGGTATTATTAAAGGACACACACATTGTACAAGAAAATTGTCCACTACCATTGTATACAAAATTCCCTGTTCTAGTAATTAAAGTTGTATTGGCCAAACAAAAAGAACTTTGAATATCAGAATTAAAGAACATAAGGCTAATTTTAAACTGTTTAGCTGGTCACCAACACTGTTTTGCAATCAAATATTGTTTCAATGTTGAAAAATTTGTATTTTAGACAGAGAATAATTTTTTTGTAAAAGATTGATCTCAGTAATGTTAGAAATTAAACATCACCCAGAAACTGTTAATATTAAGCATGGCACAGAAAATCTTAGTAAGCTTTATGATGTTATTTTAGTTCTTTGGTCCTATACTGGTTTATATTTGGCCTTCTCCTGTTTCAAATACTATCAGTTTCCCTTTAAAGTCATTTGAAAAGGATGCTAAACTCTCACTGAAACATTGACCTTACTAAATTTTTTTAATTAGTCGAGTCTGTATTTTAAGGTTTGTTTGTTAAATAAAGTTGTATCTCTTGTTGTTATGAATTTTGGAATGTTGAACTTTTATGTATTTATTACAAAAAACTATTGAAAATATTGTGTAGGATTTTTGATAAATGATGGTTGGTAATGTAAAAAAATATGGGTCATGTAATCTGTATAAAGTATTTCATACAATCATTTTATGTCCAATTATTCAATTTAATTTGTTGTGTTTTAAATAAATTAAGCTGTTATTTAAATTTATAACTATTCACATTTTATTGAAGCACAATGCATGTAATAGAAATTAACAAATATTAATTTTGTTCCAGATACGTAACAATAAACAAACTGCTATTCTTGCAGTGGCAGTTGGTACTCCCAAGGGGAAGAAGGACTCTGAGAAGAAGGCTAAAGATCAATTATATACCATTTATAGACCTAATACAGGGCTGCAAGTACGTAAAAAAATATTAATACTAAGCAACCTTGCATTATCGTAGTTATTGTCCAGTTTGAAAAATTAGTTTTTCACATTATTTTGTTATAGTTAATCATGTTCCATGTTTATGAAGATACACTAAGAAATGTTTGAGTGAATTCAATTATTTGAAAATACAAAGGCTTTTGACATGATTATCTGAAAAATAATTAATTAAAATACAGTCACTTTCTTGTTATTAGGAAATTACATTCTTTATAAAAACTCCTTCATATTTATTTAGAAATGTACCACACATTATGATAATGGCAAAGTATTTCAAAAGCTTTTGTACTTTAAACGAATTTTTGTCTTAGTTTTACACACTTCAACATTGTAACTAATATTATATATATACTAACAAAATTAATTAAGAAACTGGAAATTAAATAATTTATTTTTTAACAAAGTTTTGTTATATTAAATATATTTGTGGTAATAACTTGAAGAATCATATGGGAGGATGAAACATTGTAGGAATGAAATAAAAAAAACTAGGTTGTGTGTGTTGGTTGTTAAATTTAATTTATATAACTATTTGAGAAACTGACATTAAGTGATATATCAATAGTGTTGTCTCAATAAAGGGTTTTTAAATGTATTTTAGTTTAACTTTGTCTCTGAGACTGGATATGTTTTATGATTTATTTCCCAAGTCATCTGGACATTCTTTATTCCACAATAAATTTAAAATTTGTTAAATTTTTATGGAAATTATTTTAATGTTACTTTTTATGCTTGCAGCTCCGTCAAGAGACATTAGGTGAATTAGAAAAGAAGTACAAAAAAGTATCTTCTGATGATGCTCAATCTCATTGGACTGAACAGTATGATGCATCTGTTACAACTTGTTCCCATGCATATTGGTAAGCTTCAGATGGTATTTATTAATTCTGCTGAAGTTGTTAATTTTGGTTTCTTTCACAGGTGGTAAATGAAATTAAAAGTTTATTAAAAGTATTGATTCAATGCAATATACCCGTGGATAAGCGCTGCGAGAGTTTCTCGTAGACGCTTCAGCCCAGAGTGACTGCGGGGCTTACCTGATCATGTCGGGGATGCCTCGCACTCTCTCTGGGTATTTTTTTTTTATCAAAGTTCTCATATGCCGAGACACCTTCACCTATTTTAGGAGGTATATGTACCGGTGTCAAAGACCTTGGGCATATGGCAAGAGTTGTCCGCTGATCCCATTGGATCAGTTGGCCAGTTGCCTCCTGAAATTGGTGGAGACACGGAGAAGGGAATGCTGCGTCCCCACAGCAAACTCGTCTCCCGTCATTCGGAAGGGCGTGAGAATAGTACCCAATGCCCGACCTACCTGATGCAGGTTTTCTAGGGTTTTCCCTGCATCTCTTTAGGTGAAACGCCGGGTAGGATCCTTAAACCATAGCCCGGGGGCCCTAGTTAACCCTTGGCTACCTTGCTCTACCTTCCGCATCCCCCCCCCCTTTTCAATTCCCTTCCTATGCTATTAAAGGGGAGTTGCCTGTTTCAGGATCACCCTCATGTAGCGTGTTAACCAAAAGAAAAAAAAATGCAATATACCAATATATGTTCACAAGAAAAGTTACTTTTGGTTAACTCAGACGTAATTTATGAAATACACACATATGATCACCACGTTAGTATTAAAGTAGTTGATTTCATTGTTGGTAGTTGGTATTCTCATGAAGTAATAGTGTTAATTTTAGATAGAATAGTAGGGGCAAAAACCAATTAACATTTCCAAATTTCTCCATTGATCACTAATGTGAAAAGCATTTCAAGTTTATGATATCTGCCAAGCGCAAGAAAACTCAGCCAAGTTGTAAAGTTTATATGAATTTGCAGTAATGCAATTAAATTTATTTGATTCAAAACTCTCAAAGAACATAATATGGAAAATAGGATAAGTCAAGTTTATAATTAAAGTATAAAGAATGGTCAAAAGTCAGAAATGGAATAATTTAATTTGAATATGTTTCATCCAACTTTAGAGCCAACCTAAGTTCTTTCTACAAAAAAAATTATATAATTGAATATACGTAGTTACAAATAAACTTGGTATGTTGTAGTAAGTTCTTAAATTAAAATATAACAAAATTTCATGTTGCTCCTGCAATGTCCAGGACTGAAATGATTAGAAACAATGGCAAGAAAACAGTATTCATTAGTAGATTTTCAAAAACTTACCTACTCGGGTTGAACATTAAATTTCCCCTCCAGCATAAGAACTGGTTTTCAATTTGGTAGATAAGGCTATCAAATTATTTCACCACAAATTCAATTTTTAAATTTGTATCTTCCTAGTTTTATTAATAAATATGTTAGAAGTAGGCCAAATTCTTTGACTTAAAATTAATTCCCCTACAGCTGATAATTGTAAAAATATTCTATGGGATTCATTTTTTACGATATTTAGGGAAAATGTAAATTAAATTAATTAATTTGTTTACCAATTACTGTTAGAATAATATTTAGATGTGTGTAAATATTGACCTCTACTACGGTAACATTGTTTTTTAAAGAATTTCTTTTTGTTACAAAGTATTTCACAAGTATCGTAAAAATTGCCATATGATTAATGTAATTTCTTCCTGGTTTTTAAGGATCCCTGGCAAAAAGTAATTACTGATTTTAAGGAAATTTTTACAATGGATTTCAATTATTTTATTCAGCTTTAAGAAAGAAGTGTATATTCTACTATGATTTAATCCTTGCCCCCACCAAGCACAGTGTTTGCAAAGGTCCCAGTGTGTTTGTAATAGCTTCCACCTATTTCAAATTTTGGTGTGTAGTGTTATTTATACATTTTTAATATTGAAGTTGATTGAGGACGTCTAGGTAAAAAAGACTGCTGAAACTTCAGGTTTTGAATTTCTCAAAAGTCGAGTTAGTTGTGACCCTTTTACTTAGAGCAACAATTTTATCAATTAAGTATTAGTATGTTCTAACTCAAATTCTACGATGAACCATTTAGAACTTGTATTTGTTTTTTAAATTAAGCTAACAGAAGAAATATAGAAATTCAAATTACTGATTTATGAGATATACTGGTGATTTTTGTGATTAGAAAAAAGGTGGTGTAAATACTGCAACAGTAAATGTGACAAAATTCATCTTAGTTAAATTCAGGGGTCTTCTTGAATCTTCTCCCATCAGAAACGTATAGTTTTTGTGGCCACAAATGTCGCAGCTAAAAGAGTGATAAGATGCATCAACAAACTATTTCAATTGATTGATTTTTTGACAATATTATAGAATCTTAATGAGTCCCCCACACCACTATGGACAGAAGAAGGAAACAGGAATATTTTGCAGTTTTTAAAAATTAAACTTAAAAGTCTAACTTAAATAGTAAACTAATTTAATCTTAGAAAACTTTTCATATTTATTATATGCAAACTCCCATGTAAGTAGAAAAATGAGGTTCCTTAAAAGGGATTTTACTCTAGTATATGTGAATACCCTTATTTAAGGAAAAATATTTCCAGTCCCCAGATATTCATTGAAAAGAAGTTCTACTGTATTACTTCTCCTCACCATGTTATGTATTTTCCATATTCCCTTTTAATTTTATTGCTTGTTCTATATGTAAGTTAAAGAGTATGGGTGACATACTGCATCCTTGTCTTACTACGCTCTTGATTTCTTCTTTCTTTCTTTCTTTTTCTTCGGTTCTAATTATTGGGCATATCTTCTTTCTTGATATTTTGTTACTGTCCTCTTATAAATCCTTAGTAATGTGTTTCCATTATTAAAGGCTTTTTCTAAATCTAAAATTACTGTGAATGTAGGACTGTTTTATCTTATCTTAGAGTTATGTAATTAAATTTATGATAATTTTTCATATTCTGAACTTTAATTTTGGGTGGTAATTATTGTTTGTTTAATAATGTTTCAATCTGACACTCCTCAAATTATTTCAGATCATTTCAGTCAGGAAATGACATTGTCATGTTAATTAAAACAATTAATAGGGAAAGGACAGATAGATAGATAGAAAGTAGGTGACTTACCTGAGGTTCATAGGTGGTACACACCTTGTGAGGTTTAGAGTACTTGAATTTTTGGAGGCACTGCCCCCTTCATCAGAAAGTGTGGAAGACATTTCGAGTGATCTGCTAGCCGACTATATATTATTTCACACTGTTACAGGGGGAGGGGAATTTAATTTTAAAATGACCATAAATGGCCAATATTTATGTCAAAAAATGTTTTTTTGGTCAGTAAAATTGATAGTGTTCACTCTGATGGTATTTCTACACAATTTTTAGGGGTGGTGTAAAAAAATGCAAAACTGGTCAAGCATCTAGTTATGGAAGTAGCAAAGTTCAACATGTAACATTTATACTAGTGGGGTTGTGGGAGGAATGGGTAAAGAACTATTACCTAAAAAGTATCCAAAGCTAACCAACATTAATATAGTGAATGTTATCTGGCAGGAGATTGAAAACTTTGGTGTGTTTGAGTTGTAGAAATAAAATCATTCTAACTGTAAAAAGGAGGAATTTTCTTTTTAAAATATTTATTTATAGCATTTGCTGGAACGGTTTCATATTTAAAACCATGAATAATATAGTGTTAATTATTTACGTGAGCTGTCCATTTAAATAATTTTTGATTTTGCTTTCATTCCAGGAGGGGAAATTGTAAGAATGTTACTTTAGGGATGGACTGTGAAGTGGGCCTTAGAAGACGAACATATAATGTGCTGGCTGGTTCAGTACTGAGTGTATGGACACGTGTTGAAAATGTACTTGCTGCCAAAACAGGTCACAATTCAAAAATGCAGGTAGTAAGACTTAGAACTGCAGAGGGTGTCAAAATTGTTGGTAAGTTATTATACGCACTACTTTATTTAATTCTAAAAAAATTGGCCATTGAATGCTTTAGTTTTTAATGTTATTAATTTACTTTTGGATTTTAAACACACAGTACTAAGACATATGTGTATTTACAGGCACTCTTATTCCTAAGAGTTGTGTGGAAGCTCTGAGGGAAGCATTGTCTTCAGATGCTGAGAAAACTGATGAACAGACTTTTTGAAAGCATGAGAGCTTCTAGTATATTAGGTTTGTACTTTCCTCATCTTCAAATAGGAAACATGAATGTTTTGAGTAAGAGAATTGTGGAATACTGAAATTTCACCAATTGACTGTTAATTAAACATTAATTATACTTTAAAAGAGTTGCATGTATAGAGATTGTTCCTTTTGGCTTTTACATTAATTAATTTGAAATATTTTTTTACAAAAAATAATCCTATTCATTACTCTTGATTTAAACATAATGGGAGGTTGTACTAGTCTATACAGATAAACTGTATACAGAGATGATTCTATTACCATGCCCACCTATGCTTTCAGAGCTGCTTAGTAATACATTTAGCATCTTCTGTGTATTTTGACTACAGAATATAATAAATGCGTATTACGTATGTATGTAAGTACAACCTCTGTCTGGGAAGTCCAAAATGGATCAATGAATGAATATTCTCTTTTGTTTCAAACTTGGAAAATTGGTGAAAAAAACTCGTTTAATGCTGACAACAATCGACAATTTATTATGAATGTGATGTCACCTTGCAGTTTGTTTGAGTGGTTTAAACTCCTCAGAAGAGGGTAAACCATGGAACATACTGCCTGAATTGGCTGGCCTGCAACTTCACATGTACAACATGCAGAAAGTGAAGGAACTATTTGTCTCGATATTGTTTAGTGACAGTGCAGAGGAAGTGAAAATTAGTTGACTCAGGACTTTGGTAACCACAAACTTTGCTCCTAACTTGTGCTCCAATCTTTGAACAAAGGCAACTTCAGCTTGACATTTGTGGATACCTCATCGACATTGTGGTTAGAAACCCAAATCAACTGAAGGCCATCATCATGGGGGGCGAGGTACCACCTAGAGGGCAAATATCGGAAGTATTGAGTCGCAGGGCCGTTGAAAAGCAAGAAGGTGCACAGTGAGAGATCAAACAATAAGACAGTGCTCTTATTGTTTGACTGAGAGTCTGAATAAAGAATCTCTCTCCAAGGGCACCACATTTAATTCCACTTCATACTTGGGAATACTGAAATGTCTGCTTCACTGGTTAAGTGGGTATGCCCCCAATACACCAAACAAGACAACTGGATCCTGCTCAATGACAATTCCTGGACAGACTCTGTGTCTTTCTGGTGCAGCAGTTCCTGGCCAACAGGAGAATTCTCTCTTCACCACCCTACTCCCCAGACTTTTTCTTATTCACCAAATTGAAATCAAGTGTAATGTTACAACCTAACTGAAGGCCATCCCTGAATCAAGTATACCAGAAGTTTCAAGGACTCGTACACCTGATCCCAGAAGTGCATGGGGATTACTTCGAATGACAGTACCTGCTGTTCAGGTAAGCCAACAATCAATTTGCTGTATGAACACATTTCTGGACAGAGGTTGTATCTATTTAATGTAAAATTGGCAAGTTTGCCCAGAGGCAGATGTATTTTACTGTCGGTTACCATTTCTCTATCATAATAAATACGCATTTATATTACAATTTGTTCAATTGAAAGTACTTTATGATGGAGATTTCAAGTCACAGTGAATTTAGATAGAGAAAATATAAATCTTCTCTGAATGGCAATGTTCATATAGAACTGCGGTCTGGCTAATAGAATGTTTCAATGAGAATTGTAAATGTAATGACTTCATTATTGTTTTAAAGAAACTATGTTCATTAATGCAGTGCCATGATGAATATAGTTATAATTGATTAATTTTAATTCTTTATAATTTTAGCATATGGTGATATTTTTTACATATCAATATACTCTTACATTTAAGTAATTATAATTGTATTTATGAATACTAAAGCAATATTTGCATCTGAACTGAAATTGCAGTATATTTGTTTTGGAACCATGTTTCATATTTCTCTATTATTTCAGGTATCAAGGACCAAGAAACAGTGTGAAAGCAAGTTCTCTTTCCCATCAAAATGGTACGGCAAAGACATAGTATTACTCGTGTATACGTAAATATAAACAGTTCAGCTGCTGTTACTGGTGGGGAAAGCACAATTAAAGCAACACTGTGAATAAAACAAAAGTTTCATTTTAAACTTTTTTTAAGGCTGTGCATACAAATGTGGGAAATATAAGCCACAATCTGCTGCTGTGTCTAAGAACTAGAAATTTCACATTTGCAGTAATAGTTTTTCACGGCCATTTACTTGATACTTCAAGGAATTTGAAGAATCTTAAGTGCATATGGGGAAAAACAAAACATTTTCTGTTTGCATTTAAACTTCATTAAACTAAGGTGAAACATTGTATATGTTATGTTCCTCGTACTTCACTTTGTGTTTGAATGATTCTAATGTGAAATTTGAAAATTGTGGAACTATTTTTTCAATATTTTTATCTTAAAAATGTTCATCATAATACATTAATTAAAAGCGCACATATTCACTAAAAATATTTTGTCTACCGACTTCATTTGTATTATGTAGTTGTCATAATAAGTTGTGTGGTTCACAGAATGTGACCAACTTTGATCTCATTACTTTCAAATCTGTTCATATTATTTTGTGGAATAACTTTGAGTCTCTCTTGAGTTATGTTGTCACTAACTTAAAGACTGTTATTGTTTTGAATAAACATTGATATAACAAGTTCATAGTGTAAATGGAGAGTTCCAAGACATACATTCTCGACACAATTAGTTGTATGTATTACGAAATAATGAATGTAGCAGTGAATAGCAGGGTACAGAAAACAAATTGTTCATAATATTTTGATATAATTGACTTAAAATAAATAACATGTTTTAAAATATTTTACTTTGTGAATTGTGCATTAGCATTTCCAGTGCAATATCATTTCTGAAGTCATAATTAGATGTGTGTGATTACATCTTTAGTATTGTGCAAGATATTCCATTTCTATTATTCAGCTTTATATCTGATTGTGAATATGTTTTAAGATATAGATGAAAGTCTGTATGTTTTAAGATATGGACAAAAGTCTGAGCTTAATATACTCAGACCCCTTGCCACAAATATTAAAAATTCTGAATACATTTAAAATTGAACATATAATTGTTAAAAAACCTGAAGTTCTGTCTTTAGTACTCAAATACATTTTTAGCTTTCAAAGTAATCAAATCAAAATCTTGACTACTTCAGTTCAATTGGAATTGACCCATGTCCTGGCCTTCAAATTTTTAGCAGTACATGATAGTGAAACCAATAATACAAATGTAAAAAATTATATAAACTTCTGTAAGGGGTTCTTTGTCAAATATAAGCTACACTTCTGTATTTCACTATTTGGTTCTATGTTAAATAACAAAATTCATATATATGTAACAATGCAACTACTTGCCTGATATTGATAATTTCCTTTAACTTGTAATGATACTTTTGGAATTGCAAAATCATCTTATTTATTTTTAATTTCTTTTTGTGTTCATAAAATGTGTATAAATAATTTGTAATACATATGCTCTTGCCTTAGAATAAATACAACAAATTAATCAGATAATTATGAAAATTGGTTAAAATATAACACCTCTCTTTCTGTAACTATTTCAATTTTCAACATGGAATTTTGTGTTGCTTTAATTATGTATTTCCCTGTATACAAACTTATGAATTGTCACCATTAGTTTTGTAAGTGTTGGTTGAGTGAAAGTGTTGAGTGATAAATGGAATTTGGTTATGGAACTGAAAGACTATATTAGTACTTTTGATAAGTGATTAGAAAAGTATTATATGTAGTATAGATACACATTGAAAAGAGGAAACATTTTAGTAAACCGAACAATTTTACATGTCTTGAATACTATAATCATAAAGATTATCTGCTCCATCTTTTGTAAGAAATTATTATTTTAATATTTATTTAATTATTTAGATGGGCAGGAAACTAAGTTCTATCTTACAATTATTTTATAAACCTCTGACTGCAGTAGATAAAATGTCTGTGAAAATTATATTTTAATAATAGCCCAAAGAAATGATCACATTTAATGTGGAAATAATGCACATAATAAATTAATAATTGTACAATACTGTGTGTTTCTGAAATTAAATTATTTATTTTATCTCGGTAAGAATTTGTTCCATGAAACAAATTGACTTCCTAAAGTGCAAACAGTTTTGTTTATATTTATGATTTAGGGCATTTTTAATGTAAATATATTTAGAGAATATTTGAAGGTGTTAGTTCTAATAATTAATTTATACTTTAGTTTGAATATAATTCCTTTCCATAACTATTTGAAACAAAAATTGCCCAATATAGTGCTGTTCAAATGTTACATTGCAAATAACTTTAGAATAGCTTGTCAGAGTATGTAATTTTCAATTACTATATTAGTGACTATATCCTGTACAGTACATTCTTCTCTGTTCTTTTAGTAAATGTAAAATCCGATTTTAATTTCCTAATTTTCAAATGTATCTTTAATTATAATTGCTGTAAATCTATTTTGCATTCATAATGTGTGTTTACATGTGTCATGCATAATCATTATCTTATCGGTCAGCTTTAAATCCCTTTGAAGAAATCGAAACATTTGTATTTTCACACCATATAATTTCCCAATTCACAGATATTTAGTGATGCTATCAAACAATATAAATTCACATGAATTATATGCTGTTTTATGGAAATACATTAATTTGTGTATTCCTGGTACTTTCTTTCCTTTGTGAGATTTATGGCTAAACATCTAACTTTGACAAAACACTAAAAAGTAATGAGACCTTCACAATTAAAATCTTTTCAAAAAATTATTAACCAGCTATTTTTGGTTAAGTAAAATGTTATAGCCTGTGAAAGAATTATTTAAAGTATTTCTGGATTCTGATTAATAATTTGAATATAATTTACGTAAATTAGTTTGGCTTTCACCATCAGCTGGATGAGTAAACTTTTGTGAAATACACTTCAGAAATTGTTAATAAACTTTATTTATGTCTTCATACATATTTACTTAATTGCCCTCTTGATGTTTATTTTAATATATAAATATTAATAATTACTTTCTATAAAATGAAACTTTTCATTGAAATAAGTGAATGGAAGTGGCCAACTAGCTGGTAACATTTTCTTCCTCATATAATTTAAAATGTTTGAGTTGAATGCATTAATTCTAATGCTTTGCATATATCAAAATTAATATACCAAAATTGACTGTAGAAAATTTAAATTATTAAATGCCTCTGTTCAAAGTATGTGAACTACAAAAAAAGTGGCCGAAGTACAGACAAAAATTAGAAATAAAATAAATATCACACATTTTTGAAAGCCTCGTCGAAGATGTGTTAGGAGTTAAGTTCAGATGTCACAGATAATGGTCAATTCTGAGTATGGTCAGATGCCTCCTTGGAATCGGTTATAATTTTGTCTCTAAATCTACTGCAAGTGTAAAACAGACTGAAAATGGTATGGTATGTGTAGTTGATAAAACACTAAGTAATGTCGATATTGTTGTTTGTGTAAATTTGCAATTAAACTTTGATACTTTCACAAGGTTTGTTTTCTGTATTCAACTTTGCAATTAGTATTAGAAACTACTCATTTGGATTTAGCAACAAAAATCACAGTACATCATCAGCAAGCAGCCATTTTAATCTTAATAAAACCTATTTTTTGCGAAAAAAAACTTCAGGTTTCTACATGTTGAATGGAATAAAATAGTTTTTCCATTGAGTATATTGCTAAGTGATTTATAATACACAATAATATAACATCTACAACAAAATTCATCCAGAGGGTTATAATGTAATTGTTAATTACACTCCATCCCGCATCTGCTGTTTCAAATCTCTTCCTATGTTATTAAAGGGTAGTTGTGACCCTGTGGTGACATTCAATAAAAAGAAGTAATGTGAACTGTTCTATAATATGCAGAAATGTCGTGGACTGTGTCATCAGTGTAAAATCTTAGCAACTTAAAAATTTCTTTTGGCTGTGTAAAACCGAGAGAAACTAAAAATTACTATGTTTTGTACTGATCTTGTACATATGCCCTTTGTATTAATATGATAAATTATGGTAATGAAGGACATTGTACTAATTCTACTCCCATATGAGAACATGAAGTGAATTAGTAATGTTAATAATGTATAGCATATAGTGAAGAATTTCTTGAGAGGTTAAAGGGAAAAATATAGGATAACATTTAGCGAGAATGCGCGGTTCAGTAAATTACACAAGGGATTTATATGATTAAATTCTGGACAGTCAGATAAAAGAAAATCATTATTCGGTTACAGTATTTTGTGCATATTTGTCAAAAAAAAATCGCCCCATGAGAACTTATCTACAAAGAGACTGATTCATGAGTGAGCGATTCAAAGAGCAGGTAGTTCTGGGATCTCGGGTCTGTACGATCGGATTCATGCGTGAGCTTTCTTCCCCAAACGAGACGTTGTGTCAGCTATAGCACACTCGTACAAGAACATAATTCTAGGCAAACTGCTGGACGTATATATAGGCAAGACGAGCTCGAGAAAACTATGAGAAATATCAGGGAAGGAAGACTGCAGTTTTTGTCCGCTGTCGAGCGGCTTTGACGGTGAGTGGAGGCTGTCCCGAAACGCATGTTGTGAAGTCCGCATATGTCGGTAGAAGCAGAGCTGGCGAACATTTGTTAAAGACAAGTGTGCATTATCTGTAGTCATGATCAGCGATACATGACGTAAATTTAACTGCGTCAATGTTATTCCCCTAAGCGAAGTACATTCTATCCTCATATTTATTTATTATCCCTAACTATGAACTTTAGACGATACAAAATGCGCTACAGTTATTGGCGCACCCGAGTTCGTCTGTCAAACAAATGTGTTGACAAAACGTTGGCCACTGCTACTGTAGACCATTCTGTATTTGCTTGAATCTGGTCCGGTCATGACCCTTTGGCTCAGTCCCGTAGACTTTGGTTCTGAGATTCGATTAACCGCATTTCTTCTTCTATTGAATTTAAGCAATGTTCATCTACCGCAAACCCCGCTGCAGCAGAACAAATTCTTTTACTTCCCAGGGAGGTGATAAACGTCGAGAGAACAATGTAATAAAAAAAGACAAAAATTTGTTATAATCACGGCCAATGCGGCTTCTCGATCATTGAATGCAAGGGAAGTACAAGCGCAATAGATGGAAAGGTCTTGAAGTAGTTGTTGAACAAGATTATGTTGTAATACATTTAACAGCTGACAGGCTCGTGCTCGTGGGATGCAATAGATAAGGAAAGACGCATTCGCGTATATATATAAATAAGTTTGGAACCGTTATGTGAAAAACACCGTTTACCGTAAGTAAGATTAAGAAATTGATATTTACTAATGATTACAATATATAAATATACAAAAAATAAATGAAACTGCTACGCTTCCTCCTGTACAAAAGTTGCAAAAATTACCAAAAAACAAAACTTCAAGTTGACTGCATGTCGATCACTTGAAACTTCTCATGGAAAACGGACAATTGTTCAACTCGAAGATAAAACAGTTGATTTCCAATTTACTCAAATTTAAACCTAAATGTTTTTTTCTTTTTAAGTTGACTATAATCCTAGTTTATCTTATAGATGCAATCATTTATTGCATAGGCTTATATATACAGACGTTGTAGAGTTTCCGTTGGCGATTAAAACGATATGGATAGAGAAAATAACAGACGCTCTCACAACAGATGCTGATTTTGTTAACTGTTATGTAATTCTGAAGGTAAACGAAGAGATTAACTACACGGTATATCTGAGTACTTTATTATGTATTAACGCAGATTTATCCAGTTTACACGATGATAAATATAGTCGAACAATTAATGAACAAATTAGATGAATTTTCAGAGCGTGAAAGTGGTAAAATATTGAAAGAAATTCTGTTTTTAAATATTAAATATGTGATCCTATTAGAGTTACTGGTGGTCATCATCTTTGCGTTGACCTTCCGAAAAATATGAAAGATAAACACGCCGTTATTACCGTGACGTGGGCTTTGGCGTCTGCATGCTAACCTTACGAGTTCGTATTTAAAAGTATATTGTGAACTTTTGAGAACGTTAAATTTAGAAGGTTTCCCTTAGGTATGTAAGATATACAACGTTTTGAGAGGCTCAATCCCGATTACTCGTCCAATGTAAAAAAGCTGGTTGGTATGTGGGAAATGGTGATGACTCGTGGTTCACTAAAACTGATAAAACGTTATCCGGAGTCGTACCGTTGAAAATGATATTTGGATTTGCTTCAGATTTTGAAGTCTCATCATCAGCTCAAAAATTGAATTAATTGTAGTACGAGATTCTTCAGAACTTTCCAAGGAGGGGGTAAATCTTCATCCTTCAAACCTACCCAGTTTTGAAATTCACTGTGCAAGTTGAAACACTTATTTGGAGTGGCCGCCATCCTCCGCAGGGGAACAATTACAAAAGTCCAATAGCTTTTCTTTCCTTTAGATTACAAAACAATACAGTCCACTCTCAACAGACTCATTCCAATATTTACCGAACGAAATTTCTTCCAACGCTTGCTCTGGAATGAGATTGATTTTTAATGATTGTAAAAATTCCTGAGAACGTCCCAAAACATCCATGCCAAGATTTGTGGTCGTCGAATAGGTAGGCATTTTAACATTAAACGAATACACCACAGTAGGTTCATATTATTTATAACATCAAAATGTCGTTCATTTTTATTATAAATGTATTATCAAAATTCATGTACTTTTCAATAGGTATTATAATTATCTACTATCATTATGTTACTAAATGAAATAATGAAAGGACTTATTTACAAAAGTTAGTTTCCTCATTTTGAATTCCTAAGACGCATGGTCTTAAAAGTTGACCGTGGAGGTTAGGAAAGTTACGCCAAATTACATGTCGAAACTTAAATAGAGAAACATACCGTGGTTTTAAATGTAACCCCATAGAAATTATGCTAAGAAGAAGAAAAATTAATGTATTTAGAATTTATATAAAAATCCCGAAATGATGGTGTGGACGTGAGGACATTGTTATTTAATCTGGTTGAGCTGTTGGCTGCTCCGTCTCGGATGTGGAGGAGACTCCGGGGTGCAGCCGTCGCAGGAATAGGCAACTGATTGTCCACCTCGAATCTCCTGACAGCAACTTCTACTGCCCTGAACCTAATGCCCAAACTTGAGACAGAACTCTTCTCTCCTCCATTTGTCAGTTCGGACTGTGTGTTCTCCTCTCGTTCTCTAAACCAACTGATAATTCGCCACCAATGTTAGTTTCTCTTCCCCTATTGACCACCAATCACAATTTCTAATTTTGGGAAGTACAACCACCAATTACCCGCGAATATCGTCAATCTTCGCCATTTTGTCCCGTGTCAGGGGGAAATAATTTATGCCGGGTCACGTCCTTCCAGGTATGCACAAGATTTCTCACGTCTTTGTCCTGGAAAAATTCACACTTACCCCATCAGAAGTCTCAGGCACATGTTTTCACGTTGTTTTGCCCATTCCCGCGTAAAATTGATAAAAAGAAAGTAAATTCCATGCGGTCAGCCGGTTACTAAAAAGGAATCTATCTATTTTAGCAACTACTTATTAACTAATATCTTAACGTATCATAACTGTATCATATCTAATATACACTACATGTGGTTTACTACAGATTAAAAAAAAACCGGGACCTCTGCATTGAGACGCTGACCACTGCACTACTGAAGGTCTGTATAACATTCGAATAAATTAATATTATCTTATAAATTTATTTTAATTCTGTAAAATGTAACCAAATGCAAGATAATCGCTGTAAACGGAAAAGGCTGATTTGTTGCATCGTTTTGTCTACGTCTTGTAAAATTCTGTTGTGATTAACAAATTCTGGATTAAAATGCTGTGTTCAGCCATCTTCTTTAAACTAATTGGCAAAGGAAACTCGTAGTCTAACATCGTGGAAGTTGATAACTGAATTCCAAAAGATGTCAACAAAAATTAAAAATTAATAGCTTCTCGATCTTATCTACTTACTCAGGCATCATAAATGAGAACATCAATTTTATAAAAACTTGTTTTATTCAGTTAAATAACAAAAGATTTTGAAGGTTAAAATGTACTTTAGTAGAGAAACCAATTTGAAAGTAATCAATTTCCATAAACACACTTTTTGAATTTGTAACAAAGTTCAGCGCAGTAAATCCACAAAAAATTGTCCAGCATAAACATTTTTCCCTCGTAGAGAGACACTGGGCGTACGGTAAGGGATGAACCTAAAAACAAAGATATAAGAAATGTGGTCAATCGTGGTTAAGGATATGAAACAGAATTTAGAAGACTCTTCCCTTTCGGATGGAACTCTCTTTATCTACTCACCTTATAGTGCGGCGATCTTGGTGTAGTTTGTTGAAAGGATTGGGAGGAAGTATTAGACGATGGTGAGAGGTCGTCATCGCTTTCGTCATCAGCATCTGAATGGCATTGCACGTAGTGATTACCTCGTATTCGCTCTGCGAGATTTCACGGCGAGGAGAATTTCATCAGCAACTAATCAACATTGTTGCATTTGACGCACATAACTTAGAAAATATATTTGAAAGAATATATAATATTGTAATTGTTTTTTAAATATTTGTAAACTAATATTTTTTATCGCCCTGTCGTACTCCAGATGAAACCTCTAGCCATTTACCAATTTTACCCACTAAAGTGTTTAACGACAATCTCTAAGATTATGAAATAAATAATATAAATCAAATAAATAATAAAAGTAGTTTCCACACGAAGTTTCATTCCTAAATTTGGAACCTCATATAGCGTAAATTAAGCTAAAAACACAAGAGAAATATATACTACATAACCCTACCTCCAATAATGAAAGAGAAAATTTTTGGCCAAAATTAGTCAGTCGCTCAACAACAAGCCTCGGAGGTAATTCGTGCTTCAGTACAAATTTGTAAATAAATATTTGTGCAATCTGAGATTATACAACTTTTTTATTCTTTTTCTATTGTTTTTACACCTGAGGAGGTTCCAAAAAGAGAACGAAACGTCGTGATATAATTAAATAAATAAATAATATTAATTCTGACTAATTTTGGCCGAACTTTTTCTCCTTCATTACAATATAACATGTATAATACAATAAAAATTTATTTTTTATTCTATAGTTTTTACCAGATGAGGTTCAAAAATTTGGAACGAAACGTCGTGTGGAAACTACTTACAATAAAGTATGTAAATTATATTGATTTGACTTATATTCTGATTTACTGATTTTTGCGTTCATTGATACTAATTTTTAAGAACAAATGTACGTTTATATCACTTTTTTCGGCTGCAATGTTTGTGTAATGAGGAAACTTGGGATATTTGTTCTTTTATAATTTATGTGATTGTAAGTACTGTTTCAGAAATTTTCATTTAATTATTTCAAAAATATCATGTTTGTAAACTATAATTTGGTTATTATTTATACAATGATAATAATTACATTTGCACTTGAAAAGTTTCCATAAAAGGAACCTATGACGTAATTATTATTACACTTTCAAACTTCTTAGTACACTATTTTTATAAAAATGTCAATTGTACTCATTTATTTTCAATGAATCCAGATAAATATAACTATTTATATAATTTCATTCATAACTGTTTATCTCAGAAAATAAAGAAAATTCATAAATTTATTACAGAAAAACTTGGTAGAGTTACTTTACTATAATATAAAATAAAAATATGAATAAATAACTCACTTAATGAGTGATTAATTTTGGATCCTTGAATTGTATATCTAAGGCTAGGTTTACTTGGGCGTTGATGACTGCCAGAAAACGAGGGACAGTGTTATCAGTGTCGTATAGACATATGTCAGTACTGCACTGACAACTGACAATCCATCGCTGACACGAGAGCACTGTCAGTTTTCTTGGAGCGTGTGAACAGTGTGTCAGTCATGACTGGCTTTCCTCCTCCGCCGTCCTAGACGCTGCCACATACGACGCCGGTTAGTGGTAGTTATGGGGTTGTCAATTATAGACTATGAACAGTTTGGAAGAGGTCACTATCGATTTGTGTTTACAATTCGCGTGCAGTTTGGTTTAGTGTGCAATTGGAGTAAGTGGATAGTTTGGTTCAGCAAGCGTTTGGGATAGAGTTCGTATGTTGCACTTATTCGCCTATAAATTTTTAGGTTAACTTTCAAAAAAGAATTATTGTCCACCCTCCAACGGCGCAAACTTTAAATGGAAAAAGTAAGCGAAAGAATTGTATGTATATATATAATTATAAATCTCGCGAAATGAAAAATAATTCATTTTATTTTGTTCAGTTATTGACATCCTTAAGGGGAATAGAACAACAAGTAATAAAAACCAAGTCAATTAAATACTGAAAACCAGCTTCAAAGTACAGACACTGTTTTTACTATTCCTTAATTACTGTAGTAATAACAATACAAAGCAATATTACTAAACAAGTGTTTTAATTTTTACGTATCTAAAGTCAGTTTGAAATTTTCGTGCGAATTTCAGGAATACTTCCTCCTCATTCGTTATGCCTTTTCTAGCACAAACACAAAGTGATTAGTTTCTGTTTATGAAACACGGACGATATGCGTGCGCGAAAGCACAAAGGGGAAAAAATATTCAACTTGACATAAACAATATATCGATACTATGCAACATCAACATTCCAACCAGTCGCAGTTGCCAAGAAATAGCAGAGAATTATAAACATGTACCAAAGGTCACTGCCCGTTCAAAGTGAGTTGCACAGTGAAGAAGCGGGCAGTTATCTGCCCACGATGTGAACGGTAGGCAGTGCACAGCCAACGAGCATCACTGCCCGTGTAAACCTACCTTTACTAATATCAGGCAAA